>CM029595.1:18564873-19037862 GCA_017311375.1 Mytilus coruscus | reverse complement strand
GTAATATCTAAAATAAATTCCTTCATCAAACCAAACCCATTTCAGTACATCATATAAGTATTAAATAGAAAATGACATCATAGTCATGGCTAAAAATAGAAAACCTTGATCAGCAAAATTTAATAGTAATATCTAAAAATAAATTCCTTCATCAGCATTTAACATAAGTTCTAAAAATAAATTGACAGCTAATCACCTTAAAAGAATATAACATTTCTTTATAACAAAACCATTGAGAACTTAGAATTGGTTATAGGATTTGAATTTATGCTCAATTTTTTGCTTTTGTGCATTTTTCTTTTTAATTTCTGAAATCTGAAATGAGAAAAAATTGTCCCCCTCCCACAATTTCTTTTTTGCCCCCTTTCTAAACAACCCCACCCAAAAAAAAATTTTACCCCCCTTTTTTCTTTTACAAAATATTTTTATTCCCCCCCCTTTTTTGCAAAAAAAATATATATGAAGAAATTTTCTTTTTAATTTCTGAAATCTGAAATGAGAAAAAATTGTCCCCCTCCCACAATTTCATTTTAACCACCCCTTTTTTTAACCTCCCCCACCCTTTTTCCAAACAAAATATTCTTTCCCTCAAGTTTGGTCATAATCTCAATTCAAATTTCCACTGGAGTTTGCAACCATAATTACCCATTTAAATACATCATAAAAGTCTTAAAATAGAAAATGACATACAAAACCATGGCTAAATTCAATATTCCTTAATCATCATAAATTTAATAGTAACTTCTTAAAGTAAATTGACAGCTAATAACCTCAAGACAATACAAAATTTCTTCATACATAATTTAAAAGCAATGTAAAAGGTAATCAAAATATTATACTTGGATTACCTCCCTTACACTGCTTTCAAATTGTCTTAATTGTACATTAACCAGGAAACCCTTGTTTTCCCCTAAATCCTAAATGGTTTAAGCCATAACCCCCCAAAAGTCAATCCTAACATTCCCTTTGTGGTATGGAAACTTGTGGTATAATTTCAGAGAGATTCATACACTTAAACACAAGTTATTGTCTGGAAACTACAAAAATGCTTATTTGGGCCCCTTTTTTGGCCCCTAATTCCTAAACTGTTACGACCATAACCCCAAAATCAATCCCGACCTTCCTTTTGTGGTTATAAACCTTGTGTTTGAATTTCATGGATTTCTACTCACTTAAACTAAAGTTATTGTCCGGAAACCAACTGTCTTCGGACGACAACGACGCTGACGTGATACCAATATACGACCGCAAAAATTTTTTTTTTGCGGTCGTATAAAAATGAAAGGGAGCTCATGTCAATAGATATAAACAATTCACCAAAGTTTCATGCAAATTGGTTCAAGCATTTTTGAGTAAATGTCCGACATGTTGACGACGGAAGGATGACGGTATACAATAATACGTCCCGTAAACGGGCGTATAAAAATGTTCATTCAAATATTCAGTTTAAATAAAAACACATATAGTCTCAAGTGAATTCTAATTTTTCTTTTGTTTGAAACCAAAAATAAAATTCAAAATTTAGAGCATTACTAGAAAACACACTTTCCCCTTACATTAAACTTTTCCTGTGGAACTTAAGATCCCTACTAAATACAAATATATGGTACATAAAGCACCCATTTATTAGATATCCTGGTCTTTCTTGAACAGTTTGTATCAAACAATGCATTTTGGACCATGGGCACATAAGTTGAATAAATAATGTTATTACAATCTATTGTATGCCTTACTACATAAGAAGATTTAATTCCAATACTGGTATGGTAGTAGAGAATCAATTATTACCTGAGTGATTATCAAGGGTAACTTTATACTTTATAGCGATTTTCTGGATTGTTTCAGCAACTTGTATTACAAGGATTCTCAAGTTATTTAATTCAAGAATTTCAGACAAGATAAGTGTTTGTCTTCCATTCACTTTTCAATTTCTACTGCTTAAATCATACAGCCTCATACATTTATATGTGATTTTTTAAATACAAGGAAACAAATACAAATTTGGTTTGTTGGTTGTTTCTTTTACTCATTCATGAAAACAGAGCCAAATTTAGACTACATAAAAGCATTTTGAACTTTGTTAATTTTTTCCACCTATATGTATACATTTCCTTTGATGTTTTGTGAGTTCTAGGTGAAGAACAATTAGCTGATGATTAATGATCACATCTTTTTATAACTGGCTGGTTTTTCTCGTCAAGCAGTAACAAATATTGTGCTCATTTTTGAGGAGAAAGTTTCAAATAGTCTTACTAAAAATGGTGGTTGTTGGTCAAATTATAGATGTAACAGATCTTGAGATTTTGTTTGATATTAAAAGGAGCTAAATAGAATGATCCTGTCTTTAGTTAATCAAAAAATCATCAGTGAGAATATAGTTGAAGAGGGGAAAACATATAAATAAAACAAACAGTATTTTTTGTGCATTTCAGAGTTCATAATTAGTTGCACTTACATGTTCTTACAAAATATGTACTACCTATAAAAACATGTCCAATTATTGAAACATAAACGTTGCAAATTTTACCTATGCATTTGCCAGCTTCTGCTTCATCATCTGATAAATCTTTATCTTTACTTTCGGAATCGTCAGGACTAGTAGAAGATTGAACTACACGATCAGCTAAATTCTGACCAAAAACAAATTCCTTACTAGATTCACTAGAATCTCTTTTACTGTCAGGTGATGTATTTACACCCTGAAATAAAAAGATAACTTAATCACATACTTAATACTTCATTCAGATTTTGGTATCATTGTGAAAATGTGTTTGTATAATGATGTGCTTAAGTTCTTGCAATGTCATGGATGTGTAGACACAACAATTTTTGTGAAATAAAATGTAATACACTAGTCAAGAACCTTGTCAACAGTTGTCTTATGTCACTTTTTAATGTTAAGGCCTACAAAAAAAAAATCTGTGTTTCCGGTAACATCATTTTGAAAAATAGGGTCGCTAGGTCGGACTTTTTTTTTTTTTTTTTTGACAAATGGTAAACGAAATCCGGAAAATTATCATGGTTTTTCCAAGTCCGGGTCCATAATTAGTTTCAAGTACCGGAAGTGCGGTCATTTGCAATGTTTTTGAAGCACCTGCTGTGCAAATTTCTTGGATTTTAACCTATTTGGAATACCTTTTGACATAAATAAAATGTTTTACTGGCTTTCTGTGCCAGTAGAAGCAAGTTAGATAAATAATTATGTCGATTAACAGAAGCCTGTGTCAAAAACAGGGTCGGTTGATACCATTTTTTTTTTTTTTTTTTGAAGATCCATTAAAAAAATTAGGGTCGGGGCTAAAAAACAGGGTCGGTCGGGTTACCGAAAACACAGATTTTTTTTTCTCGGCCTAATCATTATTTGGAGAATTCAGTACAGATCTTTGAAAGTTTCCTTTAATATATTCATAACATTTTCAGTCTATAGAAGAGTTTGACATATTGTACAGACACCAGTCAGTCTATTTTTGAAGACTGTATGTTAACCTTCAGATGTCATTTGTTTATTTGTTTTGCTGGATTGCTGTCCCCTCCTTTAATTCATATACATGTACTTACTGTGACTCTTTCATTCAAATTTTGACCAAATATAAATTCATTTTTTCCTCCACCATCATCAGTCGTTGAATCAGGTGCACTGAAAATACACAATGTAAATAATTTTAAACTTTTTTTGGTGGTTGATTGGTCTTCATAATAAATTGCTAAGTCAGTTTATGACATATGCTTGAAAGAAGTTATGGTTTACACAAAAAATGACTGTACTGTCATGTAACAGAGTATTTACCAGAAAGTTTGATGAAAGTGACTACAACTGTGAGTGAACTCAATCAAAGTGCTGGATAGCACCTCTGGGAAGTTTGTAACTGTAGATGTGTATTATTTCAAATAGGTTATAGATATGTATTATTTCAAATACGTATTTAATCACAGCTTTGATGTTTTTAACTAAACCATTTTCTTTTCAGCAATTATCAAAAAATACTTTTTTTCATTGTTTGTCATTTTTAAATTTTTATATTTTCTATTGAAACCTTAAACTGTTGTTCTAAAATAATCAAATATACAATAAGCTCTGTTAAATTTCTTTATGTGCCCATGCCATATCTAGGACCTGTGATTTTATAGTATTTTTTTTTCCATTTGTAACTAAGCATAACCCTAACCATAACAGTAAAATGACGGCACAAAATTCAAACTTGATCTTGGTTTTGTGGTTAAAAGTACTGTGTATAAGTTTCGTAACATTTGGTTGAGACACACTAAAGTTAGAGCACGGAATTAAAAAAAATATTTGTAAGTGTTCCGCGGAACCAGATGTCTCGCCTACTTTTGCTGTTAATCGCAGGCTCCACAAAAATAAGGAAAAAGTTAATAAAAATATTCCTCTCTATACTATATCTTTTTATTGTTAGAAGCTTCTGTCCAAGTTTGGTAAAAATCCAGGATAGTTTATGAATCTAATAAATGTTTTAAAAATTTAACTGCAGACTGTATGTAATGTTAACTGGAAGAAAAGCTAAGTCCATTAATAAGTAAAATACAGAAAAACAAGAACAAAATTTTAACTAAATTTCCTTCTTAGATACTAGCTTTTGATCATAAACAAGCTTCTGTCCAAGTTTGGTACAAATCCGAGATAGTTTAAGAAAGTTATTAAATTTTAAAAACTTTAGCCACAGAGTGAATGTAATGTTTCCTGGTAGAAAAAATTAGTGCATTTATAAGTAAAATACTGAAAAAATGGAATTTTTTTTACAAAATTTACTTCTGGATACTATCGTGTGATCATAAACAAGCTTCTGTCCAAGTTTGGTAGAAATCCAGGATAGTTTAAGAAAGTTATTAAAATTTCAAAAACTTTAACCACAGAGTGAATATTTGTGGACGCCGCCGACAATATGTAGGATCGCTATGTCTCACTTTTTCGACAAAAGTCGAAGGCTCGACAACAATCACAATATTTAAATTTGTAAAGGGGCATAACTCTAGACCAGTAAAACTGACAGCCGCCACCAAAACTCAAATCTAAACAGTGTTTTGTGATAATGTGCTTTGTGTATAAGTTTCATAACATTCGGTTGAGACAAACTTAAGTTAGAGATCGTAAACAAAAAATTCAAGCAACTTTTCCATTTGTTAAGGAGCATAACTCTAGAATTGTAAAATCGACGCCACCAAAATTCAACTTGACCTGTGTTTTGTAGAAATAAGTATTGTGTATAAGTTTCATACAATTTGGTTTAGGAAAACTAAAGTTAGAGAACAGAAACTAATTTTTGGATGTACGGACGTATGTACAATTAAGGGACGTACATACTAACAGAAGAAAAAGGGTAAAACTTAATACGGTGGGGACATAACAATAGCAGTATGACGAAAGGAATAAAAAGTTTTTAAACACTAGATTCATAGAGGTGCTTATAAAACTGTAACACATTTTAAAGTTGATGCTTTGACATTTAGCATTAATTAAGGCAATAACATTTGAGATTTTAGGTTCGTCATAATTATTTGGACTAGCACTTAGAGTAAGAAAGTCATTTTGCTATTACATGGACAGATTTTATTTAATCATGTTGCTACAGCACTTGTCTTGATACACTGAGTTATTCAACACTACTACATGTACCTGTAATGCATGTAACCCTCGCACAGATATCCAACCAAAAGAACAGATTAAGAAATGGAATTTAGCTAAAGCGGATGAATTTAATGAATACTTAGATCTTGCAAAAATTGTAACTATTGATAATGCTTTAGATCTACTGACAGATGACCATGTTAATCTGAATAATATTAATGATACTGTAAAGGATATTGGTGATATATTTGTCAACGCCGCAAAACATACGTTTGGAGCTTACAATCCCAAAAAATCTGATAAAAGAACCCACAATGCGCAAAAAGGGAAATCGAATAAACCATGGTTTGACAACGAATGCAGACAAAAAAGAAAAAAGACAAGGCGCACTCAAAGATTGTACAGACTATGTAAATCAGAAGAAAATAAAAGAATTAAAAACCAAAGCGAAAAGGAATATAAAAAGACCTTAAACAAATGTATTAAAAAATATAGGATCGAAATGAGAAATAAAATGAAAAATATGAAAACAAAAAACCCAAAGGAGTATTGGAAATTACTGAATGGTGGACATAAACAAAAACAGCCGAATATACCTATACAAATTTTATATGACTTCTTTAAGGAATTAAACGAAGCAACTAGCAACGATGAAAATGGAAACACACAACAAAATGATCATGTCGATACCAATGTACAGAATGAGTCGAACGAAATTATTAATGATGTAATTACAGCAGAAGAGATATTGAAATGTATAAAGAAGTTTAAAAACAATAAAGCTAGTGGTGATGACCTTATTATTAATGAATACATAAAATCAACAGCTAACAAAATGATAAATGTATATGTGAAATTGTTTAATATAATTTTAATACTGGAATTATACCGAAAGTTGGCTCCTTGGAAATATAAATCCGATGTACAAAAACAAAGGAGATGTGGATGATCCGAATAACTTTAGACCAATTACGATCTTGAGCTGTTTTGGGAAATTATTCACGTCTGTCTTAAATGAAAGATTATCCACTTTTATTGAATCTTTTTCTATTCTTCATAATAACCAGAGCGGATTTAGGAAAAAATACTCCACCACCGAAAATTAATTCATATTACATTGTCTTTTTGAAATGATGAAAAATCGGGGGAAAAAACTGTTCTGCGCTTTCATCGACTTCGCAAAGGCATTCAATACTGTCTGGAGAAACGGACTCTGGTATAAAATGAACCTGAATGACATCAATGGTAAGATGTATAACGTTATAGTAAATATGTACAATGGTATCAAATCACGGATAACATATAACAATGAATCTTCAAACTTTTTCTCTTGCAATATTGGCGTTAGACAGGGTGAAAACCTATCGTCCTTATTATTTTCTTTATATATAAATGATTTAACGGATTATTTGAATAGCAAAAATATTAATGGCTTATCTTCCATATCAGAATGTTTGGAAAATGATCTCAATGTGTACTTAAAATTGTTTATACTACTTTATGCTGATGACACCGTCATTATGTCAGAGAATAAAGACGATCTTCAAAACCAATTAGATATTATTTAGTGAATACTGTGATATTTGGAAATTAAAAGTTAATGTGGCAAAAACAAAAGTGATGATATTTTCAAAGGGAAGACATCCTAGCAATGTATATTTCTTGTACAAAGGAAACAAACTAGACATAGTAAAGGAGTTCAATTATTTGGGTATAAATCTTGCCAGGACAGGAACATTTACAAAAGCAAAGAAAAAAATTGCAGAGAAAGCAACGAAAGCCATGTATGGAGTTATACAAAAAAGCCGTCTATTTAATCTTTCAATAAAATGCCAACTTGATCTGTTTGACAAAATAGTTAAACCTATCCTACTGTATGGATGTGAAGTTTGGGGATCTGAGAAAAATGATGTCATCGAACAAGTTCACCTGAAATTTCTGAAACATATATTGCACTTGAAAAAATCAACACCAAGCATTATTGTGTATGGTGAAACGGGCAGATACCCACTTGACATCAGCATTAAATGCCGAACTATTTCGTTCTGGTGCAAACTATGTTCAGACGAAAACAAACTGTCTTCATTAATTTACAAGACTGCATATATATTTCAACACAATGTGAAAAATGAAAGTACCAAATTATGGATTAAATATGTTCAAGATATTCTAAACATGAGCGGATTTGCAAATATTTTTCAACTACAAAATGGACATTTCTCAAAGTGGCTTAATCAGAGCATTAAAATGAGGCTAATCGACCAATACAAACAGACATGGTACTCTTCAATACAAAACTCGCCAAAATGCATGAACTATAGACTGTTCAAAAAAACATTGGAGTTTGAGAACTACCTAAATATTCTTATAGACAAACATTTGTTTACACTATGTAAATTCAGAGCAGGTAACCATGCGTTACCTATAGAAAACGGAAGATGGCAAAACATTGCCCGAAATGAAAGGACATGCTCGTTGTGTAGTTCCAGTGAGATAGGAGACGAATTTCATTATTTGTTTTGCTGTTCGCATTTGAAGAACGAAAGACAATTATTTCTACAAACTAAATTTTCAAATAGCCCAAATATAATTTCATTTTGCTCACTATTTAATAGTAAAAAACAATCTGTCTTAAGAAAACTGTGTTTATTTATTAAGTGTATTAATAAAAAAGTTTGTCCCTCCATGTAAATGTAATCGCATATGCATCTTACTGATCTTTTTTTTCCTTTCTACTAAGTTCAATCTTTAATTATACATGTTATTAAACATGTATGCCATCATAATTTTGTACTTTTAAAATATCTTAGTAATACTGTATTTGTTTACCTCAACTATTGTATCTGTAATTATATTGTATGTTTCTCTGTAAACTTGTATTTAGTTTTTAGAGAATAAAGTATCTATCTATCTATCTAACGGTAGAAGCTGACTTGTCTGCCTTATCCTTGTTACGATTTGTGTACAAATGTTATTGTTAATCGTAACACTGAGGACATGGACTGTGATATGTTCTGTACGAACTGTCGTTGAGTCAATGTTTTTCAGCTGTCAGTTTGATCCACGTGACTGAGCATGCTGGACGAGTAAAGGTCCTTAAATTCACATTGGAATGTGAAATAGCTAGTATTTAAATAGCGGAATTCAAAAGTTTTCAAATGTTTTTCGGCATTAAAACCTTCCGATCGATCTGAGACTACTATAACACATAACACATATATGTGTTATAGTAGTCTCAGGATCGATGTTTTGACAAAAACATGCACTTTTCTATCATAGCCGGTATTTACCTTTACTCATCCTTGGAGTGTGACATAAGCCATATGATTATCGAGTATTTCTGTCACCTGTGTATAATTGTTCAATCAAACTTTTATCACTTGTCAATTATCCGACGGCTTGGTCAAAATATAAACATGTTAAAAAGTACGTTGCATTCAGTAATGTCAGTCATACAGGATTCTTCGATACACTCTGGCTTTTACTTTATATTTAATACTAAACATTAGTAAATATCGTGCGTAGTAAAATTGTGTGGAAAATGTTCATTCATGAAATATTCATGAATGAAACGATGTCTCGTGTAGATATCTTTTGATTTTCTCTTCAGCACATGGAAAATCCGCGAAGTAGTGTTTGTAATAAATCATTTTCAAAATGAAGTTAAATTCATCTGAATTGTCGTTGAACATTCATTTCTTTTTTATTCAAGCTGTAATCTTTTCAAAAGGACTCAAAATTTCAAAAGCATCGTCCTAGAATCAGTATTCAAACACTAGTACTACATTATCTTGGAGCAGAACATTTGCGATAGTCTGTCACCGGAAGTAAGAGGCCGACGCCTTTGGAAAGTATTGCTATAGCAAACTTCCCAAAAAGGATATCCCTGCTCTACAATTCCTTAAGTTTTTGAAGTATGTAAAAATGATTATCTCCCCTTTAATATGTTGGACTGGGATTATATTCCTTAATGCACATCTTCAAGTAGTGTTCTACTACTCTATCAGACTTCAACAATATCCATCTAGCTGTTCAGAAGGACTTCACTTACAAATCACTAAGATCAGAATAATAGAGAGACAGGAGGAGGAAACGACAGGCTGATTACTAAAATATTTGAAAGAAATAATTTTTGTTATCTTTATGCTTGAGTAATTTATAAATTGCTTTTCATACCTGATGATTTATTTAATGCATATGAAATGATTAATTTGCAGTATCAACTAAGTGAGTTAGCAACACAAACAAATTAGTAAATGCTTACCTTGTAAGAGCTGTGGCAAAATAGTTTTCTTTTGTAATAAAACTTGTTGGGGTGGCTTCAGGTGTTTTTTCATGGTTGACTGATTCTTGGTTTTCTTTTTGTTCTTGTTGTGAATCTGCAATGACAAAAAGTCTGGTTAATTTAAAGCTTGTTTAACAAGTTCCCTTCAAAAAATCAGATCATTAAAACTGTGTTAATTCATTTGCTTAATTAAGCCAACACTCTGGATAATTAAGAGCCATAGGTTGCTGCAATGATTACCTCACAAATTTTTTAAATTTCTAAAATTTGATTTACCAATATATAACATTAAATGCCCCCCAAAAATAATAGAAAATTGAAAGTTATCGTCATAGAGAAATAAATTCTGAAATCAAATGCAGCTAAAATCAGTGATTAATGAAATAGTCAAAAGTAACTTATATTTGTTGGACATAACAGAAATATTTAATGAAGTAAAATTAATTTTGAACTAATCCATGATTATGTAAATAAGAGTCAAAATTAATTTATGGGTCAATAAATTCAAAATAAATTATTGCCATTCATTATAAATAAATTTCTATCAAAATAAGGCTTGAACTTTTATATTATTTATATTTACAATAACAACGTTGGACATAACCAGACTTGAAAATAAAAGTAATACTTAAATATTTTTATTTATTTCACAACATCAAGTAAAATAATTCAAGGCCACTTTGGTCTCATTATTGCAGATAAAACATGTCTTTAGATTTTAAATGTGTTGCTTCTTCTCTAATTCTTTTATTCAATGTTTTATTCAAGTTGGGAATGAAGGTCTTTTGGCATCAGAGTATTAAACTCCCAAACTGATTACCAAGTTTTATGATTATAGGTCATGTAATATCTCCCCAAGAGTGACTGGGAAATAGAAATATGGTCACTTTTGATCTTTTTTCAATGTGCAGTAAAAGCCTTGCCAAAGAGGGCATCCATTTGGTTGGGCAGGATGTATAAATAGCTAATCACGTCTGGTCCGAACGGGAATGTTAAATCCAATGCCTGGTGTGGAGAGAAAGTTGTGCTCTCTGCACGTTTAGAAATCTGGTAACAACTCTTTAAGGGGTCATTAGGAAGCCTGTTGAAAGGCTAAATTTCTATCCCTATCAATAATACCCTCATTTTCCAGTAGCAGTCCAAAGTTACCTCCCTTTATCATAGTAAGCTGTATTACAGGAACGACCTACTGTATTTATTGTCAATTTGTTCTCGTTCTGAACTTGCATGAAATGTTTGCCACTGGATGTTTAGCAAACAAAAATCATTCGTATTATCTGATATCTGAATTTGAACAATAAACTTCAAAGGTAACTTGGATGTAAAACCTCAGCAAAGTGAGTGAAAGGTCATGTGATTTTCTTTTGTCAAGTGATCCGACTTTCCAAATTACATTAGAAAATCAAATTACATCTATACGGTTGTATGTCTATCTCTTTTTGAAATCTTATTGTGGACACTAGAATAGACATTGATGTACTGATACCAAAATTTGGCCCTGTAACCTAGTCAACACATCCAGAAAGTTTAAAACTAACATTTAGACCTATTATTTAGAAAAATAATCTTCCAAAATACTGTGAATTTTAATGTAGCCAATTCGATCGTATTTTGAATGTTTTTTTAGACATATTATACAAAACATTTTAATGATATGTGTGTTTTATATTGTTAAAGGAATGTGATATATTTAAGCAAAATCTGACTTGAATTTTCCAAACAGATTATGACAAGAATTAATAATTTTTGTACATTCTTAAATTTAAATGTATACAAAGTGTCTTTTAGAACCTACTTCTGAGACTATAATTAAAGACAGAATAATGCATTGAGGTTATACATTACCTTTTTGTTTTAATGTTTGCACTTGAGCTGATAATGCTGAAGGTCTCAAGAGACATTTTGTGGGACTGGCTACATCTGTTTTATTCAACATTCCTAAAAATATAGCAAATTCATCCTTAAGTGTTTCTTAAAAATGACCAATGCAACATACTTTTGTTAAGATTTTGCATACAGCTGTTGTATATATGTTGAATTTGAAATTTAAAAAAAAATTTGTTTAACTATATTTGGATGCATGAATTTCTTACTATCTATTCATACTTGCGAGGACATTTCAAAAAAATTAACTTAAAATGATAATTTTTCCAACCAATCCATAGATTTTTCTTAAATATTGATATCTTTAGCCAGATTAATTTGTATTTTAATGAAACAAAATAAAAGTAGCATCACAAAATAAAAATTGGAATACAAATCAATAACTTAGTTACCCAACAGCATAAACCAAATAAAACAATTTGTAAATGGTTCTGCAGAACCCAGTGTTTCATTTGTGATTGCTGCAGTCATTGTAAGCATGTAATGTTCAGTTTTAAGATATAAAAACCTACCTAAACGTGAAGGCGCAAGTATTGATGATCTGTGACTTTTTTCTTCTGTAAAATTATAATAATAATATAAAATAATAAACATACAAGGTATTGAAGATGTCTTTTTACTTGCAATGTTTCAATCCTATCTCAATAACACCACTCCAAAACATTCAAATGAGACTTTATTTCAAGATTATTGTTTCAATATTATCAAATCTGTTTTAAAAGTAAATAAAAGAACAGAGTTCCAATGTCCCCCGCGTTACACATATTTTATCTATCCAAGGTACAAGGGCAATAACTAAATAAAATACTTTTTTTTTGTAGCGCTAACGAGGCCATTTTCCATAAATTTAATATTTCCAAGGGGCATAACTATTTTAAAAAAAGTCGATCGGCTACCATTATATAACTTGTCCAAGATATTGCTGATATTAACCTATAGTATAAGTTTTATAAAAATCTGGCAAGAATTGTACACGTGAGAGCACTTACGAGACCATTTTCCATAAATTTAATATTTCCAAGGGACATAACTCTTTTAAAAGAAGTCGATCGGCGACCATTGTAGAACTTGTCCGAGATACTGCTGTTAACCTATAGTATAAGTTTTATAAAAATCTGGCAAGAATTGTACCTGTGAGAGAGCTAACGAGGCCATTTTCCATAAAATTAATATTTCCAAGGGTCATAACTCTTTTAAAAAAGTCGACCAGCCACCATTATAGAACTTGTCCGAGATATTGCTGATATTAACCTATAGTCTAAGTTTTATAAAAATCTGGCAAAAATTGTACCTGTGAGAGCGCTAACAAGACTGGATGGACGGAAGGACAGATAGACGGCTGGTATTTCCATGTCCCCCACAATGCGTTAAGTGGGGGCCAATTAACTTTTATTTAGGTTATCAGGATTTATTCATTAAACTAGTACAACTGAACAAATGGAATTTTAATACAATATGTAACTGTAAACAAAAACTTACCATCAGAACTTGAAGGATCGCCTCCCTTTAATCCTGCACTGGCAGATAATCTACTGGGAGTAAGATGTACTGAAAATAGACAGTAGTTTTAGTTTTCGCATAAAAGTCTTTAAAGGGATTGAAAAAATTGATCTTTTATGACTATTGTACTTAATTCATTGGGTTTATCATTAACTCATCAATTAACAAGAAGTTATGTTTTGGCCCTATCCTCCTCCCCCTTATGAAAATAAGAATCTTATCAAGAAAAGCAGAATAAACAAATATACCTATATTTCACTTTACTTACCTGTAGAATTATAGGAACTAGAAGATACTAAGTCAGTTTTTATTCCAGGAGGCGGACCAATACTTACCTGTAGAATTATAGGAACTAGAAGATACTAAGTCAGTTTTTATTCCAGGAGGCGGACCAATACTTACCTGTAGAATTATAGGAACTAGAAGATACTAAGTCAGTTTTTATTACAGGATGAGGACCAATACTTACCTGTAGAATTATAGGAACTAGAAGATACTAAGTCAGTTTTTATTCCAGGAGGCGGACCAATACTTACCTGTAGAATTATAGGAACTAGAAGATACTAAGTCAGTTTTTATTACAGGATGAGGACCAATACTTACCTGTAGAATTATAGGAACTAGAAGATACTAAGTCAGTTTTTATTCCAGGACGAGGACCAAATGGATTAGGAGCTGTTGCAGCTGAAATTTAAAAGTTTGAACATGAATTCTGTAAATAATACACTTATAAATTTATGATAATGTAAAATTCTGTAAATTTTCTTTCTTTAAACTGAATAAATTGCTTTGCTGAGCGCAGCTGGATACGACCGCAGAGGTCCAACCCTGAACGGTTGGGGCAAAAATGGACACAATATTCACGCTTGATACAGGTCTGAATTTGGATTGTAATTCAATATTTGACACACAATAGGTTTCTGACACAGAATAACTGTAGTCAAAGAATTTAGAATTGGTTATATGATTTGAATTTAAATTCAATTTTTTGCTTTTGTGCAATACACTATGCTGTTGCAAACTGAACCCCCCCCCCTAAAAAAAATGTACCCCCTTTTTTTTTGCTTTTGTGCAATACACTATGCTGTTGCAAATTGACCCCCAAAAAAAAATTACCCCTTCTTTTCAAAAAAAATTTTAACCCCTTTTTTTGAAAAAAAAAAAAATTTAGAATTGGTTATATGATTTGAATTTAAATTCAATTTTTGCTTTTGTGCAATACACTGTGCTGTTGCAAACTGAACCCCCGCCCCTAAAAAATGTACCTCCTTTTTTGCTTTTGTGCAATACACTATGCTGTTGCAAATTGACCCCCAAAAAAAATTACCCCTTCTTTTCAAAAAAATTTTTAACCCCTTTTTTGAAAAAAAAAAATTTGAAGAAATTTTCTTTTGATTTCTGAAATCTTGAGGAGGAAAAATTGTCCCCCCACCATTTTTTAAAACCTCCCCCCTTTTCCAAAAAGTTTGCAACCATAATAACCCATTTAAATACATCATAAAAGTCTTAAAATAGAAAATGACATACATAATCATGGCTAAAATTAATATACCTTAATCAGCATTTTTAAAATTATTAAAATAGTAACTTCTAAAAATAAATTGACAGCTAATCACCTCAAGACAATACAACATTTCTTTATACATAATTTTAAAGCAGTGTAAGGGAGGTAATTCAAACACAACATTGTACTTAAGTAATTGTCCATTAACCAGGACACCCTTGTTTTCTCACTTTTTTGCCCCTAATTCCTAAACAGTTTGAGACATAACACCCCAAAGCCAATTCTAACCATCCCTTTGTGGTATGGAAACTTGTGGTATAATTTCAGAGAGATCCATATACCGTTCCACAAGTTATTGTCATGAAACTAGAAAAATGCTTATTTGGGCCCCTTTTTGGCCCCTAATTCCTAAACTGTTGGGACCATAAACCCCCAAAATCAATCCCAACCTTCCTTTTGTGGTTATAAACCTTGTGTTTAAATTTCATAGATTTCTATTCACTAATACTCAAGTAATTGTCTTGAAACCAAATGTCTTCGGACGACGACAACGATGTGATACCAATATACGACAGCAAAATTTTTTGCGGTCGTATAAAAATATGTATGACATACCAAATGAATGCTACTTTACATCAATGTACATATATATTAGTAATACTTTAAAAGTTCTCTATCAAATATTTCAGTAAATGCAGAAAACATGAGAGGCACCCATTTGATAATAAAATCTAAATATCTTTTGAGCTTTCGTGGTTAATAGCTATTTTATTTTTTTTAAGCTTCGAGTATAGTAAACAAATAATACATGTACAATTACACTTACAAGTATATATATGTGATTGATGTATTGATTGTTCTAAGGTTTTCACACTATATGATGTCAGGGTGTTAAAGGAGACATGACATGATTTTCAATTTGTTTCAAAATATCTATTTATACTTAACTTTCCCAAAAATACACCGATAGCAATATAAGTGTCAAATATTTGGTAAATGCGATTTTAATGCATTTTCGAAAATATGCATTGATTTTAATGCAACGATTTATCGACCTGTCAAATATGCATATTTCCATCCCGGAAGTCACTCAGAACGAGGCTACTACGTCAGTGGTTACATTCATTCATATTGACATATGGGTACAGCACAAATTTAGTTTCGATTATTATCCAACAACACGCATGACAGTGATAAACAATGATTATGTGTGATGCCGATGGATTCAACAATATGATTAAAAAGAATATTGACATGATAATTTCTGTTTTTCGAATGACACGCAGACTTAGAAGGTGTAAAGATGGGACTTTTTAACAAGCCCAAACTAGACTTCTTTCTGCCCACTTTCATAAGGAATCCGAATCCAGAGTTGGGGTCTTGGGTGCCATGCCATGAGTTCATCATAGGTCACAGGTGTACGGTACAGGTGATTGAGTTTCGCAATTTCAGGTCTCGTTTGAAGTTGCAAGCTTCAGGTGTCACGCCACATGGGGGATTGATAGGACATAGTTATTATGCAATATTACTTCATAAGCTCTTTGTGTACATCCTGGATGTTGGTTTTACCGAGGGCACAGGTGAGATTGGAATATATTATTGTTACAGTAATACAGGTACAACTACCTAATCATATGTTTAATGAATACCTGTAGTACGACTATACAATACCCTATGCACCACCAATTAAATACCCTAACCACTGTTGATAATTAATAGACAACCTTTATATAGATCTTATTTTTATTGCTTTAAAGAATATGCAGATATAAAAAGGTTTATAACAGATGCATTTTTTTTTTAATTGACTTCTTGAGATGGAAAAGTAATATTCCTGTATGCTTGCAAGTCTATAACTTCATAAGAAATTGTTAGGCAAAAAGCATAAAAAGCAAAACAGGAAATGATACGAGAATGTGAATCATAAGTCTTTTACATTCTTATACTGAACATCGAATATAGTCATTGACAACTATTTAGTTGGTAAAGATTCAGATGATGAAAAACATTTCTTTTTAAAATGGAAACCTTATAATAAATGAAGAAAGTGTCGTTAACCGTATGGCCTCCAACAATGAGAAAACCCCATACCGTATATTCGGCTATAAAAGTTCTCAACATGAAAATGTGAAACAATTTTAACGAGAAAACTAACTTATTTAAAACAAAATTATTTCCGCAGGAAAATTTGACAGACATGAACCAACGACAACCACTGATCTATATGCTCCTGATTTAAGACAGGCACATTCAAAATGTGTCGGTGGTATATGTTTGTGAGCCTTCCCCATCCCCCACCCCAACATGTTACAGTGGTCTTACAGCAGTACATAAGAACTATAATAACCAGTCTAACTCAAAAGATCGGAACGAAGTAGAGAAACCACTAACGTAAAAACAACAGAGACAACTCACAAATACTGTCAGCTAGATCAAAGCCAAGTACAGCTAATACACAACTCATGTTCTCGAAGACTGAAGTATGTTACATGTAAACATTTTCCTGCTCAGTCCAATTGAAAATCCAACATTTATTCAAATGACCCCTTTTAGAAGAAAATTTCGAAAAAGAACATTATGTGTTGCGAATATTTTCCTGGACTCAAGCGGTTTGCTGGTAGCAATAAACAAATTGATTGCTAAATGATATTTGGAAGAGAGGGGTAGAAATAAGTGAATTTGAATTTACTTTGTGCAATTCCTTAAATTTGAAGTTAGATTTATAAGGGTCTGGATGGAATAGCATACTTTAGAAGTGTAGTATAACTATATTAATTATTTCAACATAAGATAGTTTTGTTAATTGAATATCCTTATGCAGAAATAGTGTGATAAAGATTTTTCACTCTAAAAATCCTTTAAATTGTGTGATGTATGGTTTCCAACCAAAAAAATATAAGCATAACTTTTGGTGATAATCTATACCTATTAAAAGTCTCTACGTAACAAAAAAAAAAAGTACCCTTTGCGAACGCCTTATTTGACTTTTACTATCTTTTTTTCCTGCTTTTGCATTTGGCACACACAAAATTATAACATTACTGTAACAGAGAGAAAAAGGAACAATTTGATCATCAATAATTAGAAATTTATATTTTCAATCATGATTAAAAGTAGTTTTATTTAAATAAAAAAAAAATGCAGAAAGCGGTTTATTAAATTTATTCATCAGACAAACCAAATATATATGGTAACAATCCGATCTGTATTGTCTGAAAAATCGTCGTTGTTGGACTCTTCGCATGAAGAATTAATATCCTTTTCTTGGTTATTTTCCTCACACAGTGGCTCAAATTGATGAGGTCAATTGTCTTTATAGTTTGTCCGTACTCGGGAAAAGTGCTGTCAATACCGTCCATAGTGTATCGACATTGTCCAGTTAGAGACATTTTCCCAGCTTGTAACCACTGACGTAAGCACGATCACGTGATCGTTATCTAATTAAAATTCATTCATTATGGCAAGGCCAGAAAAATGCTGATTGAGCAGGTTTTGACCATCAAAATTGTACAAAACATGTTTTCAGACTAATATTTATTAATTTAATAAAAAAAAAAAAAAAAAAAATCATATCATGTCTCCTTTAAGTAATATGATTAATGTGATCTAATGTGATTATTTCATTAGATCAGTTGTATACATCTGGCCTCTCAAAGCAACAGCCTGCCAACAATTTTTTTAACTCAAAGCTTCATCTGTTTTTAAATTTAGAATATTATGTACTTAGTATGTTTTAAAGTCGTTTGAAAATTCAATTAACAATTTCCTGTTGTAATCACGATGTAAATTTATCATTCAACAATATATAGCTTGACTAGAAACTTTTACATGCAACCTGAAGACAGATTTTTTTTTTCTAGTGTAATTTTCCATAGAAATTTATTATTACGCAAACATGCTCAATATCTTCAGCTTTGTCAAAACTCAAAAGAAGAGCAAATTCAAAGAAAATATAATTTTTTTACACACCATTCAAGTAAATGGTATCACTTCCCTTTCCAGAATTATCGAATTATCAAATTTAATACAAATTTTTTATTAGGTATAAATTAAAAGATTTAGTGTGTACAAAAGACAGCAACCCAAAAAAAAGACATGAGCATATCTGCATAATAAGGAAGTGTGTGAATTTGTCAATTGATTTTATTCCTTTTTCACAATGTTACAGTATATAATTTGTGGACTGGAATAGTTACCTTGATATCCTGAAGCTGTCGAGTCACTTTCCTACAAATAACAAATCAGTTTCCTATTCATGTGTATTCATACTGATCAATGTGTTAAAAAATTGAAAGACGGTTTGTTCCTGATGGCAGATGATATAACTGCAAATATTGCAACATGTTTTCCTTTACCCAGTTTTTACTTTTACTGAAATCCTTCTAAATATTTTAAACAAGTCTCATTAAAATTAAATGAAATACAAGAAAGGTCATATTGAAACATTTTATCATTTACCACTCATAAATAGTTGGTCCTCATGTTAATGTAAAATGTTTAAAACATTAACATCATTAAGTTCCTCCTCAACTAGTCTAATGATGTATGTTACACCACTGTCCCAGGTCAGGAAAACATTTGAAAGCTCACAAACATTTTTAACATTACTACATTCTTAGTGTGCCTGTCCAAAGTGGGAAGCCAGTAGTCAAGTGATTATTGTTGGTTGTCATTTGTCATATCTATTTTTCTTTTAATGTTATAAGCTTGAATCATGGCATTAAGTTTTACCAGTTCATCAGTTTAAACTTTAAAGAAATTAATTCAAAATGCAAATTGAAACAAATTTGGAAAATTGTGTCCATTGATTCATATTGTGAAAGGGCAAAACCTTTCGAATAATCACAATAACAAGATGGACAGAGATCTAGCCAACATTTGCACATTTGTCATGTAATAATCTGTGGATTCATTGTATTCAGGGGATATTCTTACTTATTTTGTGAAGAAAGACACAAACCAAGATACTAGGCTTTGATGGAAAATAAATGCACGGTGGATTTAATGGATGAAAATATCAGTGATTAAACTCATATATAGCAATCATAGAAAAAAAAAAGACTAAGTTCTTTTCCTGAAATTTAAGTTTTGATTCAATGTCTTCTCCTTACTCTAACATACATTACAAATGTATACATGTACATGGACACACATGAATATGCAACTCAATTCATGTTTGACTTGTGTCTTATCCAATTTGTACTTGAACAAATAAAATATGTTTAAGGTAGCAATACACAGTTAGCAAATGATGCTGAAATTTGGTCTTTAAATTCAGGAATATGTGCATGCATTTTGAAAAGGATATAACCAATTCTACAA
The DNA here is from genome assembly GCA_017311375.1 of Mytilus coruscus. Taxonomy (NCBI): domain Eukaryota; kingdom Metazoa; phylum Mollusca; class Bivalvia; order Mytilida; family Mytilidae; genus Mytilus; species Mytilus coruscus. The sequence goes on along the minus strand of CM029595.1, from coordinate 19,017,783 downwards.
GAATACCCCAACATGTATACATATTTAGAATCATATTTCTCAGCAGATTTCAAATCTGTAACCAAACACTTAAAACAAAATTGTACAAGTTCAGTATCCATGGAAACATTTGGTGTTTGTTTTCTATTTTTTTCTTCAAAAAATGCTGTTGGACACCCCATACAGGCTTAAAATATCCATTTTATAAAATTTCAATGAATATCAGACATACATTGTTTCAACACTGAATGATAGATCTCTCAAAAAAAAAAAAAATTGGAGGTCTTTCTGCTCCCTTTTCTGCAAATTACCTTTCAAAAGATCGAGGCAAATTCACACCATTGAAAAACAGTCAACAAATGCTGATATAGTTTTAGAGTCATTGGTGGACTGGATATGAATTTAGACCCGAAATTTACATTTCTACTGAGCAAACCAGGGGTCAATCTCTTCTCTGGAATCATACCTTTCAATTAAAACCACTCTCACAGCATCAAATTTTATTTTTCTTCATTTTCAGGTACTTATAACTTGTCTTTCTCTTTTATTTAAAAAATTCACAGGGGCCAAAATGCGAAACTAACAATTCTAACTGTGTATTGCTACCTAAACTAAAACTCAATTCATGATTTACTATGATAAAGCTTTAGTATTTGTTTTATCAGGGTTTTCAAAAAAGCTCAAAATTACACAGCAGTGACAGCACATCTGTGATTAAATCAAATTATCATTTCTATTTTATGTCTACAGATCTGGAAAGCAGATATTTTGGGAACTTTTTAAGCAGGTACCGGAAAATGTCTCAGAACATAATATTTTTGATTGTTTACATCAATGAATTTTCAAGCTTTCACATAAAATCATATAAAATTAGTAAGAAAATGAATATATCTTATTTCAAATAACAAAAATCTGAACCAATCAAAATAAGTATCTGGACCATACTGATGTGGATATTTTTAATGGTCAGATATTACAACTATCTTTACTGTGATGAACATTTAAACCAGAAATTCCATTAAGTATTTACTATACTGCTATCAATTTATTAGAAGAATGTAACACTATTTCAGAAGTTTGCCAGTTACAGTTTAAATTCACTGAAGGCATGGATATTTATAGTTGCATTGAGATGTGTTTAGTCATCACATGGTCAATTATGATATGGATAACCTTAAATGAATCCACAGAAAAAGAAAAGTCCTCAAGAGGTTAAATGAATCCACAGAAAAAGAAAAGTCCTCAAGAGGTTGTACAATGTAGGATTGAAGAAAACAAAAATGCTGATGATATAAATTCATCAAGTCAGTCTTTTAGTAAAAACAAAATGACAGATGAATGACCAAATAAATTAAATATTACTATTTTTAATTTTTGAAAATGAACTGATGATAACTGATAGAATCTGGATGAACATATGGAATAATCACTTCACAAAATGGTGAGTCCAACATATTTTTCATGAATGCTGCACTCATGGACTTGTCACAAAAAAAAACTTGAAAAGATAGACATGTTAGGAAAACAATGAAATAATAAGTTTCATATCATATCAGATATTTTACCTGTTCTTTGTTCTGATCTACTGAATTGTCTTCTTTTGTACTTCCTGTAGTTGATTCTGAAATTAGGAAAGAAAAAATATAGTGAAAAATTTAATATATTGTTTTAGAGATACTTTATAGCCTAATCTGCTAATACAACATTTTTTCAAGGGAACACCTTTTATTCATACAAATCATATACATGTAGATAACAATTAAATTCCACAATGTTATATGAGCAAGCATCAAATAATCCTGATTTTCAAAGAAAGGCATTTAAAAGTTCATTATCCTGTGATTACATGTATAACATTCTTGATTGATGAGTCAAGTGAACCAACACTTTCTGGCAGAACAAGTTGGTAAAGTAATCAGGGTGGATACCAAAGTATGCTGTGGTTGTCTTAAAACATCATAAATGCAAACTATAAAAAGACAACATAATCCTGGTTATGGCAAGGAAATTATTTATTGTGTAGACATGTTTCACAACTTTCAGTGGCATATTCTTACAGGACAATATAAATATAGAAAAGAAACAATGAAGTACATTAAACGTGGTCCATATTGGGTTACAGAAAGTTTAACAAAAAATAACGTCACAATTATTGTGACGACGACGTTCAAAAGAAATTGAAAGTAAAAATTGATAATAAATTGTATCATTTCAAAATGGACAACACCTTATTAGACATTGGCTTCATTCTGAAGGAGGTACATTTGTACTGCTTCCAATTGCCTCAAGAATACTTTGAGATGTATGGTTGTCCCATATGTTGGGAAGTGTGACAATTGTGATAAATCTGTTGAAATATGAGGTTTTGGTATAATATCTAAATGTTTCAACTTCATTTTGAAAGTGCATGTATGTCGTGTGGTTCTTTCTGTCTTTTGATTTTTTACTAGAAAGGATTATCAATCTTAGTACCGGTCTGTGAAATTATCCATGTTGTGTGGTTGTATAGTACAACACTCTTTTTGACAAATGCAAGGGTTCTGAACATGTTCATGCAGATAGATCAATACTATTTTTCTCATTTACACTTTCTTCTTATCTACTATAATTTTCAAGAAAATAATCAAAATCTAAAATTTCCTAATAAATAACTACTTCTAACAGTAACCCAACAATAAATTCTCCAAATTCTCCAATTGGCATGACAATTTCATAATAGATAAATATTTACCTAATCATCACTCTAACTCTCTTTCACGTTTGCTCTAACTGCTTTAGTTTTTGAGATGTAAGCCAAAAACTGCATTTGACCCCTATGTTTTACTTTTAGCCATGGCGGCCATGTTTGTTGATGGATCAAAACTTCGGATACAATTTTAACCTAGATACCCTAAGGAACATTTTTTAAAGTTTGAATGTATTTGACCAAAAAGTTTCAGAGAAGAAGATTTTTGAAACAGTTTATGACGAGAGACGACGAAAATTACCAAATTAGTGGCAGCAACCCAACAATGGTTTGTTTGATTTGTTTGAAAATTTCAGGGCTGGTAGATCCTGACCTGTTTAACATTTTTACCCCCTGTCAGATTTGCTCTAAATGCTTTAGTTTTTGATATATAAGCAAATAAAATGCTCCGCAGGGCGCAGCTTGATACGACCGCAGAGGTCGAACCCTGAACAGTTGGGGCAAGTATGGACACAACATTCAAGCTTGATACAGCTCTGAATTTGGATTGTGATTAAATATTTGACACAGCATAGGTTTCTGACACAGAATGAATGAGGTCTAAGAACTTAAAAATTTTAAATTGGACATTCACCTATTATGGTCCAATATCCTAAATCTAAATACATGGTTAGATTCAGCATATCAAAGAACCCCAAGAATTCAATTTTTGATGAAATCAAACAAAGTTTAATTTTTGACCCTTTTGACCTCAATGTGGACAAAGTTGATAATGGGGCCCAAAAATCAATAATCTAAATACATGTTTAGATTTAGCATATCAAAGAACCCCATATATTCAATTTTTGTTGAAATCAAACTAAGTTTAATTTTGGACCCGATTTGGACCAACTTGAAAACTGGGCCCATAATCAAAAATCTAAATACATGTTTAGATTCAGCATATCAAAGAACCCTAAGAATTCAATTTTGTTAAAATCAAACTAATTTTAAATTTGGACCCCGATTTGGACCAACTTGAAAACTGGGCCCATAATCAAAAATCTAAATACATGTTTAGATTCATCATATCAAAGAACCATAAGAATTCAATTTTGTTAAAATCAAACTAAGTTTAATTTTGGACCCTTTGGACCTTAATGTAGACCAATTTGAAAACGGAACCAAAGATTAAGAATCTAAATACACGGTTAGATTCAGCATATCAAAGAACCCCAATAATTCAAATTTGATGAAATCAAACAAAGTTTAATTTTGGACCCTATGGACCTCAATGTGGACCAATTTAAAACGGGCCCAAAATCCAAAAACTTAATACACGGTTAGATTCAGCATATTAAAGAACCCCAAGAATTCAAGAATAAAACCCCATTGAAATTGGTCAAGAAATAAGCAATTTATACGAGTATCTTCTTTTGCACAATACTGTGCAATTGAATATTTCTTACTATTGCCCAATACTGTACAATTGACAATTTCTTGCTATTGCGCAATATTGTGCTATTGGATATTTCTTGCTATTGCACAATACTGTGCAATTGAAGATTTCTTGCTATTGCGCAATACTGCAATTGAAGATTTCTTGCTATTGTGCAATACTGTGCAATTGAAAATTTCTTGCTATTGCACAATACTTATTATATAATAATTAACACATCCTATTTGGTGTGTTTCTCCTACCATATCATTATTATTTGCTTTTAAATATAAATCAGAAATAACCAACTTAAAACTGGAAAATTTTAAAAGAAAAAAAAAGGAAAAAAAAAATCCCCCTCAAATTTTTGAACCCCCTTATGATTCATCACCCCAAACTCAATCCCAGCCTTCCCTTTGTGGTATGATACCTTGCAGAACAATTTCAGAGAGATCCATGCACTTGAACACAAGTTATTGTCTGGAAACTAGAAAAATGTGTTTTTTGGCCCCAAATTCCTAAACGTTTAGGGCAATTACCCCCAAATTCAAACCCAGCTTTCCCTTTGTGATATGGAACCCTGTAGTACAATTTCAGAAAGATCCATACACTTACACACAAGTTATTGTCCTGAAACTAGAAAAATGCTTGTTTTTTGCCCCTTTTTGGCCCCCTAATTCCTAAAATATTGAGGCAATTACCCCCATCATGAATCCCAGCCTTCCCTTTATGGTATGGTACCTTGCAGTACAATTTCAGAGAGATCCATACACTTGAACACAAGTTATTGTCTGGAAACTAGAAAATGCTTATTTTGGCCCCTTTGGCCCCAATTCCAAAATGTTTTGGGCAATTACCCCAAACTCAATTCCAGCTTTCCTTTGTGATATGGAACCTTCTAGTACAATTTCAGAAATATCCAAACACTTACACACAAGTTATTGTCATGAAACTAGAAAATGCTTGTTTTTGCCCCTTTTGGCCCCTAATTCCTAAAATTTTGAGGCAATTACCACCAAAATCAATTCCAGCCTTCCCTTTGTGATATGGAACCTTGTGGTACAATGTCAGAGATATCCATACACTAATACACACAAGTTATTGTCTGGAAGTTACAAAATGCTTTTTGGCCCCTAATTCCTTAACGGTTGGTACCATAACCCCCAAAATCAATCCCAACCTTCCTTTTGTGGTATTGAACCTTATGGTAAAGTTTCATAGAGATCCATTCACTTAAACTAAAGTTAGAGTGCGAAAACCAATGTGTCTTCGGACAACGACGACAACAACGACGACGCCAACGTCATCCCAATATACGACCACAAAATTTTTTTGCGGTCGTATAAAAACTGCATTTGACCCCTATGTTCTATTTTTAGTCATGGCGGCCATGTTTGTTGATGGATCAAAATTTCGGATACAATTTATAAACTAGATACCCAAAGGAACATTCATTTAAAGTTTGAAGGTATTTGGCCAAGTAGTTTCAGAGAAGATTTTTGAAATAGTAAGACAGAAAATTACCAATTTAGTGGCAGCAACCCAACAATGGTTTGTTTGATTTGTTTGAAAATTTCAGGGCTGGTAGATCTTGACCTGTTTAACATTTTTACCCCATGTCAGATTTGCTCTAAATGCTTTACTTTTTGAGATATAAGCCAAAAACTGCATTTGACCCCTATGTTCTATTTTTAGTCATGGCGGCCATGTTTGTTGATGGATCAAAATTTCGGATAGAATTTATAAACTAGATACCCTAAGGAACATTCATTTAAAGTTTGAAAATATCTGGCCCAGTAGTTTCAGAGTAGAAGATTTTTGAAATAGTTTACGACGACAGAGTAGGGACGACGACGGATGCAAAGTGATGGCATAAGCTCACATGGGGCTCTTCAGGCCCGGTGAGCTAAAAAGATTTTTTCATATCAAAAAGGAAAAGAAAGTTGTTATATCAACTAAAATTCAATTTAAAATGTATCATGTTTATGAAATCTATGTTTCTCATTAAAAAGATATATTAATTTAACACCGTTAAGCTTGGACATAGTATAAAAGTCCCAGAGATGAGCAATTTTAATTTATGAATTGAAACAATGCATATACATGGAAATATATAGTTACATTAATCAAGTAGATCTAACCAAAAGTATGTTTGTGCACATGGAATGCGTAATTTTTTCTTTTGGGATCAATATTCCTCTGTCAGTTGTGCCATTTATTCTTCCGTAGTCTTTATCGTAAGAATTCAGATTTCGGTCATAGCTGGTCTGGTTCCAATCAGTAGTTTACAAATATTTCAATGGCGGACGAAGAAAAATTTACAAAAATAAACGATGTTTGACATGCTATTTGGAAAGGACTACGACATTTTCAATGCAATACACTGATAACAATATTACTTCAGGCAAATTTCATCATGTACTAATGAAATAACAAACTTATTTTGCTGAAATTTAGAATGATTTGATGTACGTTCTTGAGTAACAAGTACCGCAATGCTGGAAGTGAAAAAAAATTGTTTTATGAAATAACATGCAACCAAATTTAAAATCAATGCTTTAACCTCTTTTCTGAAGAAAATAAATTGTTTATGTCTTTGAATTTCTTTATTTTTAGATGAAAAATTGCTGTTTCATCGACTAGGTAAAAATTGAATATTGCCGATGACGAAAGCGACTGAAAGCAAGTATCCTAAACAACAGGGCAACTAGATTTCGCTTTTGACGGTCAGCAAAGCGACTTTGTCGCCCCAGTCACATGATAGCGTGAGCCCTGAGTCTGAGGTGGCGCAAGGATTTAGCAAATTTTTACTTATCAATAAATCACTAAATAATAATACCAAATTTTTATTGAGACAACGTACAATTTTTAATTTTGTAAATGCTGTAACTTTTGAAAGAGCAAGTGCAAAATTGACATCATATTACTGCTGTGCAATAGTGATTTTTGTGCATAAAAAACACTTCTTATCCAGGTCAGCTATTCTTAATCTTAATTAATATTGTTATTTACTTCAGTGTTCTAACATACATTTAAGGGCACAGGGGCAAAGTTTTATGTTAAAGGACACATAAGGGGTGGTTTCTTGTCTGAAAAGCGACAACTTGATCATGTTTATAGATAAAAAATTTAAATGATTGAATACATTAAACATGATAAATGCATTTTGGTAATTTATAGTATTTGTTGGTTGTAAAAGCCCATTTCCAGAAGTTGTAATGCTTTTACTGCATTGCATTTATATTCCCTGACAGTGTTCCAGCTAGGATTTCAAAAGGGCAGGGTGCCAATCCTGAAAAAGGGCATTTAACGTGTGATATGATAATATGAAAAGGGCATGTTTTAATAAAGATATTAATCAAATATTGTCCTTATTCATTGAATCACTGGTTATATATATATACAAGAACAACATGATTAGCTCAGATAAAACTCTATCTTTCTACTTTTTATGCTGAAAAACTTGTCAAGCACCTTGTCACACAAATTTTCAAAGCATTGCTTGTCACAGTTTAGCTTTATATGCCGTGTATGCAGGTTATTTTGAAAGGTGTTCTGCTTCATTCTGTTTCTATGGTCACACTTAACAGAATTTTTACCTGGGAAAGACCCTTTCTACCTCTGTTGTGCTTAATGGCAATACAGGAGCTGTGCTCAGTAAATTCACAATGTTAGGATAAAGTGAACAGTGCAAATTTGTATTAAAAATAAAGAATACAGAAAAAGATGACCAAAGCACCCTACCCACCCTGCTACTAAGACTCTCTTTAACTTTTCCCATAACTCAAAAGACCTAAACATATAAATTCTAAAGCCAGAAGTATGTAGACATATCTTAGAATATCTTCAGTAGGTAAGTCAATGCTAGGAAAAAAAAAAATAAAATTGAGTTATCTTTCTTTTTTCTGGTGTGCTCCTTCTTTGGAGGATTATAGACAGAACGTAGAAGAAGTAAATACGATCAACAATGGCGACCGGTTTTGTTATTATTTTCGTATCAAAGTGAGGGCAGGCAAAGACAAATACGTCTAAATTTACTATTTTTTTAATGGAAAACAAGTAAAACGATGTTTTGAACAAGTTCACTATGGTTTTCGACTTTCTGTCAATTACTTTTTCTCCATGAAACTACAGTAAACATTGCAAATAGCATAAGAAAAGTCAAAAGCCGACTGACCGATTCTATTTGAATGAATTAATGGTGATGATCATTAATGACCCATCCGATAAACAAATTACCTGTAACAACAGATTATGACACCTGTTGTAACTGTTGATTAGCTTCGGGTCCTAAACAATGTCATAAACTTAAGCTTGTCGCCAGGTGAGATTTCGTAATGGCGGATCATAACAAAACGGGGAAAAAAATACAATCGATCTTCAAAAAGGCAGGGCGCCCTGGAAACTGTATAAAGGGCATAGGGCGTCACTCGAAAAGGGCGGGCGCCGCGCCCTCTAAAAACAGCCTAGCTGGAACACTGCCTGAGAAAACAAAAAGGGTATATACAAGTGACTTGCCCACAGACATGGCATAAGAGAAAACAAAAAAGAACAGGGAAGACCCTACAGGATTTGTCCTCTCTGAGGCTAGGTAGAAATCTGTGCACACACACTATTTTGGATCAGAAGAAAACAGTGAACAGAAACAGGGAAGTGTCAAAAAGACAACCACCCGACCAAAGAGCAGTGCATGATCAGTCAGGAAAATGAACTCTTTATTGGTGGATTATACCTCAATTCACCACCAGCAAAGCTTGAAATGGAATGTGCAAATTTCAATTAAAAATTTACTGAAGAAAACAACATCAAGCAATCTTTCTTTGTCAAATGGTGGATGTGTGAATAGAGGTACATGCACAATAAATAATTTTATAATTCGTGTTTCTACATTACTGCTTGGACTACACTATTTTCTTACGGCAATATATAATAAGCTATAGGAAGCAATGGAAACATGCAAATGTTTATATTTTCATTTGTTGACAAACTTGTAGCAAGTCTTGTTTACAAATGTTCTCCAAGAATAGGAACAAATTATCAATGTAGGGTACCCAAATTAAAGTCATGGAATTATGCATTGCTACTGATATCATTTTAGAAGTTCTGAACACGAAGTAATGACAATAATAGAGATTTTATGCTTATTTTCGCGCTCACCTGGATAAACATCCGCCATGATTCTTTCTGGAAAAATGGGAGATAATCCATAGATTGCAATGCAGACGAATGATTTAAAAAAAAATGCAGATGACAAAGATTTTAACCATACCAGCAGGTTGTTTTACCACAAAGGATAGTACAGATCTTAATTTAAATAAATTACCTTGTTAATTTTGAAAATTTTTGGTTCATTTTTTGATAATATCAGCGCTCTAACGTTTGTATTAGTGTTTTAGATTTCCAAGTATTTCAAAAATGATTGCTTCAAGCATATATTTGTTGAAATATGCATCTGGTGTAGTGAAATTAGCACCGTTAAATGTACAACTACAGGGTGTTTAACAACCTGGATTACCCATTAGAGTCTTGCACGGTCAAACTATATTTGTAATCAAACTGATCTGTCCAGATTTTTACTGAAATTTATAGCATATTTTGATGCAGAAATTTAAACAATTTGTAGGCATTTTCAATTTAACGAAAAAATTTCACAATTTATCTTAGGTAGTCACTTTTTTTGTACAATCTGATTTAAAAAAAAGTTGATCAAATTTTGAAAACTTTGCTTTAAAGAGAGATAACTCAGATAATTTAGTTTTACAGAATTGTACTGCAAAGTAGATAACAATTCTATCTGTTTTGTTTATACTCCAATTGTACCTTCAGCACTATGTAGTTCTAACCAAATTGCCATTTGCAGTGAAAATCTTGATGTTTTCCAGAAAAATTCTATACAACATTTTAAAAAATAAAATCACTCATACCTAAAATGTACAACAACTCATATGTCATAAGCATGTCATGATTTCTTAATCAGTTAATCAGCAGGTAAAATACTTTGAGCTTGCTTTGAACAGTACCATTTGATCTGGGGAAGGGGGGGATGTTCCTGGGGTTGGAACTCCCCTTTTTTATTTTTTATGATTTTTTTTCTCACTTGTGTGAACATTTCATTGTGTTCCGAGGGTCCTTTTCAATATGGCTGGATCCGCACCGTAGTACAGTAAGCATTCATTGATACAATTTGATCTAATGTATTCTTCCATGCATGTTGTCTTTTATTTAGATGCAAGGAGCTGTTGATCATCAGGTATGTCTCAGTTACTATCATATGCTGAAGGCTAAAGGGTTATGCCATACATGCCTAGGTCTTCAATTTAATGTGAAATGACTAACATTCAATATAGGTAAGTATAGATGATGGCATTTAACCACCATGGGACAAAAACCTAAAATCCCCAGTAGTATGTTTTCTGGTAAAAGTCAGAAGTCTTGCCATATCTAAGTTTCAATGGCTTTTTTTTTTTTCGTTTCTTCAGAAGATACTGGTACACAAAATCATTAATCATTAAAAAAAGTGAATTATGAAAATGTTATTTTTCTAAACTCACAATAAAATGCTTCGCTGGGCACAGCTTGATACGACCACAGAGGTCAAACCCTGAACAGTTGGGGCAAGTATGGACACAACATATAAGCTTGATACAGCACGGAATTTGGATTGTGATTAAATATTTGACACAGCATAGGTTTCTGACACAGAATGAATGTGGTCTAAGAACTTAAAAAATCTTAATTTACCTATTCAAACCATATCATTATTATTTGCTTTTATATATAAATAACCAATTTAAAATGTTAAATCTTAAAGAAAAAAAAAAAAGGAAAAAGGGAAAAATAACCCCCAATTTTTTGAACCCCCTTATGATTCATCACCCCCAAACTCAATCCCAGCCTTCCCTTTGTGATATGGAACCTTGCAGTACAATTTCATAAAGATGCATCCACTTACACACATGTTAATGTCCTGAAACTAGAAAAATGCTTGTTTTTTGCCCCTTTTTGGCCCTAATTCCTAAAATTTAGAGGCAATTACCCCCAAAATCAATCCCAGCCTTCCCTTTGTGGTATGGTACCTTGCAGTACAATTTCAGAGAGATCCATACACTTGAACACGTTATTGTCTGGAAACTAGAAAAATGCTTATTTTTGGCCACTTTTTGGCCCCCAATTCCGAAACAATTTGGGCAATTACCCCCAAACTCAATTCCAGCTTTCCCTTTGTGATATGGAACCTTGTAGTACAATTTCAGAAAGATCCATACACTTACACACAAGTTATTGTCATGAAACTAGAAAAATGCTTGTTTTTTGCCCCTTTTGTGGCCCCTAATTCCTAAAATTTTGAGGCAATTACTCCCAAAATCAATCCCAGCATTCCCTTTGTGATATGGAACCTTGTGGTACAATGTCAGAGAGATCCATACACTAACACACAAGTTATGTCTGGAAGTTACAAAAATGCTTATTTCTGGCCCCTTTTTGGCCCCTAATTCCTTAACTGTTGGTACCATAACCCCTAAAATCAATCCTAACCTTCCTTTTGTGGTATTGAACCTTATGGTCAAATTTCATAGAGATCCATTCACTTAAACTAAAGTTAGAGTGCGAAAACCAATGTGTCTTCGGACGACGACGACGCCAACGTTGTACCAATATACAACCGCAAAATTTTTTGCAGTCGTATAAAAACTCTGAGCAAATTGTTTGAAAAACAACAACAAAATCAACTTGAAATCTTGAATTGACAGTTTTTGTTTCAACAAATAATGACCTGTTTTCTGGGATCTATATTTACCCAAACAATTTTTTCACCTATGACAACCACAAAATTGAGAAAATAGGGAGCTGACTGGATGATTGTTTCTGTTTGGTTGTTCACCATCATTCCGTTCAATTCAGCATCATTTGAAAGGGTCACCTTAGCCCCCACCCCACTACACCAGAGTATAGTATCATAAGAGTTCTGAAATCATGAACATCCTACAGAACCATATTATCAAATCTTGTGTCCATATTAGCCAATATTCCAAAATATGAATAAAAGAGAAATGTGGATAAGTGTAAATGAGACACAACCTGATAAGTAACATCTACATGTGCTGTATACATCTACAGGTGCTGTATACATCTACAGGTTCTGTATACATCTACAGGTGCTGTATACATCTAAGAGAATTCATTCATTTTCATATATTATATGATTTTAACTTGTGAAAAATACCAAAACCCTTCTATAGTAAAACAAATGAAATCAACAACCTTTTTTTGAAGCAGAATATTCTGTTGCCATAAGCCATTTTTCTCATTCTTTTTTTATCATGCCTAGTTGGTGTAAGACTTCTCTTTTGACCAACTGTCTTTGAAGTTGAAAGTGTTTTCTTTCTGTCTGTATCCACAATGATAGAGGCTGACTTTCAAACTTTGTGAATCAATCCCCATAATGATGCAACTTCCAATAATAACTACTAGTAGTTTTCATAATTTTGATGGGAGTTGACCTTTATAATATATTTGACCCCTATATAATATATTAATACGATGGTCTAAAAGAGTCATCCTCTTATAATGATGATGACATATGTACAAAGTTAAACTTGATAGACTTAATTTAGTTTATTTTGCTAACAGTATTTATTGTCTATAGCTCTGTCTTCTGTTGATAACTCATGCATTGCAAATATTGTGGTTTCATGTAGGTAAACACTTTTGTTGTTGCTGAGGATGTAGACATTGTTTAATCTGGATTTTACCCACAATCTTACCTGTCACTAAAGAAATTAAAAAAATCATCCAATTCTTATACTGATTTAAAAATGTAAAAATTTTAAAAAGTTTTGGCAGGTGATAAAAGGAACATACTTAATGGATATTCAAACTTATAAGTTGATTAAATACTTTTACAACGCCATGGCAAATAAACAGCTGCGCCATGAGCGCATGATACACCCGTCATCTTGTGTGCGAATTTTTATGCAATAAGCATAAATAGTTTCTGACATACGGCGTGACATGCGAAAACCCCTCCCCCTTTTTTTTTTACAAAATACTTAATAACTCAAAAATAAATTTTGAATCATCACCAAAAAGTATACAGATCTTAAGGTTAATATAACTAAGAAGTGTGTAAAGTTTTAAGCAATAATCATAAACTGTTTTTGAGATACAGCGCGACATGTGAAAAACCTCTCCCCCTTTTTTAACAAAATAATCAATATCTCTAAAATAAAATTTTGAATCATCACCAAAAAGTATACAGATCTTAAGATTAATATAACTAAGAAGTGTGTAAAGTTTTAAGCAATAATCGTAAATTGTTTTTGAGATACGGCGCGACATGTGAAAAAAAACACACACCTGTTTTAGTTACTAAGTCCCGTAACTCATAAGTTTTAATCTTATTTTCACCAAAAAGTATACAGATCGTTTGACCATCATAAGAAACAACTATGTTAAGTTTCATGAAATTTGGATAAGTCATTCTCAAGTTACGGTGCGACATGTTTACGCCGGACAGACAGACGGACAGACACACACCGGACATTTGTATACCATAATACGTCCCGTCAAAAATTGACGGGAGTATAAAAATGATATGACCATAAGACAAACAAGAGTATACATTCAAATTATAAAAACTGTAGACTGAGCACAAACCCAACCAAAAACAGGGGGTGATCTCAGGTGATAAAGTGCATCTTTAGAAATTAAGAACAAATGATAAGTTCACCAGAAAGATCTTATGAAATTCCCTTCATTCAGACTTTTCCTTTTTAATATACATTAAGATCATTAGAATACCTGTGCATTCATTCCTACGAACTAAGGTCTGGCAGTTTAGCAATGTCTATTTCTAAATTTGATAAAAGAACTTTTTATAAATATCTGAGAGAAATGTAGGCTTGAAAGCCCTTACAATGCAATTTCTATATAATTAATATTTCCCATAAACTGACCTAATCACTAACTTTAACATGTAAACTAAGCAAAAATTTCAAAGTCATTTGACCACAACTGCAGGGGTAGGGCCAAATAATATCCATTGAAATGAGATATGCCAATGCTTCTACAAAATTTTGCATACCAAATATGATTGACCTACCACTGTGTACCTTTGAACTGACCCAATCACAAAATTTAACATGAAAACTATGCAACAGTTTCAAAGTTAATAGACCATAACTGAGGGGGGAAGCAAATTATCTCCATGGCTATGATATATACCAATGCTTATACAACTGCATACCAAATATTATTGACATGCCACTATTGGACCCCTTCAACTGACCTAGTCACAAACTTTAACATGCACATTACAGAAAGTTTCAAAGCCAATAGACCATGACTGAGAGGGCTGGGCCAAATAATCTCAAATGGTAATGAGATGTAACAATGCTAATACAACTGCATATCAAATATCATATGATAAGTATTTCTACCTAGCATAATGAGAATCTCTTTATATACAGTCTATATATACTAAAACTATTAAATGAGGATGTCCTACTGATCATCCAAGTCAAGTTTGTTAAAATAAGGACAGTAATTTCACACAAGATTTTTTTTCAATAGCTTTATGGTAGACAAAGACAGATGATAAATAATGGCAGTGAGTTAACAATTATGATAATGATACAATGAACACATTCTGTATTATATCTGAAATCCTTCCAGTCAAACATAATATTGTTTGTTAATCTAATACATTTGTTCCTGAACTGAAATGCATTAAACATTATGACACAATGGTGAGATGATTTATCATTATGAATAAAATGACACAATAACTGTTCACATAGTTGAGATAATGACTAGATAGACATAGGGGGAGGTAATTTTGATGTAATACTGTCTAATGGTGTCCATCTGGAAAGTTCAATGGCTTCAAACACTTCCTGTAAATAAAAAAAAAAACAAACTTAAAAATTACAAATAAACATATTAGTATTCTTTTTTATTAGGTAACAATGAAAAAATTCTTGTGTAATATGATACAATGACAAACGTGATGCATTAATTTAAAAGACTTTTCTATAAATACTAGAAAAAGGTCAGTACAGTATTAAAATGTTCTGGTAATTAATGACGCTCACTGGTACCCAAAGTTGTAATTGTAATTTTGAAGGAATTGTATAGCCTAATGATTCTTTTTTTTACAATGATAATTTATCAGTGTTCCAGCTAGGTCGTTTTCACAGGGCGGTCCGCCCGCCCTTTCCCAGTGCCGCCCTGTGCCCTTTTTCTGACGCCCTGTGCCCTTTTCCAGACGCCCTGCCCTTTTTCTCAAGTCCATGCCTTTATTTTCGTAATGATTTGATGAAAATACTATTATTCTATCTGTCTTCATATTTATGACAGGTTTATGACCCTCAGCTAATTAACATTTACAGCAGGTGTAATAAGTTGTGATTATAGATAATCCTCTTATCGCCATCGATGGGTCGTTAATCCGTTAATTAAACCTCATGATTGACCACTGTAATTATTTTCCCCATTAAATTCGGTCAGTCAGCATTTCAATTTTAAGATTTCTCAAAAGACCACAATTTGCAGTTCGTTTATCCATAGATGTTTTTGTAATTTCGTCAATTTAACAAAATTGTTTTTCCCCGGAGTGTTCATTTAATTTCATAATTTCTCAAACGATAACTTATTCCAGCTCAGTTGACGTAGTTTCGTCATTTGAACGTATTTTCGTCACATTTTATAAAACTTTTCATGAAATCTTTTGACAATTTCGATTATAAAGATAGAACTTCAATAATATTTTCACGATTCAAACGTGCTTTCTTTGTAATGAATCGCGCATGCGTTAACGTATCTTTATAAATAGACACTTAAATGTAAAATACAAAATCATTTATTTTCAAATTAACTAGAGATACAAATATTTATTGTACTGAGCAACTGAATTTAAAAAAATGATAATTTCTTGCCTTAACTTTAAACACAAACCAATCCGTAGATGAACCCGATTCATTCTAAATTTATTATCCTCTTGTCACTTCCTGTTTTCATTTCGCTTAAAAATATCGAAAATAACGTAAACGTGATCTTTTCTTGATATATTTAAAATAGACAGTCTTTTAATCATTCCAAGCTCATAAAAATGAATTCCAAATATCGATTTTAAATGGTTTCACAGGGATATTGATTATGCAGTGAAATAGTCGTTACAATTTCATTTATGCTGTGAATGATTCTTTGCTTTGAAAAAGAGGAACCCGACTTTTGTTGATCAAAATGTCCCCTCAAAATAACTGAAATTGTGAACTAAATTTCTGTATCCTTGTTCTAATCTTCATATTTAAGCATCACACTAGTAGAATCATACCATTACTGCCTACATTTGTAGCATACATAAGGCCTTCAAGGTCCTTGTCCTTGCAGGACTAGGGCATATGTATAGCTAGTAATATACATCATTGGTCCCTTACTGTTACCCAAAATAAGGTTGATTTTCATCTAGCGTAAAGTTACTAAACCCTCTCAAAACTCCTAGCTGAAACCCCTTGCAGTTTACATAGGACATGCCCTTTTTGAAATATCAATCATCGTGCTAAAGTGCCCTTTTCATGATTGGCTCCCTGCCCTTTTGAAATCCTAGCTGGAACACTGTTTATTAGTCTGAAGATCTTTACAAAGAAACTGTCTCCACATTGTCTCTTGGACTAAATATATACTGCTTTAGTGTTGAATATTTGTGAGGGTGTTTTATAAATGAAAAGAATATTTATACATACCTCACTTTGTTCCATAAAGTCTTTATTGTATCTAAATACATCTATCTCCAATTCTGGTTCTGAAGTAAACATTGATTTTATTAAAACATTTCAAAACATTTTCTATATACATCAATGAAGATATTCTAAAAGAAAACCCAACAAAGAAAACATAACTAGAATTATATGCAAGATACAACTTTGACAGCTGAAAGAGCAGTGGTTACCATACCCAAACCTACAGGTATCTTGGTACACCTGGGTGCATTATACATTAAAACATAGAAAAAATGAAGAATACATTTTACATTTCTTATAAAGTCATTTGCAGCCCTTGGAACCCAATGAAGAACAAATTATGGGCAATGACTCCTCTTTCATAGCTCATCATTGGATCATTGGGTAGTGGGGTTCATTCTCCCATTAATATTCTGAGAACCTCTGACTTGAAATTAATATGAAATTTTCAACCAATAACTCCCTAAATTGTGTTTATGAGATGGAAAAATAGATAAAAAGATAGACAAGTTTATTCTTAGTTACCCCAACCCCATCCTAACTTCATTTGCAAAAATTTAAAGAAGGATCCAATACAAAGACAAAACGAATTTGATGTTCTATTCATTCAATGTTTTATATTGTTGCAATTGAGGAGAGCATCAAATATTTTGTTTATATTTAAGGTCCCATTATTTACATTTTTGAACAATTACACACCTTCTAGTGTATCCATTTCATCTTCTGCAGTAGTAGATTCATGATGTGCCTACAAAACAGTCAACACTTAGATCTCTCTCTTCAATACACATATATTGTCTATCACAGGAAATGATAGGGGTTTTAATAACATTAGTATACTCTCTACATACATTATAGCTTTCTGCAAACAAAACATATAATAAATGTGAAAAATAAATTGCTACAATCAATCTTTTCTGAGAAGTCATTGTAATACGAATCTTCAGTATAGTGGTATCAATAGTGTTTGTAGTGAGTAACACATGTTGATTTATTCACTATTAAAGGTCACAAATAAAGACTGTTAAAAGACTAAACAAAATATATCTGACCATCTTAGGGAGCAATCATTTAACTTCAAGGGATTTGGGGGGGGGGGGTTTCAATGCTATCAATCAAATTATTTTTTTCAAAATTTAACACTATAAGGTATGGGGAAGATTTGGATTCAGAATATTTTTTTTTTGGTCATCTGCTTGTCTGCTTGACCACAATATTTTTTTTTCATCAAATTGGGGGTCAGAATATTTTTAGGAAAAACCAAAACCATAAAGCTCTTTTCTTTTCTGTTTCTAGCAAGTATTAAAGAAATTTCTTTTGGGATGCAAACTATTTGCAAATTTTTAATCTTTCTGAATGGCGATTTGATTTCTTTTGTGGAAGTTAATACTGTTAGTGTTACTGTCTCAATCTAATTTCTCCTTTATTTATACTCAATCTAATTTCTCCTTTATTTATACTCAATCTAATTTCTCCTTTATTTATACTCAATCTAATTTCTCCTTTATCTATACTCAATCTAATTTCTCCTTTATTTATACTCAATCTAATTTCTCCTTTATTTATACTTTTTGGCAAGAAAAAAAGTAGGAAATAATAATAAATCAAAAAAAAATTAAGTAATTAAGTAAATAATTTTACAACTATATAATATAAATTACATGATCATGTGATGAATGAGGTGCAGTATGGGATCCATAATACTGGTAATATGAGGCACTGTAAGGGTAGTTATGACCATAATAATGACTGTAATGTACATCTCCAGATACATCTGGTGGCAGAGGTCTGAAAAAAGTACAATAAAATTTTGTATAAAATACTGTCTATATCTATAGAATTTATATAGCAACTTATTAGCAAGTAAAAAAATGCACAATTATTTGAGTCAATGACTAATGGGAAAATAAGCTAACTATCCCAAGGTCTTTATATTTTCCTCTCTTGGATTTACAAATGTCCTATATATTCATGTTACAATCTATTTCAAAGCAATCATTTAAATAAATATGTTTTCATAAATAAAGTAACATCCCATAACTCTGAAATGACTAGAGTAAATATCAGCAAAATTGATAGGGAATACTTTTACATTTAAAAGATTGTGCAGAAATTGTCAGAGACAAAACAAGCTTGGGAAATTTGAATAGTTCTTAAAAATATTGAAATTGTTTTAATGCTTGCATTTATCTTAATATTGTCTCAAGGATACAGTCAAAATATACTACAGGCTCTGTTTGACACTGGATAAAAATATGTGATGAAAATGTGACAACTGCTAAAGTTAAATCAAAAGGCCCATTTAAATGCTGAGGTATTTTTTTAAAATTTTTATACCAAATACCAATAAGTCCTTAATTCTGGACTGAATCCAGTAAAAATCACTACAAGATTGATTGACTGATTGGTGTTTAACGCCACTTTCAGTACTATTGTGCTATTTCCTGGCGGTCAGTTTTTAATAGTGGAAGAAGCTGGAGATCACTAGAAGAAAGAGGGATCCTAAAATCTTGCTTCTGAATCATCTGTGAAAGCTTGAAAGAATTGAGCCAATTAACAATTAAGTAAGAGGATGTTATAGTTATCCAAAATAATGGTGCCCAATGAAGTAAGAGGATGTCATAGTTATCCAAAATAATGGTGCCCAATGAAGTTAGAGGATGTCATAGTTATCCAAAATAATGGTGCCCAATGAAGTTAGAGGATGTCATAGTTATCCAAAAATAATGATGCCCAGTGGGAATGTGACATCTTAACAATGAAAAGTTGGATAACTGTACAACATATCAATATGAAAAAAAGGAGATGTGGTAAGATTGACTATCCACCAGGAACCAAAGGACAAGGTGGTAAACAACTATAGGGCACTCTACGGCCTTCAACAATAAGCAAAACCCACACTGTAGAGTAAGATTTAAACAGCCTCAGCATGTCATTCATAGGGTGCATATTTTTTTTATTAATTGTTTATGTACTATAACTCTTGAATGACAAAACTGAAAAAGAGAAAAACTATGTTAAGCATTGTATACTATTACATGGCGATATATATATATATATATATATATATAGAACTGATTGGCTTTGTAAACACTACCTTTTAGGGGTTGCTAGACTAACTCTGATTGGTCTACGACTAATTCCAGGAAAGTGCTGCATTTCAATAAGAGCTCTCTGTTGATCATTCTCCTCTGTAAATCTGACAAAGCCATAGCCTTTGCTTCGTCCTGAACTGTCAGTCACAACTACAACAAGATTAATGTGCCTTTGAAATTATTTCTTGTTTTTTTTTCAATAGCATCAGTGTGTGTCTTTTATGATTTAGTCATATTAAAAGTACAGGACAGTGAAGATGAAAATAAATGATAAATTTGTATATTTAACGACACAAAATATTTTAATACTATAAATTTTACCAATGTCAAAATTGAAAAAGGAAGCTTAATTTTAAAAATTTCATACATTTAAACTATTGTGATACAAAAGCATGAAAATACCATTTCTAAGGTAAGGCACAAAATGTAAAAGAATTAATTTTTTTCCTATACAAAGTATCTATATATACTACAAATTGCTATGGTTTCCTAAGATAATTTTTAGCAGATATACATGACTTATATCTCTTAGCATATGCCTGGTATAACACTTAGTCGTCAACATCATCTGATAACTAGGGTAACAAGTACCAACAAACTTACTTTTAACAGATCTACAGGACCTATATGTGGCTCCAACATGGTCAAATCCAACTTGTGACTTGAGGAAGGTTTTGGAACGACATTGTGACCTGAAGTTTTTTTTTAGGACCAATGACCTTTTAAACAGGTTTACTGCTATACAAAAACTTGCCAATTTGCTTAAAAGTGATCTGGTCACCTGAGGCATTTTTAGTCATGACCTTTTGACTTAAGGGGGGGTTACCCTACTGGATCCTTTATATCTCTTAGCAAATGCCTGATATAACACACAATTGTCAACAAACTTACTTTTAACAGATCTACATGACCTATATCTCTTAGCAAATGCCTGATATAACACATAGTCGTCAACATCATCTGATAATTCTCCAACAAACAGGGAAAACTCAGGTCTAAAAAGTATGATAAAAGTGAAAGTAATATCATTTCATAGTATTATATTACTCTTCATGTAAGTTTTTTCAATGATAATTATATTAAACTGTTTATATTATACACCCACTTTGACTACGAAAGAAATAAATTGTAATCATTGCACCAGATCAAGAAAACTCTTTATTTTTATTAAACTGTAGGGTATAATCTATAAATATAAAATCATAATGTATTTGGCTTTACAACTGATAAGCTAACATTTTGCATGTATACTCTTTTGTGGATTTTTTTTTTACATATAAACTTTTTTGGATTTTTTTCATGTAGTCAATATCTAGAGTGATTTTACATGGAAAAAATACCATACTTTCATATAAAAAGTTAAAATATCTTACAATGGTGTACTGTCTTTACCATATCCTGCACTGTTTAGTTTAAATCTTCTGACCTGTAAATATATATTGTGCTTTAATCTCACATACTTATTGTACAAATGCACAATTTCTTTTGCTATTTCAACATTAAATACATATTATATTTATTGGTTACAATACATCCAGCATTATCTAATATTTATTTAAATTTGAATCCATGTAGCATATATGTATTTTCTTTGCACAATTTTTGTTAGTAGTTCAATCTTCTTGACTACAAGAGGTTGTTCTGCCCTCAATTTGAATCCTTGTAGCATATGTGCATTTTGTTTTCACAATTTTTGTTAGTAGTTCAATCTTCTTGACTACAAGAGGTTGTTCTTCTGCCCTCAATTTGAATCCTTATAGCATATGTATTTTGTTTATGCTATTTTTGAAAGTAGTTCAATCTTCTTGACTACATGAGGTTGTTCTCCTGTTTTCCATTTATTGAGCTTAGTTTACACCAAACTAGTTCAACAAGTATTTCATCAACACATTTAGCATTTATAAGCATGATAGAACTTTCTAACACGTTTTTGTATATATTATTTTGTAGATGCATGTTCAGCTGATGAAGGTAAATCCAGAAAAGCGCTTCGGACGCATGAAATTTATAACATATTGTTTTCATTTTTTACAGCACTGGATCGATACTTCTGCTAGTGAACAATCAGTCCCTGAGGGATTCACCAGCTCAGTAGTCAGTACTTGGGTACTGTCATGAATTATATCAAACATTTCTAAAATTGTCTGTTTATAAATTTTGAAATTATAAAGAAACTAAGGTTTCAAATCCCTCAGGCAAAATTGACCTTAGATGAATTTGGCTATTTTTTAGGTCCTTTTGGTTATATAGCTCTTCAATTGTTTCAATTATTATACATCCTTAGATTTCAAATATTTGGCTTTGAGCATGATGAAGATAAATCCAGAAAAGTGCTTGAAAAGCATGAAATTTATAACGTGTTGTTTTCATTCCCCCCCACCCTGGCCTGTTTATTGAGGAAGTCTGACTTTTTTGGACTATCTATAATGTCTAATTTTGCATATCAAAATGAAAGAACCTTAGTGAGCGCTCACATACCCCACGTCCTCACATTGTCATTGGAGAAATAAAATAAGTGTAAGAAAAAAATTGTATCAGAAAAAAATTGAATCATAATTTCCTGTCAATATGCACATCTACATAGTATGTCCTTATTATCTACACAGTTTCATGAAATTCTGTTGTGTGGTTTCAGAGGAGTTGCGATGACAAACTGTTGCAGAAGTACATTGAAGCAAATAAGTTCAAAGGCGTAACTCCTGGAAAAAAATTGAATCGTAATTTCCTGTCGATATGCACATCTATGTAGTATGTCCTTATTATCTGAAAAGGTTTCATGAAATTCTGTTGTGTGGTTTGAGAGGAGTTGCGATGACAAAGGTTGCAGTAGTATATTGGGCAAATAAGTTCAAAGGCGTAACTCCTGGAAAAAAATTGAATCGTAATTTCCTGTCGATATGCACATCTACGTAGTATGTCCTTATTATCTGAAAAGGTTTCATGAAATTCTGTTGTGTGGTTTGAGAGGAGTTGCGATGACAAACTGTTGCAGTAGTATATTGGGCAAATAAGTTCAAAGGCGTAACTCCTGGAAAAAAATTGAATCATAATTTCCTGTCGATATGCACATCTACGTAGTATTTCCTTATTATCTGAAAAGGTTTCATGAAATTCTGTTGTGTGGTTTGAGAGGAGTTGCGATGACAAACTGTTGCAGGAGTACGTTAAAGTAAATAAGTTCAAAGGCGTAACTCCTAGAAAAAGAATTGAATTGTAATTTCCTGTCGATATGCACAACTACATAGTATGTCCTTATTATCTAAAAGGTTTCGTGAAATTCTGTTGTGTGGTTTGAGAGGAGTTGCGATGACAAGAAACAGGACTGATGGATGGAAGATAGACGGGTCAAAACATTATACCCTCCGCAACTCGTTGCGTGGGTATAATAAAACTGGCCGTTGTGCCATCTCAATCCTATATATGGATTTGTCTGTTTTATTTATTATTGAGAAATTAGAAATGTTTTATATTTTTACGAAGGAAATGAAGGAGAATATAAATCAATTTTTTTTTTATCAAAAATTAAAGTATATAAAAAGCAGATGCTTTCTAATTCCAAATGTAGGTTGTTATATATTTTTTTCAAAGCTAAACAGAATGCTTAGTAACCTACCGGAGATGTTCCTGGTATCACCTTTCCATTTAATTTTAATAAAGCTTCTTGTGCCTTGTCTTTGTCTGTAAAGTCAACAAAACAATACCCAGCTGGCAAACTGTAAAAGAAAAATAACCAATTACTGTAAATGTACTTTGTATGTGGTGTATTTGATTTCACACACATTTGTTATCTATTTTTATTTGGGGGGGAGGGGTTGTCATTTTCATGAAATCTGATACATGTAAAAACTAATATGGTCAAGATTAACACCGGTATATGTAGTTGTCTGTAGGCCATTTTTTCTATTCTTAATCTGTTTTGCCCATATATCTTTATATTTTACTCATTATTCTCTTTAAAGTAATACTAAACCCCATCCAAATCCTCATTCATCTTTAAAGTAATACTAAACCCCATCCAAATCCTCATTCATCTTTAAAGTAATACTAAACCCCATCCAAATCCTCATTCATCTTTAAAGTAATACTAAACCCCATCAAATCCTCATTCATCTGCAAAATGAAAGTTTTAAGATAGTTGTTGTTTCAATGTGGGGATTGAAAAAGTTGTATCATGTAACATTTTTCAATGCACATGCCTAGTTTTTAATACCGGCGAATTAGGCAAATGTAATGATTAAAAAAGATTTCCACTTAAAAAGTTAACATGTTGTTATGGTTTTACCACTTCACCCTGATGAAAACCTACTGAAAGGGGATATCACCCATATGTTGATGTTTTCATTTAGATGATGCAGTATTAATCTGACACAACACTGCATAGATTTCTGACGTTATCATGTGACATTTGTGTTTAAAATGAAATTAGACATGGTAAAACAGACTATCTCGACGGTACTTTCTGTTTTGAATTTTCCTTGGAGCTCGGTATTTTTGTAATTTTACTTTTTTCAGAACTAAAGAATACTGTAACCAGATTATAAATATGACTACATACGACAATAAGACCAAATACAGTGTGTAGGCAGAGCTAATCTTTACTGTGAATAGGAAAAAAATACCGGTAGATATGGAGAGATGTGGTAACAAAACAAAAAAACAGACAACAAACACTTTTATTGTTTTTCTTCATCTTGACTGTTACTGGGGCAAAGTTAGATTGTTAATTTAAATTACATTGACTAAAGTGGCAAATTATAAATCTTAAATATCTGTCAATGGGTAGATATATTCAGTGTTCTCCCCCAGGCCTTTTAGCATCATGATAATCTGATGCTATAATGCTTGAATGTGATGCTACATGTATCTGAAATGATATGCATCAGATTGTGTTGTAGAAGTAATGTTTTATTTTCTAGAAACAAAATGGTATTTCAAATTTTTGTCTACAAGATTGCTTTACAAAATTTGTTGGTAGAACACTGATATTGCGGGAAAATCAATTAATGGCACTTATAAGTGGTGAAAGATTGCTGCAAACTATCAATAACCATATTACATTTGTATTAATCAGGGTGATTGTCAAATTTTCAGACATTTTTATATTTTTTTTAAAGTTTTAGTCACAAATATTTTCAAAGAAGTAAATGCACTGCATTTAATATATTCAACATGTTTGATAAAACTTATATTGTTTTAAAAACATATTGTGACATGTGACTGAAGTGCATTTACTTCATATAAAACTAATACATGTACTTTAAAAGTTAGTTTTTAGTTTCTGTAAATGATTAATTTTGCACATATTTTGTAAAACTAAACCTACCCTGTTACTTTGTTTTTGATGATTTTCAGAGATCTTATTGTTATACCCATATTCTGGAAACCATTTGTTATAAATTCTTCACCCCAGTCTGATTCCAGCTGTAAAATAACAAAATACATTATAGACATTTACTTCTGCTAATGTGTTATGAAAATACAGATTTTTGAAGTTATAAGTTTTACACATCAGTTTACACTGAGTATATATCATTGTGTTCACTGAGCTAAGTTAAAAAAAAAACATATTTAGGCAATTTTGCTGAAAGAATAACTTTATTACAGCAAATCCCTTAAGCTTTTTCTAATTGTTTAACCTATAAAAAGATAAAAGTATCCATTGGTTGGCATCAAAAAACAAGAGAGAAAGACATATATGCTATTTGACCATACATCTAGGATTTGTACATTATAAAATCATGAAAATGATCTGTGATCTCGTCAGTCTTTCAAATAAGAAGAGCATATTATTACACTACTTGTCAGAGTCATAAAACCAATTATAGGGTATGGATTGCAGTGGCAACTACAAAATAAACATTGCATTGTATAACGCATTGGAAGGCAATAGTATGAATTGGACAAATGAAAATAACTCCAATTTCAAATATTATTTTAACATTGACATCATTGATATTTTAAGAACAGATACTAGATTCATGTACAATGCACATTTTAATGCGTAATTTTTTTGACAAGTATGTTATACACATCCACATCATTTTGTAACTTGATTATATCTGAGTTAGCTTATATGTCATTGATACATTTCTTGAAATGTTCATGGATAGGATGTACAGAATGTTGTGCACAATGCAAGTTGTTTTTTAATCTCAAAAGTAGTGATAAAGTCTGAAAAAAACTATAACAAGCCATCTACATAAGAGTTTTGATTGCATGAATGCAATCTATACACAAAAGACTATTCTAATCTGACCACATGTGCATGTGCTTGTCCTAGGAAATTTATTAGTCACTGGTATTCTTTTGACTGAATATCTCTGATTATCAGTTAAATTAATTCACTTCTTTTCTAGACACAATGATCAGTGGCTTACTGTACATGTACCAGTAGAATATGTAGTCCAAGGTTTGAAACCCTGGCCTACAGATATTAAATGATAATGGATTGGTGTTTAACTTCCAGTGGCAAATATTACATGTTCATGTATATCAGGAGGAGAATAATTTGTTGATGTGATATGAACCCTGCAATGTACATGTACATGTACTAGACCGATTAGCTGATCAAGAATTTGAAAATCATCGTTTAACAATGTTTAATAGATGACAGTCAACAGGAATACAGTTTGCCCTACCTGGACACATTTTCTGACTCGATCTGACTAACCAGTCTTTGTTTCTTTTTCCCTAAATACCGTGGAGAAGTAGTCCAAATAATTATGACGTCTTGAAAGGCTATTTTAATTTTTTTCTGTTAAGGCTCAGAAAAAAATTGAAATAGCCTTTCAACAGTTCAAGATGTCATAATTATTTGGACTAGTGGAGAAGCAGCAACTTTTGACCTGGCCAGATTTCAAACCCATGACTTACAGCACTTGAGGTAGAAATGCTCTCCAAGACCAATTAAAGGGGCATTAGCTGTCAAATTCATGTTCAACGATTTGACTCAAATTCTTATATTCGACTTATAACATACTAAAACGCATATCCAAATTATAAAAAGTCTCAAACAAACAATTTAAGATGCAAAGATTCGATAGTATATATCAGCATTTCCTGTTTATTCAAGTCTAGACGCCATACAAATTAACCATCGAGGTGACCTCTGAAGACTGCCAACGGTTATATAACCCGATATAAACATAAACATAGATATAAATAGACTGCGAACTCGTGTAATTGAATTTTTCTAGGTCTGTTTGATTTCATATTATAGGTTAAAAAAATATGTTAATAATCGTCTTTACCTGTATAAGAATGAGTTTTTCTAGATCAAACCAGTCAACTAAATGGTTTTCCCCTTGTTTCTTTCAATGTTTACATTCTTTTCCATTTAATAACTGAACATGCCTGGGTGACCCATCTGTAGCTATAGGGATCAATTAAGGTTCACATGAATACGGATTCAATGAGGTCGAATTATTCACTTGCAAGTGAATAATTCATTACTGACATTAGCGATGTTTCTTTTTTTAATTTGACAAAACTGAACCAAACTGGCTGTTTTTTTTCTATATTTCGTACCTAATGCCCCTTTAATACTGATTATTTTGATCATCAAATAAATAATTCCACTGTGTCTGTGATGAGTTATTGCCTTTCCCCTACCTGTGAGTTACAAGGTATTGTACAAGGAAAATTGTATACTAAAGATTTTAAGTGCATAAATAATCTTACATCTCCCATCCATAATGTTGGAGTGGTACAAATAACTGCCATGAAATACAATTACGAATTTGAATGCAAGAATCAAATCACGTTGTTTACATTGAAACCGGAAGTCACAAAACTAACCCGAAAATCAAATGCGGACAAAACTGAATTAACCAAAAACTAGTGACGTTTTCAACAAGGACCACACGTGTTTTCAGAAATGGAAGTTGTTGTTGGAACGTACGAAGAAGTTTTGCTTGGTTATAGACTTGTCAGATTAGGAGAGGTACACGTTTTCGAGATAATATAAACCTTTTGAATGAAAACAAGACCGTCAGCATTATCGGTTTACAACAAGCACTTGTTTCAGTAAATAATCCCCTACACCTACATCTACATCGCACGACGATCCATCAGCACATTGATGACTATACGTCGGCGCATCGCAAACAGACAATTATTAAAAGATAACAATTTTATGAGTGCAATAATCAAAAATAATTTTGTGCATAAATAGGCTAGTTCTCGAATCATGTCTTTCACCGGAAAATATCGTCAATTTCGCACGTCTTTATGACGTCATTAACCAGATAGAAGGCGCACCTGTATCCCTGCACTATTAAAGCTTCAAGCACTTTCAGAATCGTCATTCTGCAGGATAGTCTAGAAATAATTTATGTTCCGTAAGTACAATCTTAATTCCCGTACAACTGAAAAGAGGGGACCAACTTTTAAGATTTTAATTTCCCAAATATTTTGTGCAATATAAGATCAAACTTTTTCACCCGTTCGCTCAACATGTGTTGGAAGTGACGATGCCTACATTTTTGTCACGTGGGAATAGAAGTCACATGACAGATTCAACTAACTACTGTATCCCGGAACTGACATATTAAAAATAAACACATTTTATAGAACCATACTCAGTCCACATCCACAGGCATTTTGTCTCTTAATTTTTTTTTAACTTATATAACTGTTAATACACGAGGAACCCATC
The DNA here is from genome assembly GCA_017311375.1 of Mytilus coruscus. NCBI lineage: Eukaryota > Metazoa > Mollusca > Bivalvia > Mytilida > Mytilidae > Mytilus > Mytilus coruscus. The sequence goes on along the minus strand of CM029595.1, from coordinate 18,989,210 downwards.
TCACAATTTTGAGGAAGGACACTCTGTCGAAAGTTTATTGTATTTTGATTCAGTGGTCCGCTGGTCTTCTATCCACAGGCACTTGTTTTCTATCCATGGCAAGATCGAGTATATTCGTAGGGTAATGTATAGGGATAATAGATCTTGTGATGGATAGAAAATGAATTTACTCGAAATATGTAGGGATAGTAGATCTTGCCATGGATAGAAAACCAGACCTGCTTACTATCCCGATTTCCTTGCCTCAACCCGAATCCGGTTATTGGGATCGTAAAACAAGTCAAAATCTACCTGAAAAAATTGTCGTTTACCGATTTTGAAATTTTTCTGATCAATTTCTTGAAATCTTGTAATTTTACATGGCCACATATTTATGACAAGTTTACGACACCATGCTAATAAACGGTCACAACAGGTGTCATAATTTGTTGTTACAGGTAATCTGCTTATTTGATGGATCATAATAATCCTCAAAATTAATAAATTTGTAAATAGAATCGGTCATATGGCATTTCAATTTTAATCAATTTGTCATACGATCACAATTTGCAACGTTTACCGTAGTATCATGACAAAAAAGTAATTAACTGAAAGATGAAAACCATAATGCACTCATCATGAAACATCGTTTATCTTGAAATCTGTGAAAATTTTTGAAATCTGATCTGTTTCTGTGCAGTTCTGATTTAAAATCGACGCCATATTGTATTCACTTCTACTCTGTATAAGCCTCAGCCGGTAGGAGTACCTTTGAATACCAAGAAAGATAACTCAAACTTTATCCATTTTCTTATTACTGATAAACTAACTCAAGATCTGTCTTCATCCTTCTGACTTTAGGACATTTAGGTTTAGGTCTTTTGAGTCATGGTGCAAAGAAAAAAGGCCTTTGGAGGGGTAAAAGGGTTTTTATTTTTAGGCCATTTTTCTCTCTTAAGTTATTTTGCCAATAAGCATGATAAGTACAAGAATCATGCAAATAAAAGAAATCAGGGCCATTAGTATACCAAAAGAAAAAAAGAAAAGAAATGAGACTATTTCAAGAGTATAAAACAGTGCACACAGAAACGCCTCAGAAATGTTAACTCTAAAAATCTGGGTGCACACTAAATCCCCCAATGGGATTTTTAAAATTGGCAGGTCTGGAAAACAAGTGCCTGTGTCATCTATTCATTTAAATTGTTATGTCGTTAAATTTATATTCAGTTAAGTACAAAACGCCTATCTTTGGAAAATTTCATAGCAGGCCAACCGTAAATCATTTTTTCTTGTTTTTTTTTAATTTTAGGAATCAATACAATCCACTGGAAGCAGTTGTTCATCAACACAGTGGTTTTAGACATGTTATTGTATTAATTCCTCTGCTCCTTTAGGGCGTCATAATTGACAAGTAAAAATATTGCATTGTATGGTATGGTATTGTAACAGACCATATCATTTATTTTATACTTTCAAATGGCTGTAATTTAATCACAGTACATTACAACTAGTACTACTTTAAATAATTGAACAAAAATGTTGTTATACTTTTGTTCTATTGAGTTAAAATTGACATAAATCAACATGACCAAGACTGCTTTTGTCTTCAACTTCAACTTCATTACTTGTCAAAATCCATACTGGAAACTTATAATGACCACACAAAGATTTATTTGTAAGAGTAAAAATATTTAACCAATTTATTTGTATTTATAATATGAGCATGATCAGTTTTCATTTCATGGTGTACAACTTTTAAGTGTTTTACAGTCTTATAATTTTTTACCTTTTAGAAATGGCAGTTTGAATTAAGTTTTACTGATAATTCCCATACAGGATGTATAAAATCTATTGCTGTATCAACCAAAGGAATTCTGGCATCAGGAGGCACAGATGAGAACATTAAGTTGTTTAATTTAAAGAAAAGATCAGATTTGGGGTCTCTTGTTCATCATTCAGGTATATATGGTTTACATTGCCTTTCCACATGTTCCAATCAATTATATTTAATTTATTAGTTGATATTTCTCAAAAAGATAAAAGTATGATGGGATTTATTAGATAATTAATTAAATCTCTTTAAATTTCATGGTTCAAAGGCAGCTGCCTTATTTCTCATACTTGTTACATCACTACTACATGACTAGCTATCCCCATTCCATTCAACATCTGGGGTGCATTCAATATCATAGCCTAAAAACTGAACATATATCTAGCCTTCATGCTATCTAGAGAATCCAAAATGGCGTCTGATAGATTATTATTAATGACATCAATTGGATAGCCTAGCTACATAGTATATTGTTATACGACCGCAAAAAAATTTGTGGTCGATATTGGTATGACGTTAGCGTCGTCGTCCGTCCGAAGACATATTGGTTTTCACACTCTTACTTTAGTTTAAGTGAATGGATCTCTATGAAATTTTACCATAAGGTTCAATACCACAAAAGGAAGGTTGGGATTGATTTTGGGGTTATGGTACCAATAGTTAAGGAATACGGGGCAAAAGGGCCAAAAAGCATTTTGTAACTTCCAGACAATAACTTGTGTGTAAGTGTATGGATCTCTCTGACATTGTACCACAAGGTTCCATATCACAAAGGGAAGGCTGGAATTGATTTTGGGGTAATGGTAGCAATACACAGTTAGAATTGTTAGTTTCGCATTTTGGCCCCTGTGAATTTTTAAATAAAAGAGAAAGACAAGTTATAAGTACCTGAAAATGAAGAAAATAAAATTTGATGCTGTGAGAGTGGTTTTAATTGAAAGGTATGATTCCAGAGATGGGATTGACCCTGGATTGCTCAGTAGAAATGTAAATTTCGGGTCTAAATTCATATCCAGTCCACCAATGACTCTAAAACTATATCAGCATTTGTTGACTGTTTTCAATGGTGTAAATTTGCCAAGATCTTTGAAAGGTAATTTGTGGAAAAAGGAGCAGAAAGACCCCAATTTTTTTGTTTTTTTGAGAGGGCTATCATTCAGTGTTGAAACAATGTATGTCTGATATTCATTGAAATTTTATAAAATGGATATTTTAAGCCTGTATGGGGTGTCCAACAGCATTTTTGAAGAAAAAATAGAAAACAAACACCAAATGTTTCCATGGATACTGAACTTGTACAATTTTGTTTTAAGTGTTTGGTTACAGATTTGAAATCTGCTGAGAAATATGATTCTAAATATGTATACATGTTTGGGTATTCTTGTAGAATTGGTTATATCCTTTTCAAAATGCATGCACATATTCCTGAATTTAAAGACCAAATTTCAGCATCATTTGCTAACTGTGTATTGCTACCTTATGGTAATGTGAAATTAGATCATAAAAGGAAAACACTAAATTTTGGGCAAGAATTTTGGCTAATCTAGTTAAAGACATTGTAGGTGATATGAAATCCTTTAATTTTCTTAGACATTTTGTCTAACAAGCCATTAGTTTCCTTTTCAAAAGACTTTTTAAGGTTCGTAGTTGCTTGACTTTGCCATGATGTATATTGACGTTGTCAAATGTAAAGGCGAAAGCAATACAATTTTAATGCAATGGGCAATCCATTCAATTCGTTACAAAGAAAAGGAAGTATGTGAACTATACAATTAAATTTATTGACAATAATATTCCATAATCTCATTCAGATATAATATAAACTGTACTAACCATTTCACTAAGTTGATAGTTAGTTACTTTATACTTTGATGTTGCTAACCAGTATTTATGACGTCATGACGTCATGATTACCTCTATGACGTCATCATAATTAAAAGTGCAGATATTTAAATATAGTCTAAAGTCAAAACACACCTTAAAAGATATTAAATTTCATTTTAACAGGAATTCCAATGCAAATTAAATGATCTCTACAACATGAAATTTTCATAAAAATTAACTGTTAAAATCCTTGAAATTTTAGACTTATCTGCCCTTTGACCATGAATCTTTAAAGTGTAATGTATTCCAGTCAAAGTACACTGTAAGATGAAAATGATGTAAATCTTCAATTAAGAATGAACCAAAACATAAAATTAACACTCAAAAGAAGGAAAATGTATTCAATGGGGACTAACTGTGCACCACTTATTGCGGACCTGTTTTTGTATTGCTATGAGTTACAATTTATGACTAAAATCAGCAAAGACCCATCGAAACAACATCTGATACAAAATTTAATAATACTTTTAGATATTTGGATGATATATTGGCTCTCAATAATGACGACTTCAGTATGTATACTAAAGAAATTTATCCTGTTGAACTTACTTTAAATAAAGCTAATACTAACAATGACCACTGCCCTTTCCTCGATCTTGATATCCATATCATTAACGGAAAGCTTAATACAAAAATTTATGATAAAAGAGATGATTTTTCATTTCCTATCGTTAATTATCCATTTTAGATGGTGACGTTCCTTGTCACCATCTTACGGTGTTTATATATCTCAACTTGTACGATTCGCTCGTATGTAACAACGTTTCAGATTTTAACGAAAGAAATTTATGTATTACTGAAAAATTATTACACCAGGGTTTTCGATATCACAAACTAGTCAAAACATTTACTAAATTTTATCATCGGTATAAGGACATCATTCGTAAATATAGCTCAACATGCAGACTTCTTATACGTTCAGGTATTTCACATCCAATCTTTTATGGTAATATTCTTTATAAAGCACTAAAATGTCAGTATTCACCTCAGAAGCTAACAAAACCTTTAAATAGACTTATTAAGAAGGGATATAGTTACGATACTGTTGTCAAGTCATTAAAGATTGCATATTTTGGCTTTAATATTGATTCACTTATAGGGTCTTTGCATCGGAACTAAACACATTTATTTAAAACCAGTTGTTGGCATGACACGGGTTATGCTCTTCTCATATATTTTATGATGGTATGATACTAAACCCTAACGGAGGGATTGTGCCTGATATTCATATGATGAAGACATAATCTTTCAATCAGTTTAATTGAGGTCTGGAGCTGGCATGTCAGTTAACTGCTAGTAGTCTGTTGTTATTTATGTATTATTGTCATTTTGTTTATTTTCTTTGTTACATCTTCTGACATCGGACTCGGACTTCTCTTTAACTGACTTTTAATGTGCGTATTGTTATGCGTTTACTTTTCTACATTGGCTAGAGGTATAGGGGAGGTTGAGATCTCATAAACATGTTTAACCCGCGCATTTTTGCGCCTGTCCCAAGTCAGGAGCCTCTGGCCTTTGTTAGTCTTGTATTATTTTACTTTTAGTTTCTTGTGTATAATTTGGAGTTTAGTATGACGTCCATTATCACTGAACTAGTATATATATTTGTTTAGGGCCAGCTTAAGGACGCCTCCGGTGCGGAATTTCGCTGTATTGAAGACCTATTGGTGACCTTCTGTTGTTGTCTGTTCTGTGGTCGGGTTGTTGTCTCTTTGACACATTCCCATTTCCATTCTCAATTTTATTAGAATAATTTTTAGTTGAATAATAATAAAATCATGAAGAATTTTAGAGATTTTATAAATTTGATTTGTTTTGTTGTCCATAGTAATATATTTTTCAGCAATTTACCAATTGCCTCAAAATTTTAGGAATTAGGGGCCAAAAAGGGAAAAACAAGCATTTTTCTAGTTTCATGACAATAACTTGTGTGTAAGTGTTTGGATATTTTTGAAATTGTACTACAAGGTTTCATATCAATAAGGAAAGCTGGAATTGAATTTGGGGTAATTGCCCAAACGTTTAGGAATTGGGGCCAAAAGAGGCCAAAAATAAGCATTTTCTAGTTTTCAGACAATAACTTGTGTTCAAGTGTATGGATCTCTCTGAAATTGTACTGCAAGGTACCATACCATAAAGGAAAGGCTGGGATTGATGATGGGGTAATTTCCTCAATATTTTAGGAATTAGGGGCCAAAAGGGCAAAAACAAGCATTTTTCTAGTTTCAGGACAATAACTTGTGTGTAAGTGTATGGATCTTTCTGAAATTGTACTATAAGGTTCCATATCACAAAGGAAAGCTGGAATTCAGTTTGGGGTAATTGCCCTAAACGTTTAGGAATTTGGGGGGCCAAAACACATTTTCTAGTTTCCAGACAATAACTTGTGTTCAAGTGTATGGATCTCTCTGAAATTGTACTGCAAGGTATCATTCCACAAAGGAAGGCTGGGATTGAGTTTGGGTTGATGAATCATAAGGGGTTCAAAACATTTGGAAAGGGGATTTTTTTTTTTTTCCTGTTTTTTCTTTTAAAATTTTCCATTTTAAGTTGGTTATTTCTGATTTATATTTAAAAGCAAATAATAATGATATGGTAGGAGATACACACCAAACTGGATGTGTAAATTATTATATAATAAGTATTGTGCAATAGCAAGAAATTTTCAATTGCACAGTATTGCACAATAGCAAGAAATCTTCAATTGCACAGTATTGCGCAATAGCAAGAAATCTTCAATTGTACAGTATTGCGCAATAGCAAGAAATATCCAATAGCACAATATTGCGCAATAGCAAGAAATTGTCAATTGTACAGTATTGCTAATAGCAAGATATATTCAATTGTACAGTATTGTGCAAAAGAAGATACTTCGTATAAATTGCTTATTTCTTGACCAATTTCAATGGGGTTTTATTCTTGAATTCTTGGGGTTCTTTAATATGCTGAATCTAACCGTGTATTAAGTTTTTGGATTTTGGGCCCGTTTTTAAATTGGTCCACATTGAGGTCCAAAGGGTCCAAAATTAAACTTTGTTTGATTTCATCAAAATTGAATTATTGGGGTTCTTTGATATGCGAATCTAACTGTGTATTTAGATTCTTAATCTTTGGTTCCGTTTTCAAATTGGTCTACATTAAGGTCCAAAGGGTCCAAAATTAAACTTAGTTTGATTTTAACAAAATTGAATTCTTAGGGTTCTTTAATATGCTAAATCTAAACATGTATTTAGATTTTTGATTATGGGCCCAGTTTTCAAGTTGGTCCAAATCGGGGTCCAAAATTAAACTTAGTTTGATTTTAACAAAATTGAATTCTTAGGGTTCTTTGATATGCTGAATCTAAACATGTATTTAGATTTTTGATTATGGGCCCAGTTTTCAAGTTGGACCAAATCGGGTCCAAAATTAAACTTTGTTTGATTTCAACAAAATTGAATATATGGGGTTCTTTGATATGCTGAATCTAACCATGTATTTAGATTATTGATTTTTGGGCCCTTTATCAACTTTGTCCACATTGAGGTCAAAAGGGTCCAAAATTAAACTTTGTTTGATTTCATCAAAAATTGAATTCTTGGGGTTCTTTGATATGCTGAATCTAACCATGTATTTAGATTTAGGATATTGGACCATAATAGGTGAATGTCCAATTTAAAATTTTTAAGTTCTTAGACCACATTCATTCTGTGTCAAAAACCTATGCTGTGTCAAATATTTAATCACAATCCAAATTCAGAGCTGTATCAAGCTTGAATGTTGTGTCCATACTTGCTCCAACTGTTCAGGGTTCGACCTCTGCGGTCGTATCAAGCTGCGCCCTGCGGAGAATTTTATTCAACATAGATAGATATATAATCTAAGACATAGCGGCTATCTAGCTGCTATGATATTGAGCGCAACCCAGTATTAACACAATTTGCATCTTCAACAAGTCAAATAAATAAACATTCATCTAGTTTTTTTGTAGTGAATATCAGATAAATATAGGTTAACATATAACAATTTAACCAAAATGTTAAGCAGATGAAATAATTAAGTCATAGTTCTATAACGTAGACCGCTTCACAGTCATCAGCTAATCAAGTCCTAACTTGAAGCAATTGTTGTAATTATCAGTAAATGTTGACAACCAAGGAATGATTTCGTTACATTTGTAAAGTCCGCCAATTTAGACGATCATCAGTGTAAACCACAAAAAAAGTTATGAAGATCTTTAATTCAAACTACGATATTGTGAAAACATGAAAATTGGAAAGGTGCTGTGATGTAGAAAAGTACACTTCTTGTGCATTCAATATAAAAGAGTTGAACAAAATGTTGCAACCCACGAAATGGCAGTGAATTCAAAATTAAAATTTTTAATCCTCGCTGTAGTTTGAATTTGGGTGGCGTCACTTTTACTGTTCTAGTGTTATACCCTTTACAAATGGAAAAATTGCTGAATTTTTTTCTATTCCGTTCTTTAACTTAAGTTTGCCTCAACCAAATGTTATGAATCTTATACACAATGCTTATAACCACAAAACACAGATCAAGTTTGAATTTGGGTGGCGTCACGTTTACCGTTCTAGAGTTATGCCCCATTACAAATGGAAAAATTGCTGAAATTTTCGTTTCCGTTCTCTAACTTAAGTTTTCCTCAACCAAATGTTATGAAACTTATACACAATGCTCATTACCACAAAACTCAGATCAAGTACAAATTTGGGTAGTGTCACTTTTACGGTTCTTGAGTTATGTCCCTTCTTTATTATGTTATATGCAAGCGGGTCATCATCTGTGTCCCATGGACACATTCCCCATTTATCACAACTACAACTATCCTATGTGATTTATTTAAAAAGAATTGCTTACAATATTTTTGATTTTTGGTTTCTTCTCCTTTGAGTTTCTAAATTAATTTCTCAAGTTCATGGAGATGAAGTTTGTATAACAGGACAAAATAAGGGTCTAAGTTTAAAAAATTTATTGGGAATGTGAAGCAGATGTATTCATAAAATAACTACAACATTTTTGGCCACGTTGGACAAAGTCCAAAACTGGCTAATACATGTAGTATGGTGATGTCAGGCAGTGGATACCTTAATTGTGTAATTAACTTGTCCTACAGTTTTTGACCCATATCCCTGAAACTTCAGAGGAATATTGCACATATGTTGAAGTTTTGTGTCTGCTATTGTAAAGTGTTTTAGGAATTTTCTCATTTTTCCAGACTTGGGAACTCAGTCATTTTTCAGCAAAAATTTATGAAAGAGGATATAAGTTTAGTGTAATCAACTCCTACAGTTTTCAACCAATATTCCTGAAACTTCACAAGAAGATTGAAGTTATGCTGAAGTTTTGCACTTGCTATAATGGAATTGTTTTACAATTTTGTCTTCTTTTTGCAGACTTTCCACCAAAATTTATAAATTTGGGTACAAGTTTTGTGTAATCAACTCCTCCTACAGTTTTCAACCCAGATCCCTGAAACTTCACAGGAAGATGGAACATATGTTGAAGTTGTTCACCTGCTATTACAAAATTGTTTGAGGAATTTTTCTCATTTTTCCAGACTTTTGAACTAAGTCATTTTGCATCATCAGAAAATTTAATTTTAAGCAAAATACACTTACATTTATGTATTTCTAACTTATTCTAGGATCAGTTCTTGGAGTAGAATTCTATAAAGGTAACCACATGTTTACTGTAAGCGAAGATGGTTCTGTGGTAATCTGGAAACACTATACCTGGGAATGTCTCAAAACACTGAGAGGACATAAGTAAGTAGAGAATTTCTCAGAAAAAGATAAAGACCAGTAAGATAGAGAATAAGCTTGAAAAAAGCCTTCAACCTATCATGTTTTCCATTTAAATCATTTTGGCAACAATTTTCAAACTCAAGGACATTGTCTTTGCATCCTTCTTACTATTCTGTCACAAATTCTTGGAGAATAAAAAATTAATATCTGGTACTAAGCGTTATGTAGGTTAGATTTAAATTTATTTATAGACCCATTATTGATCTACCTGATGCTTGTTGGTGATGTGCTACTCGTATGATTATATGTACGTAGATAAAATTTATTTCACATGAGGTATTGCCAGCATCAAATGCTGGTGTAATGTCATCTAAAAGTTGGAAGTACTGTATTCTATTTCTTCTCAGAACAAATGAGAGAAATGTTCCATAATAGATGTAAGAAGATGTGGTATGAGTGCCAATGAGTTGTAAAAGTAAACCATTATAGGTCAAAGTACGGCCTTCAACATGGAGCCTTGGCTCACACCGAACAGCAAGCTATAAAGGCCCCCAAAAATGACTAGTGTAAAAACATTCAAACAGGAAAACCAACAGTCTAATCTATATAAAAATATAATTCAATTTAATGTACAACTTTAAATTACTTAACCATGTGGACATGTTTTGGAAATTGAAATTCAGCTCGAAAAAGTTCATACGCGTTATGACCTGAGATTTCATTCTTCTATACAGGTCATCACCTGCATTTTCATTGTCATAGGTTGACAGGTATGAAAAAACGAGAAACACTTATGAACCACATCAACAAACGACAACAACTGAACATCAGGTTCCTGACTTTGAACAGGTGCAAACAAATGCAGCGAGTTTAAACGTTTTAATAGGCGCCAACGTTCACCCTAACCTGAAACAATAGTGTAACATCACAACATAGAAAGACATACTATAAAATATCAATTGAAATGGCTTAACTCAATCAAAAGACATATTAACAAAAACAAGTGAACATACACTGAACGCATAAATTTGATCTATGACACAATGTAAATACAAAATTAATAAAAAAAAGAGGCGGGGAGATGTATAACAATATCAGAAAGACAACCATAACCTTGGACAAAATGCCGCAAAATAAAATACATACACAGGTAAATAAAGATAATTTTGTTGTAAGGTATACGTGGAGTACGGAAATATTTTTTACAAAATAAATAATTTTATTATGCCCCCGCCGTAGCGGAGGGGGCATTAAGTTTTACCCTTGTCCGTCTGTACATACGTCCGTCCGTACGTCCGTACTTCCCAAAGTTGGTTTCCGTTCTCTGACTTTAGTTTGCCTCAACCAAATGTTATGAAACTTATACACAATGCTTATTACCACTAAATACAGATCAAGTTTGAATTTTGGTGGCGTCACTTTTACCGTTCTAGAGTTATGCCCCATTACAAATGGAAAAATTGCTAAATTTTTCGTTTCCGTTCTCTAACTTAAGTTTGCCTCAACCAAATATTATGAATCTTATACATAATGCTTATTACCACAATATACAGATCAAGTTTGAATTTTGGTGGCTTCAAATTTACTGTTCTAGAGTTATGCCTTTTACAAATAGAAAAATTGCTGAATTTTTCATTTTTTTTCTAAATATCAAGTATTTTTAAAATTGGAGTTATCTTTCTTTGTCCATGATTATAGTTGAATCAACTACAATCAATGCTTTATACAATGCAATGTTTAATTTTACCTTCCACTGATAAATTAAAGCAATTTTTACCCTTCATTTCTAAAAATATTTTAAAGTCTTCTTTGAAAATTGGAGTTATCGTTCTTTGTGCATAATGGTAGTTGTATCAACTACAACCAATGCTTTATACAATGCAATATTCAATTTTACTTCCTACTGATAAATTAAAGCAATCTTTACCATTCAGTGCTTACAAGCACTTTGATTACTGTTCTAGAGTTCTGCCCATTTACAAATGAAAAAATTGCTGAATTTTTCGTTTCCGTTCTCTAACTTGAGTTTGTCTTAAATTAATGTAATGAAATGTATATATAATGCTTTTTACCACAAAACTCAGTTTAATTTTTTGTTTCCGTTTTCTAACTTTAGTTTGCCTCAACCAAATGTTATGAAACTTATACACAATGCTTATTACTACATAATACAGATTAAGTATGAAATTTGGTGGCGACACTTTTACCATTCTTGAGTTATGTCCCTTTATAAACATAAAAATTGCTGAATTTTTCGTTTCCGTTCCCTAACTTTAGTTTGTCTCAACCAAATGTTATCAAACTTATAGTTATACACAACTGTTCTAGATTTATGCGTATTTACAAATAGAAAAATTGCTGAATTTTTAGTTTCTGTTCTCTACTTAAGTTACCCTCAACCAAATGTTACGAGACTTACACACAATGCTTATTACCACAAAACTCAGATCAAGTTCAAATTTGGGTAGCATCACTTTTACCGTTCTTCAGTTATGTCCCTTTATAGCTATGTGATATGCAAGCGGGGGCATCATCTGTGTCCACATGTGGACACTATCCACATTTATTGTCGAGTACGAGAACAGAAGTGAAAATTAATAGTAATAACAAACACTTATCAAAGGTGGTATATATTAAAAATAGTGAGATGAGATATAACACTAAATAAGTAAACATTAAATAACAAAAATGCATTACAAATTGTATCAACAGGTTAAATTAACACGAAAGTACGATTTGAGAATACTCGCAGTTACTGAAAGCTAGTTAAAAGCCAAAAACAGCTAATAATAAAAAATCATGCATCAGAGACTAAAATCAACTAAACCACATCCCAGGGATTTAGTGTTTTAACGTCATGGACATTCAAAGAAGACATGACCTGTGCAATGCCAAAATAAAAGTATTGACAGGTAGTAGGATAGTTAGGAATTAACCTTTTAATAAAAATATGTATAATGTTAGATATAGATAGAGTAATCTCTATATAGAAAATGAACGTGGATTTGTATTTATACATCCCAAAAAAACATTTGAGAAGAATACAAATTTAGCAATGTTTTAATTTGCTGATGACAAAATCGATATTTATGCCAATGTAAACTATATTCAAAGATCTAATTACAACATTGGTAAGATAACCTTTACTAATAAGTTTGTTTAAAGGTTAGATGAGTTTACACAGATCACATAGTGATTTCTGCGCTTTTTCATTTAGTTCAACACTTATTGAAAGTTACAGCACAATTTCAGGAATGTGAGTCATTTTTCAAATATTCAGTCAGTAAGAATGCTTAGTATCCTGTTTTTGTTAGTGAACTTTGACATACTAAATTACCTACAAATTTCATACATTTATTATTTCAGATCAGGAGTTAATAGCATATCTGTGCATCCTAGTGGTAAATTGGCCTTAACGGTATCCAAAGACAAGACATTGAAGACATGGAACCTCATTACTGGCAAATGTGCTTACACAACTAATCTGAAATCAGGTATTACATATAGACAAAGAAAACATGTAGTGTCATCACTTGATTGCTACTAATTTTCAATTTAAACCAACATACACAGAAAATTGGGAGTTTGGAAATGTATTTACAAATCACATATGTGCAGATGGGATTCAATGTACAGAACAGTTAGTAGAACTATTTTACTTTGCTACTTTTACTATAGATTACCCTTTCCTTGAAAGAGAGATTTTCTCTGCCACATTTGTTTCCAGTCTATAATACATGTATACATAAAACTAATTAAAAATTCAGAACCTATTGATATATATAAAATTGTACAGTTATGTAGGACAGATTGAAAAATTGATTGATTGATGTTTGCTCAGCATCTAGTGTCAAATATTTCGTTAATGTTTGGGAGGAAGCCGATTGAAAGAAGTTGCATCACTATTATATGTGAATTTGATCTCATATGAACATTAATTAGAACTAAATAATAGTAGGACCTATAAAGTTGATACATGAAGGAATAATATTATTAATATTTGGATTGACATAAATGAATTTTCATATATATATATATATATATATATATATATATATATATATATATATATATAATATATAGAGTCTATAAGAATCTACCAACCAGTAAACTTAATAGGTATTGGATCATCAAAATTGACAATACTACACAAACAGGGAAAATTATATGAGTCTAAAAGATTGTGTAACAATATATATATATATATATGTGAAAATTCAGTTATGTCAATCCAAATATTAACCTACTATATATATATATATATATGTTTAAAAATTCATTTATTTACTTGAAAATGATTATTTACAGTTGCTGATTTGGTATTATGGTCTACAGATGGAACATATTATGCAGTTGTATTTCAAACAAAGATAGATATCTATAAAGTAGAGGTGTGTATGTATGAAGGATTAAGAATTGTTTATAGGATACTTAAGTTCATAGATTTCTGAACAAACCTCTCTCAGGAAGCTGATAAAACAAACACAAAAAATAATGTCCGACACACAATTGTTTCTAATATTATGGAAAAGGATTATTATGCTGTAAGATAAATTCATAGAACTGAATTATAATTTACACAGCACTTCAATATATGATACAGATTCACAAAGGGAAGTTATGATAAGGTCACTTCTGGCCCCTTGACTTTGAAAATGACCATTTGTGTTATTTTGTCCAAGATATGCTTATAATATTGTTCTTTTGACTCACAACAACAAACAGCAAATCATTCAAATATACTATCATTATATGTGGGCAAAACAAATTAGACTTCAACTAGTACAAACTATTTTACTGAGGTTCATTCCTTTATCAGAACAATTTTATAATTTAGACAGCAACAGTACATTGTACAGTGACAACAGAGAAAAGACCTAATGATGTAGCATTCTTATCGGTAAGTACACTACGAGAATTGTTATGGAAAGTCTTTCCTTTCATAGTTGGTAAAACTCTGCATTTGATTCAAAATAGTATCTCAAAAAGAGCAACAGAAAAGAAAAAATGCTATTACATTTTCTTCTGTACAGAAGCATCCTAAAAGGATTGAGCTGCATGAGGTGCATAAACTTACATTAAACATTCTTCAGACAAAAGAGACCAAGTACCTATCTTCAGTAGGCACAGTTACTGAAAAGAAGTTCAAAGCCCAATTTCAACTAATAAATGAACAATGTTTTCTTGGATTAAAATGTCAATGATGAACACCTCCAACCTATTCAGTTTGAAGACGTCATACGCAGTCTGAGAATAGCATCCCCTATGCAATGCCAAAATATAAGAATAGGCAGAATTTTGGAATAAAAGAGTTATACCTGTATAGCGATATATATTAGTCATATATTAAACTATGAGAAAAAAGAATCAATTTTAGTACTGACAAAGATAATACTTTAAGACACTATTACAATGCTAAATTTCACAAGTACATGTATATATATAATATCTTGTTTTCAGGACACCATTTTGGTATATGGATGTGAAGGTGGAACAGTTAATTTCCATGATATAACAAATAACCAACAACTTCATCAAATAGATACAGAGACAAACAGGTTAGCTATACTTTCTCCATTT
Organism: Mytilus coruscus; assembly: GCA_017311375.1. Classification (NCBI taxonomy): domain Eukaryota; kingdom Metazoa; phylum Mollusca; class Bivalvia; order Mytilida; family Mytilidae; genus Mytilus; species Mytilus coruscus. The sequence continues at coordinate 18,974,192 of CM029595.1, read as the reverse complement.
TGTTATTGATATCATTTGACGTCGTCAGTCTTGTCAGCAGTTGGTATAATCTCAACACTAAAAGTAATATAAATTTCAAATTAAAAAAGAGCACACAAAAGTAGAATATTAACATTCCATTAGAATTGTAAAATTAATGTATTCTGCAAATATCAAAACCATAAGATAAGCTAAATACCTAGCTGTTTTCACCTACAAAGTATCTTGTGTTAATATTACAGAAAATACCATTAAGTAAGAATTATTTCAATGTATTTTCAGAATAAGAGGAATAACATTGTTTACAGATGATGAATTATGTCAGTGTTTAATTACAGCATCTAGTGATGGTTATCTCAAACTATATCAAATACAACAGAATGAAGTAAGTTTGTTTCATTAATAGTGCTTTCAGATGTTCTGTCTGTTTCCTAATTTCTAAAGTATTACCAATTGTCAAGTGGAATTACTTTGATATAGTTAATTAAGTAGTATAAGTGTTAAATTCAAAATTATTCATGATGTCTTGCTAAGTTTACAACATTGCTATGATAGGAACATGAGGCTTTACATTATTTTTGGCTATTTTAGAACTTATTAAAATCCGATATGTGTGATTATGAGATTGGCTGTTTTCAAATTTGTGTTGGATGACCCACGCCCACTAACCAAGATGGAAAATTCCCTATTATCAGAAATATTTTAATAAAATGCATTAATAGTTCTGATCATTATACCTTATGCAGATATATATTGAACTAAAATAGGAAATTACAATGGTAATGATTCTGATATAAAGACAATTACTAAATAAAGCATAGATATATACTGAAAAGATGCAAAATGGAGATTGATTAGTAACATGAAATTAAATCCAATATATAAACTTCAAAATGCATTTGATGTTGTATATTAAAAAAACACAAATAAATTCTGATGCAGTCACTTCTGCCTGAAGTTTCTGGATGGTCCATTGTGTAACATACTGATAATTAAACCATTCTCTCGGATTCAGCCCACAGATCTTCAAAAATGCTTGTTTTATCTGTGTTAAATCAAACCTACCTATAGCATTAATGATGTTTAGACTGTCCATTAAGGTCATTAATTTTATACTTGCTGTCTTCAAACACTAATCATAATGTCCGCTTTTTAGCTCACCTGGCCCGAAGGGCCAAGTGAGCTTTCTCATCACTTGGCGTCCGTCGTCCGTCGTCGTTTACTTTTACAAAAATCTTCTCCTCTGAAACTACTGGGCCAAATTTAACCAAACTTGGCCACAATCATCATTAGGGTATCTAGTTTAAAAATTGTGTCCGGTGACCTGCCAAACCAACCAAGATGGCGCCATGGCTAAAAATAGAACATAGGGTAAAATGTATATTTTGGCTTATAACTCTGAAACCAAAGCATTTAGAGCAAATCTGACATGGGGTAAAATTGTTTATTAGGTCAAGATCTATCTGCCCTGAAATTTTCAGATGAATCGGAGAACCTGTTGTTGGGTTGCTGCCACTAAATTGGTAATTTTAAGAAAATTTTGAAGCTTTTGGTTATTATCTTGAATATTATTATAGATAGAGATAAACTGTAAACAGCAATAATGTTCAGCAAAGTAAGATCTACAAATAAGTCAACTTGACCAAAATGGTCAGTTGACCCCTTAAGAGTTATTGCCCTTTATAGTCAATTTTAACCATTTTTGTAAATTTTGTAATCTTTACAAAATCTTCTCCTCTGAAACTACTGGGCCAAATTTAACCAAACTTGGCCACAATCATCATTGGGGTATCTAGTTTAAAAATTGTGTCCGGTGACCTGCCAAACCAACCAAGATGGCCACCATGGCTAAAAATAGAACATAGGGTAAAATGTATATTTTGGCTTATAACTCTGAAACCAAAGCATTTAGAGCAAATCTGACATGAGTAAACTAGGCCTTTATATTGAAACCTCCATTGAGTCGGTAAACTTTTATATGGATAGTTCATGCTTTCAGCTTGAACAATTCAATTACTCATTTATTGTCACATTTCATTCATAAATGTGCGATAGTAACACCAAATTTAGATTTGTTAGCCTAAAAATACAAATTTTGAAGGAAAGAAAGGTATAAATTGACCCAAAGGGATATCTTATATAATAAAACAAATAGGTACATTAGTGTTGTTTATCATCTCAGAATTATCTTTTGTATCAATATTCAACTGTTTGTATGCAGATGAGATGAATATTTGATCATTTATTGGAGAATTTATTGCTCTACACTATATTCTTTCATAATGCTCCGTGATTTGAATTTTTACAAAATTTTCACAAATCACTGTAGATTTCATTTTAACTTATACTAACTTGTAATTTCATCCAAACTATTAAACTGATTATAACAAAACTTGGTAGTATAAATGCTTGTTAATGTAATGATACAATGTAGAAGTGAGTGAAAATAACGACTGGATTTATTCGGGTTATGAAGCACCAATGCATTTTATTCCATTGACACAAAATGCCAGGCAGCTTCCAACATCACCTAAGTCATGTGATGTCTTACTTATAACTGTATATGAATGGTGGTAAAATATATTTCCATTTTACTGTTGTAATGTTCTTCTTGATATTTTGTCTCTTGAAGTATGTAAACTACTCATTTCCATGTGCAAAAATATTGATCCTCCCATTAAATTTATAAAAAATTGAACCCCTTTTCCACATACAGAAAAAACTTGATCCCCTGTATTTTGACCAGCCCCTCCTAAGATAAAAATGACAAGTCCCTAAGAACCCACATTCTAGTATCTAATACATGTATCTGTATTCATTTTTTTAAATCACAATAAATAATATCCCAGATTTTGTCCTTTCTTCAAAATTTACAATATTAATTGCCATATACATGTATAAATTTCTGAATGTACAATATAAAATAAAACTGCAAGACCAACAGATTATTATTTTCAAGTTGGTATATATTAATCTGAAGATTTTACAGATGGATAGATTAGTCCTATAATATAAGACTTGAGTTTCATATCATTTACATGCAACGTTTTTATCGGATATTTTGTTTACCATCAATGTTAAAACCCAAACATTGATAATAAAAAAATAACCAATGTAAATGATATGAAACTCAAATACTTATATTATATGACTAATGGATAGATATCAAGTCATTTAAATATCCCACTTGCACATTTGTTCATGTCATTTATAATTATATTTTGTAGCTATATCATGTCAGAGTAGGATAAATTTACTTTTCTCTTGCAAGCATACATAGCTGACCATGCGGTTTGAGCTTTGTTCATTATTGAAGGTTGTATGGTTACCTCTAGCTGTTAATTTCTGTGTCAATTATTCTCTTGTGGAGAGTTGTTTCATTGGCAATCATACCACATCTTCTTTTTATTTATATCCATGGACATGAGGTATGTCAAGTATTTTTCGGGAATGTATATATGTACGCACCAAACTAGATTTACTAGATGATATTAATAGTTTTAAAGCAAATTACATTGCATTGACTTGACTTGAGATGATGTTGTTAAATGTATCTTTGTTGAAGTGGAGATTTGCCAAACAGGATCAACTACATATGTTTTATTCAAAACAAATTCCAATCTTCAATATATTGCTATGGTGTCCTCACAAAATCAGCTCATGTCTCTATAGTTCACCTGATAGTATACACATTTTCAGTGTTATTGACATGTCTGTTGCTTCTTTCTTTACTAGAACTTGTGACTTATTTACTAAAGTGAAAAGTATTGACCATTTATTCAACCTTGTTATAATAATCTATAATGTTGCAGATAAATGTTAAAATCCTACACCTTCTTTCTGTGATCATGGTGATGTAAAATAATTTTCACCTGTAATATTGAAAAAGGGTAAAAGTTTGAGAAGTGTTTTCCTGAGGGCAATAGTAATAGGTTTCATTGAAATTAAAATATATACATATGTTCATATAATGACATATGATGATGGTCTGGATTGGGAGGGGTCCAATCTGATTATCATTTCCTCCATATTCTTTATTTTTATATCATTTTTCTGTTTTTTTTCTTTTCTTTATTTATGGTGTCAATAGGGGAACTATTGTTTGATTTTTATGGGGAGGGGACTAACCTGGTTGAAAAATTTTGCCTTTTTCTTTTTAGTTGTTATCTCTGTCCTGGCTTTTATTTTCACTCTATTCTGTCCTGCCTTTTTATTTAGTTTATCCTGACATTTTTTGGACCTGGTTATTTAAGGAAAATATCTGATAAACTATAATATAAGTTGGAGATCACCTTAAAATTGTTGACTTTCGTAAATCTTAAACAAAAATGAAATCAATTAAAATAAAAAATATATATATTTATAAAAGATTTTAACCTGATAATTATGAGCTTTTATCATAGTTTAGCACTACTTTGTTTAAGGAAACAGCAAATGTATACTTAATTCACTAAAGCTATAAGATAAAAATATATAAGATCCATAAAGCAATGGAAATCAACATTGTATATTTATATAAACAATAATACTTGTAAATTAATAAATAAATAATCTTTATTTCAAGAGGATGATCCCATTAATTAAAACTAATCTTCCGAGAGTCCTCAAAATAATAATAACATTATTTATAAGTACATACAGTATTAAAATGATATATTATACACAATATACAATTGTATCTAGATAATAATGAAAAGCATATTAATTTGCACAATTGATGAAAAATTTGTAACATTTTGTTTTAAAAGATACAAGTGTATTATTCATTTTTATTTCATTTGGTAAACTGTTCCATATTTGAGAATCTGAATATGTAAATGTTTTCTGTTGTTAGGTTGCTGCCCTGAATTAGTAATTTTCAGGAAATTTTGTTGTATTTTGGTTATTATTTTGAATATAATTATAGATAGATATAATTTGTAAACAGCAATTATGTTCAGCAAAGTAAGATCTACAAATAAGTCAACAAGACCAAAATGGTCAATTGACCCCATAAGGAGTTATTGCCCTTTAAGTCAAATTTTACAATTTTTCGTAAATTTTTGTAATCTTTACAGAAGTCTTCTCCTGAAAAAAATGAGACAAAATTAACCAAACTTGGCCACAAAGGGATTTCGTTACCATAAATTAATTAAAACCTTTACTAATTTTTCCATAGATATAAAGATTTGGTTTTGAAGTTTGGTTGTACCTGTAGAAAACTTATTTCAAACAGGATAGCACATCCTCATTTTACGGAAATGTTGTTAACCGTGCCCGGAAATTTAGAAACGATCCTGGTAAACTTATCGATCCTTTAAATAAACTTATTCTAAAATGTTACCAATTCAACACTGCAATAAGATCATTGAATATTGTTTCTATTGGTATAAATATTGATTTTGTTATCAGTTATCAGTAAATTAAAAGCAAACTAAATATTACTAGTATGTTATATACATATACACATTCATGGATCTATAATCTGTCGATACCTGTATTTTGGCATTGCACAAGGTCATGTTTTTCTCTGACTGTTTATGACGTCTTTACACTAAATCCATTGGATGTTGGATGTGTACGGATTGATAATTTAGTCTTAGATGCATGATGTTTTTATTAGTTGTTAGTGGCTTTGAACTAGCTGTGAGTTAATTGCGAGTACTCTCAGATCTGTACCTAGTGTCTTTTTGTTGTTGGGATGTACAAGTACCCGCCACGTCCACTTTATTTTTGTCCATCTGATGAGTTAATAGATATAAGAAGATGTGGTATGAGTGCCAATGAGACAACTCTCCATCCAAGTCTAAGCCTTTTTATAGTTTGTTCTTATGTTGTACTGTTATACCACTGTCCCAGGTAAGGGGAGGGTTGGGATCCCGCTAACACGTTTAACCCCGCCACATTCTGTATGTATGTGCCTGTCCCAAGTCAGGAGCCTTTAATTCAATGGTTGCCGTTTGTTTATGTGTTACACATTTGTTTTTTTACATTTTTGTACATAAATAAGGCCGTTAGTTTTTTCGTTTAAATTGTTTAACATTGTCATTTCGGGACCTTTTATAGCTGACTATGCAGTATGGGCTTTGCTCATTGTTGAAGCCGTCGGTGACCTATAGTTGTTAATTACTGTGTCATTTTGGTCTCTTGTGGAGAGTTGTCTCATTAATTGGCAATCATACCACATCTTCTTTTTTATATTAGGTATTGTCTCATTGACACTCATACCACATCTTCCTATATCTATTTAGTTTTTAAAAGGTGTCCGATGATCCTGCCTGCAAACCAACATGGCAGACATGGCTAAAAATAGAACATAGGGGAAATGCAGTTTTGACTTGCATGGCTGAAACTAGAGCAAAAGTATAACGGTTGCATTGTTTCATGCATCAGTTGTAAATAAAATATCATGTGAGCGACACAGGCTCCTTGGAGCCTCTAGTTTTAACTCCAAACCCCGTCCTGCCTATTTTTAACAAATTTCATCCTGATGTCTTGTCCGCTAGAGCTTGTTGTTGGTTTTGTAGGTATTTACTCTTGTCTATGGGTACAAGGCACAGCCCGCACAGGCATTTGTCTCCGATCCCCCTTTATGTACCTTGATATAACACAGTGTTATATTTATATAAAGATATATAGGAAAACATTTCTGAGACAAGCTTCTTTTCTTTTTGTTTGCAGGCTTTTCCATCCAAATTTCGTAATCACTGTGGATTCATTAATATTTGTTGGATACCAATTTTGTGGATTTCGTTGGTACAAAGGAACCACAATTTAAATGTTCAACAATTACAAATTTTCTAAAGGAATGTATGCAGACTTTGGCAAAACCACGAAATCTAATATCCATGAAAATACAAGTTTATCTCAATCCACGAAAATTGGTACCCACGAAAATAAATGAATTCACAGCATATTGCTGTCACTTGATCTGTTTCTATGTCTGCTGGTTACAAATCGTGCAGCTCGTCTTTGTACTTTTTCAATTTTATCAATGTGGTTTTGCTGGTACGGGTTCCTTACTGTCATGGCGTATTCAATTTGTTGTCTTACTAATATTTTATAAGGCATGCTCTTAAACTAATGTGGAGGTTTCAAGGAAGAAACCCAGATTTCGCTGGCCTTTCCTGTGATGTTGTTAATATGCTCTCCCATTCTAGATAATTTGCAATGGTGCAGCCTAGGTATTTTGTAGATGTTTCATGCTCCAGAGTATGTCCGTGAGTTTGTAGTACCACTTGATTGGATTTTTTTCGTTACTGTGAGGACGCTGCATTTTCAGGGTGGAACTCCATGTTCCAAACATTTTCCCATTTCGCCAGTTTGTCCAGGACTTCTTGAAGTTGGTGGCAGTCATTGTCTGAGGAAGTGGTCAAATAGACAACAGCATCATCCGCAAACAGTCTGACTGTTGAGTATAGACCTTCAGGTAGGTTGTTTATGTAAAACAAAGGGAGTGGGTTCTAGGACTGATCCTTGGATACTCGGATTCTACTTTCATTCTGTTTCGCTTAAAAGTTTCCAATAAAAGTGGACACTGGGTTGTATCATGATGTTCAAATATCCACCAATATCGTTTGTATTGTTTGAATGCCCGTGGAGACAACATCAAAGAAATAAACATTGGAATGCAAGTCTTCGCCGCATGTTGACGTAATTTAATTAAAAATAAAATGCTTATGTAACCACCTTTAGTACAGTGGCGTCACCTGGCATACTAAATTCCGTGAAAGATAAATATTTGCTGACGTCATAAAACGCTATTACTTTTCATTCAGACATTTTAAGAGCTATTTTAATATGAAAAATGATTTTCTAATATTAAAAATGATTTTTAATATTAAAAATGATTTTCTTATATTAGAAATGATTCTCTAATATTAAGAAATCATTTTCTAATATTAAAAGTATCGATTTTTAATATTAGAAAATGATTTTCTAATATTAGAAAATGCACTTTCTAATATAAGAAAATGTATTTCTAATATTAGAAAATGATTTTTAATATTAGAAAATGATTTTCTAATATTAGAATATGATTTTTATATTAGAAAATGATTTTCTTATATTAGAAAATGATTTTTAATATTAAAAATAGCTCTTTTGTCCACTTTGGCTTGCCATACACCCTAACCTGAAACAATAGTGTAACATCACAACATAGAAAGACACACTATAAAATATCAATTGAAATGGCTTAACTCAATCAAAAGACATATTAACAAAAACAAGTGAACATACACTGAATGCATAAATTTGATCTATGACACAATGTAAATACAAAATTAATAAAAAAAGGGGGAGATGTATAACAATATCAGAAAGACAACCATAACCTTGGACAAAATGCCGCTAAATAAAATAAGTACACAGGTAAATAAAGATAATTTTGTTGTAAGGTATACATGGAGTACGGAAATATTTTTACAAAATAAATAATTTTATTATGCCCCGCCGTAGCGGAGGGGCATTAAGTTTTACCCTTGTCCGTCTGTACGTCGTCCGTCCGTCGTCCGTACTTTCAAAGTTGGTTTCGTTCTCTGACTTTAGTTTGCCTCAACCAAATGTTATGAAACTTATACACAATGCTTATTACCACTAAATACAGATCAAGTTTGAATTTTGGTGGCGTCACTTTTACCGTTCTAGAGTTATGCCCCATTACAAATGGAAAAATTGCACAGGTAAATAAAGATAATTTTGTTGTAAGGTATACATGGAGTACGAAATATTTTTACAAAATAAATAATTTTATTATGCCCCGCCGTAGCGGAGGGGCATTAAGTTTTACCTTGTCCGTCTGTACGTGACGTCCGTCCGCACGTCCGTATTTTCCAAAGTTGGTTTCCGTTCTCTGACTTTAGTTTGCCTCAACCAAATGTTATGAAACTTATACACAATGCTTATTACCACTAAATACAGATCAAGTTTGAATTTTGTGGCGTCACTTTACCGTTCTAGAGTTATGCCCCATTACAAATGGAAAAATTGCACAGGTAAATAAAGATAATTTTGTTGTAAGGTATACATGGAGTACGGAAATATTTTTACAAAATAAATAATTTTATTATGCCCCGCCGTAGCGGAGGGGCATTAAGTTTACCCTTGTCCGTCTGTACGTCGTCCGTCCGTCGTCCGTATTTTCCAAAGTTGGTTTCGTTCTCTGACTTTAGTTTGCCTCAACCAAATGTTATGAAACTTATACACAATGCTTATTACCACTAAATACAGATCAAGTTTGAATTTTGGTGGCGTCACTTTTACCGTTCTAGAGTTATGCCCCATTACAAATGGAAAAATTGCACAGGTAAATAAAGATAATTTTGTTGTAAGGTATACATGGAGTACGGAAATATTTTTACAAAATAAATAATTTTATTATGCCCCGCCGTGAGCGGAGGGGCATTAAGTTTTACCCTTGTCCGTCTGTACGTACATCCGTCCGTGCGTCAGTACTTTCCAAAGTTGGTTTCGTTCTCTAATTTAAGTTTACCTCAACCAAATATTATGAATCTTATGCACAATGCTTATTACCACAATATACAGATCAAGTTTGAATTTTGGTGGCTTCAAATTTACTGTTCTAGAGTTATGCCTTTTACAAGTGGAAAAATTGCTGAATTTTTCATATTTTTTTTTCTAAATATCAAGTATTTTTAAAATTGGAGTTATCTTTCTTTGTCCATGATTATAGTTGAATCAACTACAATCAATGCTTTATACAATGCAATGTTTAATTTTACCTTCCACTGATAAATTAAAGCAATTTTTACCCTTCATTTCTAAAAATATTTTAAAGTCTTCTTTGAAAATTGGAGTTATCTTTCTTTGTGCATAATGGTAGTTGAATCAACTACAACCAATGCTTTATACAATGCAATATTCAATTTTACTTCCTACTGATAAATTAAAGCAATCTTTACCATTCAGTGCTTACAAGCACTTTGATTACTGTTCTAGAGTTCTGCCCATTTACAAATGAAAAAATTGCTGAATTTTTCGTTTCCGTTCTCTAACTTGAGTTTGTCTTAAATTAATGTAATGAAATGTATATATAATGCTTTTACCACAAAACTCAGTTTAATTTTTGTTTCGTTTTCTAACTCTAGTTTGCCTTAACCAAATGTTATGATTCTTATACACAATGCTTATTACTACATAATACAGATTAAGTATGAAATTTGGTGGCGACACTTTTACCATTCTTGAGTTATGTCCTTTATAAACATAAAATTGCTGAATTTTTCGTTTCGTTCCCTAACTTTAGTTTGTCTCAACCAAATGTTATAAAACTTATAGTTATACACAACTGTTCTAAAGTTATGCGATTTACAAACAAAAAATTGCTGAATTTTTAGTTTCTGTTCTCTACTTAAGTTAGCCTCAACCAAATGTTATGAGACTTACACACAATGCTTATTACCACAAAACTCAGATCAAGTTCAAATTTGGGTAGCATCACTTTTACCGTTCTTCAGTTATGTCCCTTTATAGCTATATGATATGCAAGCGGGGGCATCATCTGTGTCCACATGTGGACACTATCCACATTTATTGTCCATAGTACGAGAACAGAAGTGAAAATTAATAGTAATAACAAACACTTATCAAAGGTGGTATATATTAAAAATAGTGAGATGAGATATAACACTAAATAAGTAAACATTAAATAACAAAAATGCATTACAAATTGTATCAACAGGTTAAATTAACACGAAAGTACGATTTGAGAATACTCGCAGTTACTGAAAGCTAGTTAAAAGCCAAAAACAATTAATAATAAAAAATCATGCATCATAGACTAAAATCAACTTAACCACATCCCAAGGATTTAGTGTTTTAATGTCTTGGACATTCAAAGAAGACATGACCTGTGCAATGCCAAAATAAAAGTATTGACAGGTAGTAGGATAGTTAGGAGTTAACCTTTTGATAAAAATATGTATAATGTTAGATATAGATAGAGTAATCTCTATATAGAAAATGAACGTGGATTTTTATTTATACATCCCAAAAAAACGTTTGAGAAAAATACAAATTTAGTAATGTTTTAATTTGCTGATGACAAAATCGATATTTATGCCAATGTAAACTATATTCAAAGATCTAATTACAACATTGGTAAGATAACCTTTACTAATAAGTTTGTTTAAAGGTTAGATGAGTTTACACAGATCACATAGTGATTTCCATGCTTTTTCATTTAGTTCAACACTTATTGAAAGTTACAGCACAATTTCAGGAATGTGAGTCATTTTTCAAATGTTCAATCAGTAAGAATGCTTAGTATCCTGTTTTTGTTAGTGAACTTTGACATACTAAATTACCTACAAATTTCATACGTTTATTATTTCAGATCAGGAGTTAATAGCATATCTGTGCATCCTAGTGGTAAATTGGCCTTAACGGTATCCAAAGACAAGACATTGAAGACATGGAACCTCATTACTGGCAAATGTGCTTACACAACTAATCTGAAATCAGGTATTACATATAGACAAAGAAAACATGTAGTGTCATCACTGGATTGCTACTAATTTTCAATTTAAACCAACATACACAGAAAATTGGGACTTTGGAAATGTATTTACAAATCACATATGTGCAGATGGGATTCAATGTACAGAACAGTTAGTAGAACTATTTTACTTTGCTACTTTTACTATAGATTACCCTTTCCTTGAAAGAGAGATTTTCTCTGCCACATTTGTTTCCAGTCTATAATACATGTATACATAAAACTAATTAAAAATTCAGAACCTATTGATATATATAAAATTGTATAGTTATGTAGGACAGATTGAAAAAATTGATTGATTGATGTTTGCTCAACATCTAGTGTCAAATATTTCGTTAATGTTTGGAGGAAGCCAATTGAAAAGAAGTTGCATCACTATTATATGTGAATGTGATCTCATATGAACATTAAATTAGAACTAAATAATAGTAGGACCTATAAAGTTGATACATGAAGGAATAATATTATTAATATTTGGATTGACATAACTGAATTTTCTGTAAGAATTTGGATAAAAGTTAATCTTGCTCATATTATGGTATTGAATGACATATATATATATTGAATGTTGAAAATATGTTTAAAAATTCATTTATTTACTTGAAAATGATTATTTACAGTTGCTGATTTGGTATTATGGTCTACAGATGGAACATATTATGCAGTTGTATTTCAAACAAAGATAGATATCTATAAAGTAGAGGTGTGTATGTATGAAGGGATTAAGAATTGTTTATAGGATACTTAAGTTCATAGATTTCTGAACAAACCTCTCTCAGGAAGCTGATAAAACAAACACAAAAAAATAATGCTCCGACACACAATTGTTTCTAATATTATGGAAAAGGATTATTATGCTGTAAGATAAATTCATAGAACTGAATTATAATTTACACAGCGCTTCAATATATGATACAGATTCACAAAGGGGAAGTTATGATAAGGTCACTTCTGTGGCCCCTTGACTTTGAAAATGACCTTTTGTGTTATTTTGTCCCAAGATATGCTTATAATATTGTTCTTTTGACTCACAACAACAAACAGCAAATCATTCAAATATACTATCATTATATGTGGGCAAAACAAATTAGACTTCAATTAGTACAAACTATTTTACTGAGGTTCATTCCTTTATCATAACAATTTTATAATTTAGACAGCAACAGTACATTGTACAGTGACAACAGAGAAAAAAACTAATGATGTAGCATTCTTATCGGTAAGTACAGTACAAGAATTGTTTTGGAAAATCTTTCCTTTCATAGTTGGGAAAACTCTGCATTTGATTCAAAATAGTATCTCAAAAAAGAGCAACAGAAAAGAAAAAATGCTATTACATTTTCTTCTGTACAGAAGCATCCTAAAAGGATTGAGCTGCATGAGGTGCATAAACTTACGTCAAACATTCTTCAGACAAAAGAGACCAAGTACCTATCTTCAGTACGCACAGTTACTGAAAAGAAGTTCAAAGCCCAATTTCAGCTAATAAATGAACAATGTTTTCTTGGATTAAAATGTCAATGATGAACACCTCCAACCTATTCAGTTTGAAGATGTCATATGCAGTCTGAGAATAGCATCCTATGCAATGCCAAACTATAAGAATAGACAGAATTTTGGAATAAAAGAGTTATACCTGTATAGCGATATATATTAGTCATATATTAAACTATGAAAAAAAAGAATCAATTTTAGTACTGACAAAGATAATACTTTAAGACACTATTACAATGCTAAATTTCACAAGTACATGTATATCTGATGTACAGTAGTTGTCGTTTGTTTATGTAATTTATACGTGTTTCTCGTTTCGCTTTTTATATAGACTAGACCGTTGGTTTTACCGTTTGAATGGTTTTACACTAGTACTTTTGGGGCCCTTTATAGCTTGTTGTTCGGTGTGAGCCAAGGCTCCATGTTGAAGGCCGTACATTGACCTATAATGGTTTACTTTTATAAATTGTTATTTGGATGGAGAGTTGTCTCATTGGCACTCACACCACATCTTCCTATATCTATATATATAACATCTTGTTTTCAGGACACCATTTTGGTATATGGATGTGAAGGTGGAACAGTTAATTTCCATGATATAACAAATAACCAGCAACTTCATCAAATAGATACAGAGACAAACAGGTTAGCTATACTTTCTCCATTTTATTATTGATATCATTTGACGTCGTCAGTCTTGTCAGCAGTTGGTATAATCTCAACACTAAAAGTAATATAAATTTCAAATTAAAAAGAGCACACAAAATAGAATATTAACATTCCATTAGAATTGTAAAATTAATGTATTCTGCAAATATCAAAACCATAAGATAAGCTAAATACCTAGCTGTTTTCACCTACAAAGTATCTTGTGTTAATATTACAGAAAATACCATTAAGTAAGAATTATTTCAATGTATTTTCAGAATAAGAGGAATAACATTGTTTACAGATGATGAATTATGTCAGTGTTTAATTACAGCATCTAGTGATGGTTATCTCAAACTGTATCAAATACAACAGAATGAAGTAAGTTTGTTTCATTAATAGTGCTTTCAGGTGTTCTGTCTGTTTCCTAATTTCTAAAGTATTACCAATTGTCAAGTGGAATTACTTGATATAGTTAAGTAAGTAGTATAAGTGTTAAATTCAAAATTATTCATGATGTCTTGCTGAGTTTACAACATTGCTATGATAGGAACATGAGGCTTTACATTATTTTTGGCTATTTTAGAACTTATTAAAATCCGATATGTGTGATTATGAGATTGGCTGTTTTCAAATTTGTGTTGGATGACCCATGCCCACTAACCAAGATGGAAAATTCCTATTATCAGAAATATTTTAATAAAATGCATTAATAGTTCTGATCATTATACCTTATGCAGATATACATTGAACTAAAATAGGAAATTACAATGGTAATGATTCTGATATAAAGACAATTACTAAATAAAGCATAGATATATACTGAAAAGATGCAAAATGGAGATTGATTAGTAACATGAAATTAAATCAAATATATAAACTTCAAAATGCATTTGATGTTGTATATTAAAAACACAGATAAATTCTGATGCAGTCACTTCTGCCTGAAGTTTCTGGATGGTCCATTGTGTAACATACTGATAATTAAACCATTCTCTCGGATTCAGCCCACAGATCTTCAAAAAATGCTGGTTTTATCTGTGTTAAATCAAATCTACCTGTAGCATGAATGATCTTTAGACTGTCCATTAAGGTCATTAATGTACAGATTTTATACTTGCTGTCTTCAAACACTAATCATAATGTCTGCTTTTTTTATAGTTATATTTGAAAGGTGTATTAATGTTCATAATACTTGATCAACAATCAGTGCCAAATATTTTTTGCATATTCAGGAGGAGAACAAGATAAACTATACAACATTTAGAAAGACTCTTTAATGTTACTCTATAGGGATGCAGCATTGAAAACATGGACTGTCACTCAAAAAAGAGGGTGTAATATAGGTAGTGGCAGAAATTTGCCTAGGAACTCTTTAGTTCAAACAATATTTTTATTCAGATAAATCATCACATAACAACATGATACACTTAAAGTAAATGTCTAGGATTCAGAAACAAGCAAGGGACTCTTAAAGAGTTATTACAATAGGTTTTTTATGGCCCTGTCTACTTAGGTCAGGGCCAAATAGTTTTACCCTTGTCCATCATTCTGTCATTCCGCAACAAACAGTTATACACTTTTTTCTAAACCCCTTCACATATTAAGCTGATTTTTAGTATGTGAGTCTGCTATGATTAGTTACTGATCCAGTTAATGTTTGGTTTTGCTCTGCTGATTTTTGCCCAAATTATGGGCTTTGGACGTTTAGAATTTTGTGAAAATAACAGTTATAAAGACTTTTTTCTAAATGTCTTCACATATTGAGTTGATTTTTGTTGAGCCTGCGACTTTTGTCGCAAAAGCGAGACATAGCGATCCTACATTCCGTCTTCGGCGGCATCCACAAATATTCGCTTTGTGGTTATAGTTTTTGAAATTTTAATAACTTTCTTAAACTATCCTGGATTTCTACCAAACTTTGACAGAAGCTTGTTTATGATCATAAGATAGTATCCAGTTAACATTACATACAGTCTGCAGTTAAAGTTTTTTAAAACATAAGATTCATTAACCATCCTTGATTATTACCAAACTTGGACAGAAGCTTCTTACAGTCAAAAGATAGTATCTAGAGGAAAATGTAAAAATTATCTTCTTTATCATTTGTTCATTCAATAAATTTATGTTTTAACTCTTTTATAAATCTATAGATTTGATTGCATACTTTATTCTTTTTTTACAAGCTTATCTTTTTTCATACATTTCAAACGTTTTATTTCATTAACTGTAAATCTATTATGTGCATTCCCCTATCACACTGAAGACATAGATAACAGCAAAAGTAGGCGAGACACGGGTTCTGCGGAACCCTTACTAATTTTTAGTATGTGAGTCTACTATGATGAGTTACAGATTGAGTTTACGTTTGATTCTGCTCAGCTGATTTTTGATGAAATTATGTGCTTAGGACTTAGAAAATTTCCACTCCTAAAAATGGCTTCAAGCTTTTTTTGTAAAAGGGGCCATTCATGTCATCTGACACATCTAGATTTGCTTGGAAAAAGCCCAAGTGTCAGAGCTAATTTTTATATGACTTATTATCTTGGAAAAAACCCAAGTGGATAATAATTTTGTACAATTTAAATATTTTTTCTTCAGGATTCCATCAGTACAACACTTCTTACAGAACATGATTCTAAATTTAGATTGACTTGTATATCTGTGTACTTACCAAAAACATCTACAGCCAATACAGACAATAAAGCAGTTACAGAAGATGTGACAGAAGAAGTTGAATCCAAGGAAGATAACTCTGATCAAGAGACATTAAAAACAGAAACCCCTAAAAAAACAAAGAAAACTGACAAACGGAAGAATTTACAGAAAAAAAATGCAGAAAAGGAATTTGTAACTGTTGATAGTTTAAAAGAAGCAAAAATTAAGGCAAAGAAAAGAAAAAGGATGATGAAAAAACAAAGTGCTAAAAATTAAAGATATGAAACAGTATATTTGTTATTTCTAAACGTTTAAACTGTTTTGTTTGCTACACTTTTCACAGAAAAAATAGTCATTTTATACTTTTACTTTTTTGAGTAAAAACAGCTAGTGGGCACAGTTTATATTGCATATTTTTTTTTACATAAAAGTTTTACATTTTTCTAAAATTGCCTCTTAAAATTGAAATTCAAGCTGCACAGAATCATTCATAGATTGTCTATTTTCCAAAGTGAATGATATCGTGGAACAACCAACATACCATCAATAGAAATTAGTATGATAATTGAGTAAGCTGTATACTGAAACAAAAAACACATAACAGTTTTGATTGATTGTTGGTTGCTTAACATCCAGTGGCAAATATAACAGCTTTGATTCTGTAATGTTATATGAATGGAAATGAGAAAGGCAGATGCCCAAATTGCCGAAGGCAAGGGAAAGGAATTACTTTTGCTGGGAATATGGTATTGGTTAAAATGATAGTTGAAAGCTCAAATACTTTGTATTATCGGTAATTTGTACATTTTCCTTTGATCTTACTGCCTAATATTTTCAAGATCCTGGACAGGACTCGATACTCAAAATATTAGGCAATGACGTCATGTATAAGTGCAGCGACGTCGCGTGCTTAAGTCAATCCGCGTCAATTTATCAATGAAATGCACGCGACGTCATTCATACAACGGAACAACTATCCCAACTTTTCGTGCGCGTAAAAGTAGTTTTACTAACTATTTCATTCTACATCATATTCTCAACCAAAAACCTACAGTAATGACAAATTGCCGATAAAGAATAATGGCATTTATTTTTGATACTGACTTCATCAGCTCTAATATCAGCTCGCCTAGCTTGCTCGCCTGATATTCTTGCTGATAAAGTCAGTATCAAAACAAAATGCCATTATTCTATATGTATTGTTTGCCATTGTGTAGTGTTCAGACTATATAATACCTTCATTTTGATTTGATCATTTTTACAGGAGTTATGGGACTTTGACTATTTTTGGGAGTATTTTGACAAAAACACCTCAGAGACCTTTAGACAGAAAGCTCTCATACTTGGTCCTGTTGTTTGCCATCATGTGTAGTTGACATTATTTTTTCTCTAAAGGAGCATGAGCTACGAGGTATATAAAAAAAATAAAGTATGATTTTTGTTTTGCTCAATCATAATGAAAGTGAAATAGTGAAATAATAATTTGCTTTTAGTGGCCAAATTGGTTCAATTTTGTCAAAATAATCTAAGAAACATTGCTGATGAATTATTCACTTGCAAGTACATTCTTATACAGGCAAAACGATGATGAACATACTTTTTAACCTACAATATGAAATCATACTGACCTAGAAAAATCCCATTGCACGTGGTCGCTATCTATTTATATTTATGTCTATATTGGGTGATATGACCGTCTGCAGTCTTTGGAGGTCATCTCCATGGTTAATTAGATGACGTTTAGACAAAAATACACATGCAATATTGATATAAAAATAAGGAAATGTGGTATGATTGCCAATGAGACAACTATCCACCAAAGTTCAAATGAAGTGGATGTAATCAATTATAGGCAACCGTATGGCCTTCAACAATGAGAAAAACCCATACCGTATGGTCGACTATAAAAGGCCCCAACATGAAAAATATGAAACATTTCAATTATGAAAACCAAAGGCCTAATTTATAACAAAACAATGGGTCTCTAACGCAGCGAGAAAATCCCGCACCCGGAGGTGGTCCTCAGCTGGTCCCTAAATAAAATTGTGTACTAGTTCAGTGAAAATGGACGTCACACTAAACTCCAAAACATATAAATGAACTAAAATTAAAAAAACATACAAGACTAACAAAGTCCAGAGGCTCCTGACTTGGGACAGGCGCAAAAATGCGGTGGGGTTAAACATGTTTTGTGAGATCTCAACTCTCCCCCTATACCTCTAGCCAATGTAGAATAAAGAAACACATAGCAATATGCACAGTAAAACTCAGTTTAAAAGAAGTCTGAGTCCGATGTCAGAATAGGTAACAAAAGAAACTAAGCAAGAATAGGTAACAAAAGAAACTAAGCAAAAGACAATGATACATAAATTAACAGGACTACTAGCAGTTACTGACATGCCAGCTCCAGACCTCAATTAAACTGATTGAAAGATTATGTCTTCATCATATGAAAATCAAGTACAATCCCTCCCATTAGGGGTTTAGTATCATACAATCATATAATATATGAGAAGAACATACTCGTATCATGCCAACAACTGGTTTTAGAATAATAGTGTTTATTTCCGATGCAAAGACATTTTTGGGGAACAATTTTAGTTATATGTTAAAGAGGTGGATATTTGAGTTATTGTCTGTTTTTGTCTCCTGGGAAACTAGTTTTCCTTGTTTTTGTTGATTTGTAAAAAAACAGAAGACATCACATTTTCTTTTTAGCATTTAAAATTAGATGCTTTCTATATCATATTAAACACTAGTGTTGTAACAGTATTTGGCTTTTCAAATTACAAACTAAAATTTATATAAAACCAGTTGTTTGTCTTTATGTATTTTTGCTTTAACAGTCCTCAGGGAAATAACCTTTTAGAGTTGACAGTTTTGAATATTCACCTTTTCTGGGGGCCATAATTTAATTACCGGTATTGTATTATTTCCACTCAGGATCTCATCTTGAAACAAGATAATACACAATCTAAAGCTGTACCATATGATAACTGTGGAGAATTGGAGAAGGAAAAAAAAAACATACATAGATTGGCTATTGGAAAATGAAGTAAATGGTTAAATATGAACCAATTTTGAAAACTTCTTATTGAAGTTCTCTAGTAACCTTAATCAGATGATATAGTTTTATTTTAATAAGGTGAGTCAAGGAATTGTATATCGATTCCTTGGGTTCAACTAAATGAAAACTTTTACCACAAGGTTCTATACCTCAAAAGGAAGGTTGGAATTGATTTTTGGGGTCATGGCCCAAACTGTTTTGGAATTAGGGGCCAAAAAACTAGGATTTTCTGATTTCTGGACAACAATTTGAGTATAAGTGTATGGATCACTGTGAAATTGTAACACAAGGTTCCATACCATAAAAGGAAGGTTGGGATTGATTTTGGAATTTTTTAGGAAAAAGGGTCCAAAAAAAAACCTTTTGTAATACTTTGTATAAATTGCTTATTTCTTGACCAAATTTCAATGGGATTTAATTCAGTCTTGAATTCTTTGGGTTGTTTTATATGATAAATCTAACCGTGTATTTAGAATTTGGATTTTAGGCCCTGTTTTTGAATTGGTCCATATTAAAGTCTAAAGGGTCTAAAATTAAACTTTGTTTGATTTCATCAAAATTGAATTACTGGTGTTCTTTGATACGCGAATCTTACTGTGTATTTAGATTTTCAATTTTGGGGCCAAAATTAAACTTTGTTTGATTTAAAATGAAAGAACCTTAGTGAGCACGCCACATACCCCACGTCCCCACATTGTCATTGGAGAAACAAAATAAGTGTAAGAAAAAATTGTATCAGAAAAAAATTGAATCATAATTTCCTGTCAATATGCACATCTACATAGTATGTCCTTATTATCTACACAGTTTCATGAAATTCTGTTGTGTGGTTTCAGAGGAGTTGCGATGACAACCTGTTGCAGAAGTACATTGAAGCAAATAAGTTCAAAGGGGCGTAACTCCTGGAAAAAAAATTGAATCGTAATTTCCTGTCGATATGCACATCTACGTAG
Organism: Mytilus coruscus; assembly: GCA_017311375.1. Classification (NCBI taxonomy): domain Eukaryota; kingdom Metazoa; phylum Mollusca; class Bivalvia; order Mytilida; family Mytilidae; genus Mytilus; species Mytilus coruscus. Next base: position 18,953,896 of record CM029595.1, on the reverse strand, counting down.
TATGTCCTTATTATCTGAAAAGGTTTCATGAAATTCTGTTGTGTAGTTTGAGAGGAGTTGTGATGACAAAGGTTGCAGTAGTATATTGGGCAAATAAGTTCAAAGGCGTAACTCCTGGAAAAAAATTGAATCGTAATTTCCTGTTGATATGCACATCTCGTAGTATGTCCTTATTATCTGAAAAGGTTTCATGAAATTCTGTTGTGTGGTTTGAGAGGAGTTGCGATGACAAAAGGTTACAGTAGTATATTGGGCAAATAAGTTCAAAGGGTGTAACTCCTGGAAAAAAATTGAATCGTAATTTCCTGTTGATATGCACATCTCGTAGTATGTCCTTATTATCTGAAAAGGTTTCATGAAATTCTGTTGTGTGGTTTGAGAGGAGTTGCGATGACAAACTGTTGCAGTAGTACATTAAAGTAAATAAGTTCAAAGGGCCTAACTCCTAGAAAAGAATTGAATCGTAATTTCCTGTCGATATGCACAACTACATAGCATGTCCTTATTATCTAAAAGGTTTCGTGAAATTCTGTTGTGTGGTTTGAGAGGAGTTGCGATGACAAGAAACAGGACTGACGGACGGACTGACGGACGGACGGACGGACGGACGGACTGATGGACTGACGGATCAAAACATTATACCCTCCGCAACTCGTTGCGTGGGGTATAAAAATTGAATATTGGGCTTCTGTGATATGCTGAATCTAACTGTGTATTTCGATTTTTGATTTTGGAACCGATTTTAAATTGGTCCAGAGGGTCAAAAATTAAACTTTGTTTAATTTTAACAAAAATTGATTCCAGGGGTTCTTTGATATGCTAACTCTAAATATGTATTAATATTTTTGATTTTGGGCCCAGTTTTCAAGTTGGTCCAAAATTAAACTTTGTTTGATTTCAACAAAAATTGAATATATGAGGTTCTTTGATATGTTGAATCTAACTGTGTATTTAGACTTTTGATTTTGGGCCCAGCTTTCAAGTTGGTCCAAATCGAGGTCCAAAATTAAACTTTGTTTGATTTCATCAAAAAATGATATATATGGGGTTCTTTGATATCCTGAATCTTACCGTATATTTAGATTTTGGATTTTGGGGCCTGTTATCTATCAATTGGTTCACATTGAGGTCCAAAGGGTCCAAAATTAAACTCTGTTTGATTTTATCTAAAATTAAAATTCTTGAGGTTCTATGATGTGCTGAATCTAAAAGTGTATTTAGATTTTGGGTATTGGACCATACTAGGTAAAAGTCCAATTACAAAATTTTCAGTTCTTTCACCACATTTATTCTGTGTCAGAAACCTGTGATTTGTCAAATATTTAATCACATCCGAATTCAGAGCTGTATCAAGTTTGAATGTAGTGTCCATACTTGCCCCAACTGTTCAAGGTTCGACCTCTGGTCGTATCAAGCTGCATCCTGCAGAGCATTTTATTCATGAAGTCAGCCCACACAGCAAAAAAATTGATATTTCCAGGGCAATAACTTTAAAACAAGTAGTTAGATTTTTCTCCAATTTGTAGGGTGGATTCATCTTATCATGCTGGTCATTTTGCATTTTAAACTTTTAACCTAGCTTCTATAGTTTTTAAAACAATGACAAGAAATGCCCAAAAGTTAAAATATCAACACTTCAAGGGCAATAATTCTAAAACAAATGAACAGCTTTTTCCAAAATTTCCAGGATGAATAGAACTGTTGTGCTGAACATTTATATCCTGTCAGTTTTCCTAAATGGCTTAATTAAAGATGTTAGCCAAAACTGTAGTTTGACCCCAATGTTTTATTTTTAGCTCACCTACCCAAAAGGGCCAGTTTGAGCTATTGCCATCACTTGATGTCTGTCGTAATCCCTTAACTTTTACAAAAATTAAATTGAAAAAAAACAGAGACATTTATACCTCTGGAGGAAACATTGAAAATTTTAAATTTTGAAATAGACACTGCACCGAAAAGCCTCCAGAGGCACAAGGTCTCCACTGTAACAATATTTTGAACTTGTTATATACCCAGCTTACTTTTTAAATGATAAAGACATATCAGATGAATTTACATAATAAATTCCAAATTATCAAATAAATAAGTTATAAAGTTAACTAAGCTACAAATATTTTTCAAGTTAAATGTTTTATAGTATAATTTTAATTTTCTTTTATAAATAAATTAATCTTCTGCAAAATCAGAGGAAAATTTAATTGTTTTTAATTGCTATTTTCAAAGGGAGTTAAAATGTTCAATGTTGAAAGTAAATGTTCATGTGCTACTTTCTGAAAATCTGGATTATTGATTTTCAAGAAAGATAGTGTTAGATTTAGAAATCTTGTATTAAAATAGATCAAAAGTTTCAGATTATTGAATATCACAACTTCAGTTATATATCTTTGATATATTATGCAGTCCCTCAGAAAAGTAAAACTTTTAAAAATCAACACAGTTAAAAAAATTTAACTTGTAGATATCCATTATTCTCCAAATTCTTTTGCAACTAGGTAGCCTGTATTGATTACCTGGTATTTCCCCAATAAAATGAATAACTATATTCATTCAGGTCATTTATCTTCATTAGAAATTACACCTTTACAAGATTTTTAGAACATATTTATTAGTATTACTTTTTTTTATGTCTGTTGTCTTACCACGGGTATACAGCTGTGTGTCTAGTGTGTTTAGCCGTCCATTAATAATTCACACAAGTCAAATGAAATGGGGAAAGGAATTTTCACATGTTGTGTTATAACTCCCTAACCCAATGACATACACTTTGTCTTTGATATATCAACCAATAAAGGTGAACTTTTTTCATATACGAGGCACAAAATACAAGACATAGTAATACTTATCTAGTTGCAACAATGTCCAGTGTATAATATATTTCATAAGGAAGAATGGTGAGAGAATCCATATCTTCTATACAATGACTTATGGTATGAAGTTTCCATGTCTATTGGCCTTAATCTCATTTTCATGGTCTTTATGACTGCATAAAAAATACTGTTCAGTATAAAAATGAAGAGATGTGGTATGATTGCCAATGAGACAACTATCCACCAGAGTTAAAATGAAGTGGTAATAAGCAATCATGAGCCACCTTGTGGCCTTCAACTAGAGGCTCCAAGGAACCTGTGTCGCTCACCTGATATTTTTATTTACAATTGATGCATAAATCAATGCAACCATTATACTTTTGCTTTAGTTTCAGAGATATAGCAAAAACTGCATTTTACCCTATGTTCTATTTTTAGCCACGTCTGCCATGTTGGTTGGCAGGCAGGGTCATCGGACACATTTTTAAACTAAATACCCTAATGACGATTGTGACCAAGTTTGGTTAAATGGTTAAGTGTCTCAGTTGTTTCAGAGGAGAAGATTTTTGTAAAAAATTACAAAAATTTACCAAAAATTGTTAAAAATTGACTTAAAGGGCAATAACTCCTTAAGGGGTCAACTGACCATTTTGGTCAAGTTGACTTATTTGTAGATCTTACTTTGCTGAACATTATTGCTGTTTACAGTTTATCTCTATCTATAATAATATTCAATATAACCAAAAAATTGCAAAATTTCCTTAAAATTGCCAATTCAGGGGCAGCAACCCAACAACGGGTTGTCTGATTCGTCTGAAAATTTCAGGACAGATAGATCTTAACCTGATGAACATTTTACAAATGTCAAATTTGCTCTTAATGCTTTAGTTTCAGAGATATAAGCCAAAAACTACTTTTACCCTATGCATTTTACCCTATGTTCTATTTTTAGCCATGTTGGTTGGCAGGCGGGTCATCGCACACATTTTTAAACTAGATACCCTGCACACATTTTTTAAACTAGATACCCTAACGATGATTGTGATCAAGTTTGGTTAAATTTGTCGTACTAGTTTCAGAGGAGAAGATTTTTGTAAAGATAACAAAATTTACAAAAATTGTTAAAATTGACTTTAAAGGGCAATAACTCCTTAAGGGTCAATAGACCATTTTGGTCATGTCAACTTTTTGTAGATCTTACTCTGCTGAACATTATTGCTGTTTACAGTTTATCTCTATCTATAATAATATTCAAGATAATAACCAAAACGGCAAAATTTTCTTAAAATTACCAATGCAGGGCAGCAACCCAGCAACAGGTCCGATTCATCTGAAAATTTCAGGGTATATAGATCTTGACCTGATAAACAATTCTACCCCTGTCAGATTTGCTCTAAATGCTTTGGTTTAAAGGATATAAGCCAAAATCTACATTTTACCCTATGTTCTATTTTTAGCCATGGCGCCATCTTGGTTGGTTGGCTTGGTCACCGGACACAATTTTTAAATAGATACCCCAATGATGATTGTGGCCAAGTTTGGTTAAATTTTGCCCAGTAGTTTCAGAGGAGAAGATTTTGTAAAGTTAGCGACGACGGACGACGACGCCGGACGCCAAGTGATGAGAAAGCTCACTTGGCCCTTTGGGCCAGGTGAGCTAACAATGAGAAAACACTTACTGTGTGGTCGGCTATAAAAGGCAAGTATATGAAAATGTGAAACAATTCAAACAAGAAAACTAATGGCCTGTTCAAGTTTGTTATCACATAACAATATATGTAATTGTAACTATCTAACCTTGGCCTAATATCCTGGTTCATTGGTCATCATTAAGATTTCCATAAAGTTCCTCCATTATTTTAAATAAATATAAATATTATAACTATATCATTATAGAATGATACTGAATTATACATGATATGTGGAAATTTTTGGAGCAAGGCTTATGTTCGCTTTTTTAGTAAACACATAAATTGTGCAACAATTTCGTCCCTATTGCAAATAGTTTGTGCAAATCAACATTATTGAAGTGAAGGATGCACTTTTCATTAAAAGCATGAATTGAACCCCTGTGAAAACAGTTTATGCATTGAAATCATTAAATAACATCCGCAAAAAATATCCATGTTTACAGTAAGGAAAATGTGTGGTAAACATCAATGACAGCAACCCAGTAACACAGTTAACTATCTGGATGGCAACATACAGTCCAACAATAAACAGGTGTCTACAATATGTTTATCTTTTAATAATCTCATGTCTATTAGTCTTGAAAATTCCTCCCGCCTGGACTTTCACTTGTTGTGCTTGCAGATATTGCTGTGATATTTTAATTGCACAATGAGGATACAGATAATGCATACTTTATTGGGATTTTCATAATTTTGACAGAATTTCTGTCCTTAATTTTTCTCAACAAATTTAGTGAAATTTCTGTGGACCAAAATAATGTAAAACATAAAAGGTGTGTTAGCTAAATTTATGTTATACAATTGCAGTTATTGCCAAACTTGCATAAGGATGAGTTGCTTGTAGTTAGTAATCAGTTTCAAATGGAGTGTATGATTTATTCTTGTTGATATACTTTAAATAAAATGACAGGGTTTGGACCTTTCTTTTCTGTTATGTTTTTAGACAATAATTGTGTCTTACACATATCTGTTTTCAGAAAATGGGACATACAAATCAGGAATGTTCCTCTTATTTTATAATGTGAACATATATCCAAGTAAGGCTGCAATGACATTATACATAGTCTTTGATTTAGCACCACTTTTCTGAACAAATTTCTGTCTATTTTTAGTAACTTTGACATTGGCCTTACACATAGTGACATCAAAATTCATTGTGATCTTCCTTTCATTAAATGTGACCATGTTTTAAAGAAAGATTGCAATCTCATGTGTTATAATTCATTAAGCATCAGAAAACTCCTTTCCAGCACAAATTGCAGTAAATTATAAGTAACAATGACTTGTGACTTGAACATATTGACCTTAAAAGCAAGAGAGATCGGATCGTCGTCTCATTATACAGGACCATATATCCTAGTAAGTTAACAATCCCATCGAGTATTTGATGAAGCATCAGGAAACTTCTTCTCTGCACAACTTTTGGTCTATTTTTAGTAATTATGATCTTGACCTTTGAGGTATGATATCAAAGTAAGGTTGCTATCACAGATTTAGTTTTTGATTTAGCATCTGGAAACCACTTTTCTGTACAAATTTCCAGTCTTTTTATATTAATTTTGACCACGACTTTGACCTGGTAACCTCAAAATTAATACGGACCTTCCTCTCATTATATGCGACAATATATTAAAGTATGGTTGCAATTAAATATAAAGTTTTGGAGCATTAAGAAATGAAAATTACTGACAGAAAACAGACAGACAGGTAAAAAAACAATAAACTTCCCTCCTACTTTATAGCATGGGTATAAATATCTTGGCACTGGAAGGACAATGCTTAAACTGTGATACTCTACCTTGGTGAAAAGGCTTCCATTCTTACTAATGTTCATGTAAACTTACATACTTGTGTTGGTAAATCAATAAAAGGACAGAGTTCCAATGTCCCCACGTTGCACATATTTTATCTATCCAAGGTACAAGGGCAATAACTAAAACAATTTTTTTTTTTAAATATTTCTGATATAAATCTATGATATAAGTTTCATAAAATTCTGGTAAGAATTGTACCCATGAGAATGCTAACAATGCAATTTTCCATATAATCTATATTTCCAAGGGTATAACTCTTTAAAAATAATTGATCAGTAATGATTTTCAAACTCTTTAAAAACATTGATGATATAAACCTATAACTTAAATTTCATAAAAATCTGGCAAGAATTGTACACATTAGAGCGCTCATAAAGCAATTTTCCACATGATTTAATATTTCCAAGGGGCAGAACTCTTTTAAAATTAATTGATCAGCACTGATTTTCGACCTAGTCAAAGACATTGCTGATATAAACCTTTGATATAAGTTTCATAAAAATCTGGCAAGAATTGTACACATGACAGCACTAACGGTGCAATTTTCCATATAATTAATGTTTCCAAGGGCATAACTCTTTTAAAAATAATCAGTCGGCACTGATTTTTAAACTCATCCAAGACATTGCTAATACAAACCTATGATATAAGTCTCATAAAAATATAACAAGAACTGTACATGTGAGAGTGCTAACAAGACGGGACGAACAGACAGACGCACAGATGGACACCCAGTAGTTCTATGTCTCCTGCAAACATGTTGCGCAGGGGGACAATTAACTTGACATCAGTATCATCGTTTACCTTTTTCATAAATAAAGAAAACTTTTTATTATTATGAAACGGTCCATCTTATTATCAAGCAGTATGTCATTTTAATTGAACCAAATCTTTTAAAAACACATTGAGGTATTGGACTTTCAATTTGTACGAAATTTTGAAAATTGTTTGAGTGTAAATCAAACAAGGACACATGATTTGGTCAAAGCAAATGGTAAGACTTGTTCATCCTTTTTTAATCCACTCCATTTTTGTTCAAATGTAAAAATAAACCAGTTGCTGACCAGTGGCAAACCTCTATCATAAAATAAATTGAATACATTAATATAAGAATGTTATTTTACTATTTCATAACAGACATTTATCAAAATGACAATTTTCATATCATAATGATGCATATGGATGGTAAAAGCTGTCATACAACAATATATAAACACTATTTAGGTTTCAAAACATATAAAAAATAGCCATAACTATAACAATATTGCTGCATAGTTCTTAGTGTTCATCATTTCATAAATCTGTATCCATACCTACACACCATTAATACACTGAAATAAAAAAAATATTCATTATATGATGCATTAACTAAGGATATATCAACAAGAGTTATCTTTTAGTTAACCATATACTATATATATACATGCAATATAAAAAAAAGATATGTGGTATGGTTGCTAATGATACAGATAACTAGTCAGTAAGTAATTTTTATATAATATTTGATTATTTGTATATAATAACAAATCAAAACATGAACTTTTATGTGCTTTTTAAATGAATATCATTATAAACTCACTAACAAAAGAAATAAAGTTATTGTTGAAATCCATGTTGATCAAAACTTGGTTAACTTGCTTGTAAACTTTGTTAGCATTGTATTTAAAATTGACATCTGCAGACAATTGATTGATGGAGTTTCAGTCTGTTTACAATGGTACCATTATATTTGTCACTGACCATTTTACATATTAATTAATAGAATGCTTTGAACATTTAGGTTAGTTCAGTATTATTAAAACCTTTCTAAGATGTCATTAAGACAGAAATATCAACATTTAAAGTTTTCGTCATGCTAGTTTCATTTGTTTATCAATGCTGCCTTGTTTAGTTTATACTTCTTTTTGCAGCTTTTGCTCTGGAAAGTGAATTAATCATACTTTCCCTTTATATATATGATTGTAAAAATTGATTCTTATTAAAAATAAAGTCCAACTATTTATAAATCTTATATAAGTATACCTTTCTATCTTTAAAACAATAGCCTACCTTAAGCCAGCTACTAATCCTGCTGGCATAAATTTCCCCGAGTTCATAAATCTATATCCCATTACCCCTGTCAGTAAGGCACTGGTGGCTACAAAGTATATATCTATATTACAATTGCTATTTATAAATTATATATCCCATAACTCATTAATAGTCCCTATCCACAATTATCTGAGTTACTGCAACAGGTTAACTAGTTTACTCAATTATTTAGTACCTATTTAAAAAAAATCAGAAAAGAGAAGATATACATCACTGGATATTTTTACCCTTTAGATATTTAAATGCATGTTGATAAACAACACAAAAGGACTTGGTTTTTTTTTTATTAAGTTGTTGAAATACACTTCATAGTATTGCAGAAACTAAAAATTAAAGTTAAAGTGAATGAATAGACATGTACTATTAATCAAATAGGTTCTTATTTGAATATATTTGACAAAGTCAAAGTCACTGTTTTCCTAAACATAAATTAGGAGGTGCAAATATTTATATATTTTTTCAATGAGGGAAATAAATGGTTAGTAGAAGAAAGCCAATTGATATGCACTACAACTGTTTTTTCTTTAATTCAAGAAAATAAGATGCTTTTTATATTTTTGAATTTTTAATCCATTGTGATTGATGATTGGTTGATTGATTGATTATTTCATTGACTGATTGACTGGTTGATTGATTGATTAACTTACTGGTTGGTTGATTCATTCACCAATCAATACATATCAAGAAGACAATGAATATTCAATTATTTGGACAACTGAGGAACAACACATAAAAGAGTATGTGCTACTGGTTTTATTATAGTTCTTTCATGTTCAGGTAGTGTAACATTAACACATGCATAATACAATATAACTCCAATTGAGTTTGCTTAAATGTACATTCACAAAAATGGACCAAAAGGAGAGATTCTTAGTATAAAAAACTAGTTCTCCTGATTAGTCAGTTCCAAATACCCACCAAGAGAGAGACCAATATTTTTAGGATCCTGTGATGTCTGGTAAGCACCAACTCCCATTAATCCACCACAAACCACACCAGCAGCAAGAGAAGGAATACTTCCTATAAATATAACAATTCTCAATTAAAAAGTGAATAAACTTAAAATAAAAAATATCAGCAGTTCTTGATGTGTTGATACATACTCATTGAATGGCAAAAGTTTGTTGTATTTTCAAGAAAAAAAATTATTTCAACAAATCATGCAAATATACACCTTTGAAATGTCTGCTATTCATCTATAATGAAATTGATTTGATAAATAATGTTTAAAGCTGCAATTATTTGGTTTTAAAAAGATGTGTAAAAACGGCGAATATGTGTCCCCCTATGACAAAACATCAGGAAATTTCAAATAGCCTTTAATCTAACTTTTCAGATGATTTTTTCAGAGAAACACGTTTTCAAGCTAAGAATATTTTGCTTTTGATGTTATCTTCATATAGAAATATCAGACTCAGTATACTTCAAAAACTTAAAGGTCTGAACATAAACTGCAGAAAACATGGAAAATTATGGAATCATTCAAAAAATCTATGAATTTATTTTTAATCATTTCTTAAAGTAAAACAAGTATGCCAGGACAGTACCTTATTACATTGGAACTAGTGAAGAAATTTGTTTTAAATTTAAAATAATTCTCAAAGATTTTTTGTTTTATTCTATTCAAAGTTTGCAGTTAAAGCTTTATCAGTGATAGATTCATTAAAGTGAACATATTTGAAAACATAATTGTTGGTGTGTTCATTAAAAATTATTTACTTATTTTGTTATGTTGATTAATTTGATCTCTTTTCAGTTCATTAAAGGCAGCAGACAGATCACTGAAAGGGCATGGGCTTATATTTTATTAATCAAAAACATTTCATACACATACCAAGGATTTGTACAAAATCTATACAAATCCTTGCACATACATATATATATAAATAATCATACAATACAATAAAAAAACAACACAAAATTAAAACTGTAAAATCTCTTTTATATCGGAAGCAAACTGTTAACAAATTGAATTAAGTTTTGACAGTAATAAAAACTTCAAAGTCACTGATTGGTGTCAAATCCTCAAAGGTGTTTATTCACTAATTAGTACTGTGTTTAGAGCACAGGAATGTGTCACCTTCTTTATCCCCGATACCAAACGTGTTTCCAAATGTTGCATTTTAACTCCTTTCTGCCATTCACACCCTAACATGTCTTCTACTGTCCTCCGTGTTGATAGACTCAATAACAAATACATCACCTGCTTTAGGTTTTATTGGTGGCAATGAAGTGACCTTACTCATGTCAGGATCTGATAGAATACTTACAATTGTCTCCTTGCTTAGTTCTTCAATGCAAGTGAGATACGGAAACATTGGCCCCACCGACCAATAGGTAGAAGTTAGTCCGCAATATCCAGACAGGATAGCGGACTGAAAAATCCACATATCAATCAATCAATCATAGGTACTCATTACCACACGCCGGTTTACGGTTGACATAACAGAATACACAAATACACAGATTCAATGACAGGTCGTAAAGTTTGGCACGTGCCAACCAATTATTTAATTAGCTATAGGACGACTGTTGGGCAGATTTTGAGGTATTAAATTATTATCAAATGAATATTTTTCTTTTCACAAAATCTATTGTTCATACTTTACAACGAATAACAAATAAAATAATATTCTATTCAACTTTCTATTTCGATTTGAAAAGAATTTTTCACAAGTTAAGACAAATAAGTTACTGGCAGATTTTTATCTACTTTAAGAAAGAAAATTGATCAATTTCTTTATTTTATATTATAATTGGATCTGTTACTTTATGATAGTATCAAAAAGTATGTCAGACAATTGCAATAAAGAAACTATTTCATTTATAGTTAGAAATTGCGTTGTGAATTTCCGCCATTTATACAGAAATTTAACGGAGTAGGCTACTGTCCTGGCAGATTTTTTTTTGTGTTAATGAAATAAAAGTCCATATTTTTTTATATTTTCTGACAGCTTACATTATAAACTTTCCAATGAACCAACATTTGCTTACCAGACATTCATTTTGAAGAAGATATTGTACTTTATATTTTGATTTTGAGCTAATTTCAACAAAATTTCTAACGTAATCGGCTACTGTCCTGGCAGATTTTTTTATCTTTAAAAATCGAAAAAAATATTAAATTTTAGAGTTTTAGAATGGTTATTCCCTAAACTTTATAATCGCACAAAAATATTATGCCAGACAGTTGTTTTGGAGAAAATATTTCAATTATAAGTAAATTTTTCTCGGCAATTTCAGCCATTTTTTTTCTTAAAAATTAACTGTCCTGGCAGATTTTTTTTGTGTTAATGAAATAAAAGTCCATATTTTTTTATATTTTCTGAAAGCTTACATCTTAAACTTTCCAATGAACCAACATTTGCCCACCAGACATTCATTTTGAAGAAGATATTTTACTTTATATTTTGATTTTGAGCTAATTTCAACAAAATTTCTAACGTAATCGGCTACTGTCCTGGCAGATTTTTTTACCTTTAAAAGACGAAACTATTATTGAATTATTGATTTTTGGAATGAGTGTTCGTTAAAATTTATAATCGCACAAAAATATTATGCCAGACAGTTGTTTTGGAGAAAATATTTCAATTATAAGTAAATTTTTCTCGGCAATTTCAGCCATTTTTTTCTTCAAATTTAACTGTCCTGGCAGATTTTTTTTAACTTATTAATTTTTTATTTTTTTTTTTTTTTTTTACAGATAATGTAAGTTAATACCCTTTTCTTTATTATACAATTAAAATTTTAACAATATGTTGAGTAAAACAAAAGTTACAGATGAAAACGTATCGAAAATAACTGTCCTGGTTTTATCTGTCCTGTTTTTAGACCTTCCCTATATCATGGCGAAAATGTGCACCCCACTCTATTAGACCTTGTCCTAGATTTTGACTTGTGATAATTTGCCAGAATCGATGTGCAGGTTACATGAAAGACTTGTATGGAACCTCATATGCATATGATCAATGCCATGTCAGCTGTTGGTATTCATATTATCAAGTTCATTTGTGGTCCTTGTTGGTCAGTCACACTACTGCTGAAGGGATGGACGTGTTTGTTCCATATTTTCAAATGGGGATATTAGTGTGTGTCATTCTTATTGAAGATGATTTTGATGTAGAAAATGGTCAAATGCATCAACCTGCTCTAATGTAACCAAGCAATCCGCCTGCTGTCACTGTTAAAGCGTAAGCAATGCTGACAAAATCGGTCATGTTTTCCTTCTGGTTTGTCGGCATGGTTATCTCCCCTTGTTATGATCAGGGGACATAATTCAACACCATGACAAGTGTAAGTTCAAGTTTCCCAGTTAAAACAAAACAGGTAAACAGGTTATACTAAGACAACTGATAGTCATCAGCATAATAAAGAATTCTTTTTGTAAGGTTTATGAATGCTAAAATAAAGGAAAACTGTCTATGGAAGACAATTACCCAACAAACCACAGTGTTTCTTTCTTCAGGTTATTAAAATTAAAGTTCAGAACATATCCCTATAATGTCTGAATAGTGTCATTTAGAAAAAAAACTTATCTACCAGGAGGCATGAAGGATCCTGAAGCAGGTATATATATTTTTTGGTCTACCAATACTGTGTGACGGGATTGATTCCCTTAGAACATGTAGTAGATACTAAGCCAGCCGTAAGCAGTTGAGCTAGGGAAGAACTTCTTTAGCTCAATCGGTTAGAGCGCTGCCTTGTAACACAGAGGTCCCAGGTTTGAGTCCCGGAGGAGATTTTGTAATTATGAATCATGCAGTCCGTTACAACTGTTAAAGCTAGGAAATTTATCATTTTTTTTAGAAAGAATAGCCCCATTCAAATTTATTTCTTAATTGTCCATTCTTTAATCCTCCAGAATTTATTTATTTGGATGATAACTAATGAAGATTTTGCATTCCAAGTGAACTTTTATGACTATTAATTGAATAATTTTGGGATGAGGAAAGAAAAATCATTGAAAAAAATATTACCTGTATATCAATGGTTATGGCTAAAAGCATATTTAATTTAAATATGCTTTTTATATCACATATCAAAATAAATAAAATCCATGTTGTTCCTCCTTACCACTAGCTCACTCTACCTCATATTGATTAATGTGTTACAGTGTATGGTTGGGTTTTAAGAAACTTTGTGTTGAAAGACACAGAATTGTCTGAAGTATATTTGTTTATCAATCTAATTAATATTAAATCTCGACACTAGCTCATATTTTTTATGCTTTGTTACTGGGTCCAAGCATAAAAAAATGAGTGAGTGCAGAGGTTTGATTTTAATTAGATTGTTTGTTTATTTGTTCATATTTTTGTCTTTGATTGTTTTGTTTTCTCCTGATGTGAATTATCAAATGAATATTTTTTCTTTTCACAAAATCTATTGTTCATACTTTACAACGAATAACAAATAAAATAATATTCTATTCAACTTTCTATTTCGATTTGAAAAGAATTTTTCACAAGTTAAGACAAATAAGTTACTGGCAGATTTTTATCTACTTTAAGAAAGAAAATTGATCAATTTCTTTATTTTATATTATAATTGGATCTGTTACTTTATGATAGTATCAAAAAGTATGTCAGACAATTGCAATAAAGAAACTATTTCATTTATAGTTAGAAATTGCGTTGTGAATTTCCGCCATTTATACAGAAATTTAACGGAGTAGGCTACTGTCCTGGCAGATTTTTTTGTGTTAATGAAATAAAAGTCCATATTTTTTATATTTTCTGACAGCTTACATTATAAACTTTCCAATGAACCAACATTTGCTTACCAGACATTCATTTTGAAGAAGATATTGTACTTTATATTTTGATTTTGAGCTAATTTCAACAAAATTCGAAAATGAGCACCCCACTCTATTAGACCTTGTCCTAGATTTTGACTTGTGATAATGTGCCAGAATCGATGTGCAGGTTACATGAAAGACTTGTATGGAACCTCATATGCATATGATCAATGCCATGTCAGCTGTTGGTATTCATATTATCAAGTTCATTTATGGTCCTTGTTGGTCAGTCACACTACTGCTGAAGGGATGGACGTGTTTGTTCCATATTTTCAAATGGGGATATTAGTGTGTGTCATTCTTATTGAAGATGATTTTGATGTAGAAAATGGTCAAATGTATCAACCTGCTCTAATGTAACCAAGCAATCCGCCTGCTGTCACTGTTAAAGCGTAAGCAATGCTGACAAAATCGGTCATGTTTTCCTTCTGGTTTGTCGGCATGGTTATCTCCCCTAGTTATGATCAGGGGACATAATTCAACACCATGACAAGTGTAAGTTCAAGTTTCCCAGTTAAAACAAAACAGGTAAACAGGTTATACTAAGACAACTGATAGTCATCAGCATAATAAAAATTCTTTTGTAAGGTTTATGAATGCTAAAATAAAGGAAAACTGTCTATGGAAGACAATTACCCAACAAACCACAGTGTTTTTTCTTCAGGTTATTAAAATTAAAGTTCAGAACATATCCCTATATGTCTGAATAGTGTCATTTAAAAAAAACTTATCTACCAGGAGGCATGAAGGATCCTGAAGCAGGTATATATATTTTTGGTCTACCAATACTGTATGACGGGATTGATTCCTTAGAACATGTAGTAGATACTAAGCCAGCCGAAGCGGTTGAGCTAGGAAGAACTTTAGCTCAATCGGTTAGAGTGCTGCCTTGTAACACAGAGGTCCCAGGTTTGAGTCCCGGAGGAGATTTTGTAATTATGAATCATGCAGTCCGTTACAACTGTTAAAGCTAGGAAATTTATCATTTTTTTTAGAAAGAATAGCCCCATTCAAATTTATTTCTTAATTGTCCATTCTTTAATCCTCCAGAATTTATTTATTTGGATGATAACTAATGAAGATTTTGCATTCCAAGTGAACTTTTATGACTATTGATTGAATAATTTTGGGATGAGGAAAGAAAAATCATTGAAAAAAATATTACCTGTATATCAATGGTTATGGCTAAAAGCATATTTAATATCACATGTTGTTCCTCCTTACCACTAGCTCACTCTACCTCATATTGATTAATGTGTTATAGTGTATGGTTGGGTTTAAGAAACTTTGTGTTGAAAGACACAGAATTGTCTGAAGTATATTTGTTTATCAATCTAATTAATATTAAATTTCGACACTAGCTCATATTTTTATGCTTTGTTACTGGGTCCAAGCATAAAAAAATGAGTGAGTGCAGAGGTTTGATTTTAATTAGATTGTTTGTTTATTTGTTCATATTTTTGTCTTTGATTGTTTTTGTTTTCTCCTGATGTGACCATGCATAATAATTTTGAACAAATTAATTTGGTTGCAATGTATAGCAAATTTCCAGACAAAAAATAATTCATCAAAAAATAACAACACTTCACAACAAAAATATAACCAAATAAGCATAGGAAAATTCTGCTTTTATTGGTACCAAGTTGATTAAAATTCAATCAGAAATGACCTCACAATAAAGTTTTGATAAAAAGAAATTTTATATGAAATATATACTATAGCAAAAAAATTGTAGTTGACGAATACTTATTGCATAACTCAGTACAGTTCTTACACATTTTCTGTAGGAAATGTAAACTGAGATGGGGAAACAATTCCAATGTTGATGTTACTAGGTTCTTAGGTGACATAAGAATTAAATCATTTGGAGGATTTTTACAGATGCTACCTTCACACTGACATATTCAATATGATTTATATATATATAAAAAACTGAAACCCTTTAAAAGTATACAACATATGATTATGTAGAAAGGGCAATAACTCTAATTCAATTTAACAAACACTGGAAGTCTAAAATATAAATATTGAAAAATAAAGACTGAAGTAAAATGATGAAAAAAAAAAATACCATCTTTTCAGGAATGAAAAATAGTTATTCAAAATTCTTTAGTCTTGATAACAGTTTAGTTAAATTTGTTACAGACAACTGAATTAATTGGTGGACACAATACACAGGTTCTCTGCAGCCATTTTAGTGATAAGCTATTTCTTATAGTCACACAGCTAAACAAGGTTGGAAATTTGGTAAGTTATATTCATACCACTGAGTATAGACAATATATATGTGTAAGCAGTACAAAAAACTGTATATTGAAAATCGAAATATCAGCACATTGTTAATAAAAGGGAATAATGGTATTATTGCTAATTTCAATACATGGGCTTGATAACTCAGAATTTATTACCAGGGTAAACTCTTGCCATCTATGGTGTCCACAGTGCATCAGAAATTCCTTTACAATTTAAAATCAAGGCATAAGAAAACAGACATCAATTATTCCAGGGGATAACCAAATTTATTAGCCTTAGCATGTTACCCTTTTAGAATTTAAGTGTTAAAAATAAAGCTGATGGCCTTTGTAAGTATGATTTTTGTAATGGATAATCCACACCAGAAAGAAGCCTGAATGTTGAACCAGTTGATGATATTTGTTGACTAAAACATAAATATTTAGGTTATTAAGCATAATTTTATTTTAAGACCATCTCATCTGCTATAAGAAAATATTTTTATACATGACTAGTCTGATACAATATCTGATATTTTTACACAAGGAATAGCATCAAATGATTCATCCAGAAGTCTTAGATGCTCACTACAGTGTATTAAATGAAACAAAGTTTTACACAGAAAGCACTTGAAATAATAGTTGGTTTTGATTTTATTTATTTGATAGATAGAAGTACAAAGAGATGTGGTGTTAGACGAAGAAGCTGGAAGACAACCAATGTATTCAACACGAGTTCTACTAGGTGTTGATGAGGTAAGGAAAAGATGCATACAGCAAGGTAACTTAAGCTTTCTTTTTGTGTTCAAGGGCAAGAAGTTGTTTTTATCACAACTACCACACTCAGTATTTTTAGCAGACTTTACAGTTTTCATCACCTAAAAACACCTCCAAACACAAGAACCTGCTTCTTTTATTACAAATCCATAAAAATCATCAATCATAACTTGGCTAAATATTTTTGTAATTTAGATTTTAAATGTAGGAGATTTTGGCTGTTCTGTTTAGGCCTTCAATGGTTTTGATGGTTTTTAATGTTTTAATATGTTTGACTTTCAAAATACTGACACTGGCTGGGTCAAATGAAAGACTTTAGAATTGGTATTTGCTGCTTCTTCGCTAAGCATGTGGCATTAAGGAGTAAGAGCAATGCTGGTCAGCTCATAGTCAGAATAATGTGTCCAGGTAAGGTGATATGTCTTCCTGCTGACTGTTACCTTTTGAACTGCCACATTAAAATCCGGCTCAGCATGTCGGTCTAGTACAACATGTACAAAGCAGGGTTAATATTTGTATTACATTAACATGTTCTCCTGAATATGCATATTAATTTTGCCGCTGGACAAATTAGCAGCCATCCCTTATCATCATCCTCAAAACACTGATGATGACATGCACACTGAAATCTGTATCATTCATTTATTGTCCCCCACGTAACAAGTTGCGAGGGACATGAAATTACGGGACATCCGTCCGTTCGTTCCATCTGTGCATCCGTCCGTCCGTCAGGTTTTGTTAGCGCTCTCACTTGAACAATTCTTGCCAGATTTTTTTGAAACTTATATTATAGGTTTATATCAGCAATGTCTTGGACGAGTTTGAAAATCAGTTGCCGTTCAATTATTTTTAAAAGAGTTATGCCCCTTGGAAACATTAATTTTATGGAAAATTGCATTGTTAGCACTCTCATGTGTACAATTCTTGCCAGAATTTTATGAAACTTATATCATAGGTTTATATGAGCAATGTCTTTAACGAGTTTTGGAAATCAGTGCTGATCAATTAAATTTAAAAGAGTTATGCCCCTTGGAAACATTTATTATATGGAAAATTGCATTGTTAGAGCTTTTATTTGTACAATTCTTGCCAGATTTTTATGAAACTTTTATCATAGGTTTATATCAGCAATGTCTTGGACGAGTTCGAAAATCATTGCAGACGAATTATTTTTGAAAGAGTTATGCCCCTTGGAAACTTCAATTATATGGAAAATTGCATTGTTAGCACTCTCACTTGTACAAATCTTGTTAGATTTTTATGAATCTTATATTTTAGGTTTATATTAGCAATGTCTTGGACGAGTTCGAAAATCAGTTGCCGTTCAATTATTTTTAAAAGAGTTATGCCCCTTGGAAACATTAATTATATGGAAAATTGCATTGTTAGCACTCTTATTTGTACAATTCTTGCCAGATTTTTATGAAACTTATATCATAGGTTTATATGAGCAATGTCTTTAACAAGTTTTGGAAATTAGTGCTGATCAATTATTTTTAAAAGAGTTATGCCCCTTTAAAACATTGATTATATGGAAAATTGCATTGTAAGTGCTCTCTCATGTACAATTTTTGCCAGATTTTTATCAAATTCATATCAAAGGTATATAACAGCAATGTCTCAGACAATTTTAAAAATAAGTGCCCATCAAATAGTTTTAATGAGTTTCCCTTGAAAATATTAAATATATCAGAAATTGTACTCAAGTCTTCAACTCTCTAGTAAGATCATTTTGAAAAGTTTTAAAGAACAACAAATTTTTTTAGTTATTGTCCTTAGACAGAATAGTTAAAATATGTGCAATGTGGGGGACATTGGAACTCTGTTTTCTTATATTGCTATTGATTTGATAAAAAGATTAATTTGTTCTGTTGTTTGCTTCCATGTGGGCCTACTTTTATTGCTTTTATATACTGTAAACAGGGAAACTTTTGCGGCAGTTTTATTTTTCGCTAATTTCGCGGTAAGAGTTGAAATGCGAATATAAAACTGGTGCGAATTTTTCAAGGAAAACCAATTCAAAGGATGAGGACCATACATGAACCTATACCAATAGGTTTATGAACAGGGGCAATTTATAAAAACAATTTTACAGACTTTTTAATAAATAAAGGGCAGCATCAGAAATCAAAACTTTTAACTCATGACAGTCGAATCCAAATGAAAGTCATCTCAAGCAAGTGGAAATTATTGATATTATTATTAAACAACACCGTGACAGTTAAGTTAATGACACAGTATAATTATTTTTGAAATGATTACCATATTGCATCTGCTACAGAGACTATTATGATCAAAAGATAAATTACTTGTAATCCTCAAAGCTTAATTAGACAATTCTTTTCTGTTATTTGTTTTTGTGTTTTTACAAGCAAACATAAATGTAGAGGTTTAATTCAACTTACTAGTAATATCAATCAAATAACTTTATTTTTTAAATTCATGAACTGACAATATCTGTTCACTTTGTCCAGACACTTGATTTATGATGCATGTACCACTTTTATAAGCGTTTCAACTTCATTTATTAAAATTTGTAAAGGACCCTATCAATCATGAATTTGAAACGTCATGAATTAAGATTCAGATGACAAATCGCGAAATAAAGAGGCCTAAAAATTTCCTGCTTTACAGTAGACGACTTTTAGATGGATTTTACAATACATTTCCTTTGTCACAAAGCTTATGTTTATATTACTTCACAGCAAGAACCCATTTTTCAATGACTTTGATTACACTGATTGACCGCAGGTCATTCGATGTAACTCTTTCATAACAACAACTGAGCTATGGATTGTTGGTTGATCAATGGGTGCTGAATATCCATGAGCAAGTACTTTATGCATATTTGGGACAATAAAATATGTCAAAAGAATAAAGCCTAATTTGTACTAGTTAATCCTACGTGATGTGTAGATTTTTAAAAATCAAGCTTGCAAAGCATAGTCATTGACCTCACTCCTCATACTGCATGCTATAGAGAAACTGCAAATACTTACGTTGAGGTCTTTGGTTTGACCTACCTGGAGATCATGACATGACCTCTTGCAATTGCATACTACAATTTATAAACCTCAGAAGAGTTTCCTGCTTTCATTGAAGATTATTTAACTCTAATATTACCACAGCAACATATACATTTATTCTATACATTTACTTAAGCGATAGATTCTTATATCAGCTTTGATTTCTGAAATATTTTACACCTGCAATGACTTGTTTACTTTTCTACACCAGGGCACTTTTTTACTGAACCATTGAGATTTCAGTCAGCCTCACATTCATATAATTATTTAAATGTGAATCCTCAGAAAAAAAAACTTGCTCTCGACAATTACCACCAATAATTCATTTCTAAGTACTAAGTACTGACCCTGAAAATCTGTGCACAAAAGTACTATGGGAATTGCACATAAATGTGTCGTTCTGCACTGTTTGTGAAGTTATTCTATGAAATCTAATTACCGTAGGTAATAGATTATAAGGGAACATGACTACTTCTTTATCAACAGATTCAGTACTTTGCAGGTGTTCTTTGATTATTTTGGTATTGAATAAAAGTTTATGTACATTTTATTATTTTTCATTATGGTGTAAATGCCATCTGTAAAGGATAATACTATTTTTTACAGTTTTTTTTGTTGACTAATTTTATGACCGCAAAAAATTTTGCGGTCGTATATTGGTATCAAGTCATCAGCGTTGTCGTCAGCGTCGTCCGAAGACATTTGATTACCGGACTATAACTTTAGTAAATGTAAATAGAAATCCATGAAATTTAAAAAATGGGGAGGGGGGTGGTAAACAAATTTTTTTTTTGGAAAGGGGGGTCAGTTCGCAACAGCATAGTGTTTATTGCACAAAAGCAAAAAAAAAGGGGGGTAAACATTTTTTTTTGGGGGGGGGTGGAGGGGGGATGTCAATTCTCAACAGCACAGTGTATTGCACAAAAGAAAAAATTGAATATAAATTCAAATCAAATCATATAACCAATTCTAAGTTCTTTGACTACAGTTATTCTGTGTCAGAAACCTATTATGTGCCAAATATTTAATTGCAATCCAAATTCAGACCTGTATCAAGCGCGAATATTGTGTCCATTTTTTCCCCACCTGTTCAGGGTTGGACCTCTGCGCTCGGCAAAGCAATTTATTATAGTGAGATATTACTCTGTACCTTTGTGCTATTCTACAATTGGGATAACTGGGGAAGAATTAGTACATGTACTTACAAACAAACCTAATCATCCCATGTGCCTGTCATAATTCCCACATCTTCTCAGTAAGTGGTATTTTGTCTAAATGATTTTATATAATTCATTTTTTTAATGTCAGTCTTTATCTACCATTGAAGTTAAATATTGACCTGTTGATGACTTTTGGTTTGATGGCATTGTTGGGTTGCTTTCTCATTGATGTTTACCCCTAATCTTCTTGTAATGATAAGAAATGGCTGTAAGAATTTATGAATTTTCCATGTATGTTGATATAGATCCATTTTGTTACATCTTGTGATCCGTTTATTTGGCAATTGCCAATAGCAGTCAGCAGGGTTTAAGAACATCCGTTGTTCGACCTGTCAGTCAAATGCTTTTGTTTAAATATACTTTTTCATTTTTGGTCTTTTGGAAAATGTTGTTTGTACTGTATTTAGTCCCTCTACCAAGAAATTTGTTTTGCATGCATACGTATAAAATTGCAGTTTTATCCAACACAGTCATAGGTTTGAACATTGTTTTCAATTTAGACTTATTTATATTTTTGTTTAGGCTTGTATTATATTTGCCTTCAGGTTTATATGGTCCGTTCATACTATTTCGACTCTTCAAATTCAAGAGTGTATCCTAAATTGAGGTAAATTATATGGCCATCCAAATACCGCTTCGATTCCTAACATCACTTAAGAGACATTAATTGTCAAAATCCGGATATAGTGTACAAATTTTTGTACCTCATGTTTATGTATACCATCTTTTCCAAGTTTATTGTTTTCTGTTTGTTATTAAATTAATAATAAAGATCCATTTTGTTACATCTTGTGATCCGCTTATTTGGCAATCGCCAATGGCAGTCAGCAGGGTTTAAGAACATCCGTTGTTCGACCTGTTAGTCAAATGCATTTTGTTATGATATACTTTTTCACTTTTTGGTCTTTTGGAAAATGTTGTTTGTGCTGTATGTAGACCCTCTACAAAGAAATTTGTTTTGCATGCACACGATAAAAATTGTGGTTTTATCCAATGCAATCATAGATTTGAATGTTGTTTTCAATTTAGATTTTATTAAATATATATATATATATATATATATATACAAATACTGTTTTGATTCCTAACATCACTGAAGAGACATTAATTGTCGAAACCGGATATGGTGTACCAATTGAATTAATAATTTAAGATCCACTTTGTTACTTCTGGTGATCCGTTTATTTGGCAATCGCCATGGCAGTCAGCAGGGTTTAAGAACATCTGTTGTTCGACCTGCTAGTCAAATGCGTTTGTTATAATATACTTTTTCACTTTTTGGTCTTTTGGAAAAGTTGTTTGTGCTGTATTTAGAATCCTCTACCAAGAAATTTGTTTTGTATGCACACATATAAAATTGCGCTTTTATCCAATGTAATCATAGGTTTTAACTTTGTTTTCAATTTAGACTTGTATATATATATATATATATATATATATTGTGCTGTATTTAGACCCTCTATCAAGAAATTTGTTTTATGTGCACACGATAAAATTGCGGTTTTATCCAACGCAATCATAGGTTTGAACGTTGTTTTCAATTTAGACTTGTTTATATTTTTCGTTTGGGCTTGTATTATATTTTCCTTCGGGTTTATATGATCCGTTCATCCTATTTCTAATATTTCAACTCTTCAAAATTCAAGAGTCTATCCTAAATTGAGGTAAATTATATGGCCTTCCAAATACCGCTTCGATCCCTAACATCACTGAAGAGACATTAATTGTCAAAATCCGGATATGGTGTACTAATTTTTGCATCTTGTGTTTGCGGTATACCATCTTTTCCGCAACTTTATTGTTTTCTGATTAGTATTAAATTAATAATTTTAAAGATCCATTTTGTAACATCTTGTGATCCGTTTATTTGGCAACCGCCAATGGCAGTCAGCAGGGTTTAAGAACATCTGTTGTTCGACCTGTTAGTCAAATGCATTTGTTAAAATATACTTTTTCACTTTTTGGTCTTTTGGAAAATGTTGTTTGTGCTGTATTTAGACCCTCTATCAAGAAATTTGTTTTGCATGCACACGTATAAAATTGCGGTTTGTATCCAACGCAATCATAGGTTTGAACGTTGTTTTCAATTTAGACTTGTTGATATAGATCCATTTTGTTACATCTTGTGATCCGTTTATTTGGCAATTGCCAATAGCAGTCAGCAGGGTTTAAGAACATCCGATGTTCGACCTGTTAGTCAAGTGCGTTTTGTTAAGATATACTTTTTTCACTTTTTTGGTCTTTTTGGAAAATGTTGTTTGTGCTTTATGTAGACCCCTCTACAAAGAAATTTGTTTTGCATGCACACGTATAAAAATTGCGGTTTTTATCCAACGCAATCATAGATTTGAATGTTGTTTTCAATTTAGACTTAATTAAATATATATATATATATATAATATATACAAATACCGTTTCGATTCCTAACATCACTGAAGAGACATCAATTGTCGAAATCCGGATATGGTGTACCAATTTTTGCACCTTATGTTTGCGGTATACCATCTTTTCCGCAAGTTTATTGTCTTCTGTTTGGTATTGAATTAATAATTAAAGATCCACTTTGTTACTTCTGGTGATCCGTTTATTTGGCAATCGCCATGGCAGTCAGCAGGGTTTAAGAACATCTGTTGTTCAACCTGCTAGTCAAATGCGTTTTGTTATAATATACTTTTTTCACTTTTTTGGTCTTTTGGAAAATGTTGTTTGTGCTGTATTTAGAATCCTCTACCAAGAAATTTGTTTTGTATGCACACATATAAAAATTGCGCTTTTTATCCAATGCAATCATAGGTTTTAACGTTGTTTTCAATTTAGAAGATGTTGTTATTAAAACGTGTTGACAAATATTTCGGCTTAACAAATAGCCTTCATCGGTGTCAATGTTGCATTGACACCGATGAAGGCTATTTGTTAAGCCGAAATATTTGTCAACACGTTTTGATAACAACATCTTCGTATAATACCATCTTATATTAGTATCGTTGTGCAAATTTTTTGACTTATATAATTTTTTCCTTGTCTGCACAGTATTGTCTATCTAGACGATCCGGTACATAGTAAATTTGCTGGTTGGTCCTTTTTATAGACTTCTATATATATATATAGAAAATAGAATATCTTTCTATTTACTCTATCTATGGTATATATATCTAATTGGTGACAATGTTTGTCATGACTTGTTGATGTCTCAGCTCTCCCAACTAATTCTTACTATATCAAATCTTATTGTCATGAATAGATGAGGACTTGTTCTTTTTCTTGGCAAATTTAACCAACAATTGCCATCTAAATAGTGTCAAAATGGGTCTATATCAGTCAGTAAAGTGAAATTGATGGAAAAATAGATAAAAAATAAAGAAAAAGATTTTTTTTTCTCAGGAAAATACAAAATTGAATAACATGTCATTTATTTCTTTTCATAAAATGCAACCATAACCATTGCAAAAAGGATAACTGATTGGATTGAATTTGCAGAAAATAACAAATGCGGTTAACATCAGTGTTTATTTAAAAAAAAAACTTAATGTTCGTAAATACTTGTTGGTTTTGATGCAATATCTTCAAATTATCATCATGGGAACAATTGGGGGTTGCCTGTCTTAGTCCTGAAATCTTTTAAAATCTTTACAACAAACATGATTATCTTTGTCTTTTTCAGCCATTGACCCATGTTCTTGCCAAAAATCTGCTCTCCAAAATAGACAGCACAAAACCAGTGATCCTTGGAATGTCATTACAAGACACATCTAGAGATACAGTTGTTGCTATTAGTAATATAGTGAAAACTGTTGTTACTGGTACTTAAATCAATATTAGAATATTGGTACCCAGTATACGCCAGTTACCACCAGTGGTCATCAGATGATAGTCTGTCTTTGAGTCAGATAGTATACACCTTTATATGAAGTGTAACAATAAGTCATTACAGCTGCGTAACAGCCAGTTGTACGATAACACAGACTGTGTTCTAAATTACAAAACTATCTGTACAAAAACACATTATATCTGATAAAGTTATCTTTCTTGGTACAGTTATATGCAAAAATAAAGTTTAAGGTGTATTATGTGTTTGTTTTAAGCATTTTTGTTTTTAATTTTTTTAGGAAAGGGGGGGGATGATCAGTTCAGAGAAACAAAGTATGCAATTCTTAGAGCTATGTCAACTATGATCAAGAATCATATATACTGCAAATTCAAAGATTACTTGGTGAATTTAATATTGCCATTGATGAAGAACTGACAAACATGAGAGAGATGAATTATTATGATTTCAAGAAATGCTGCATATCGAAATTTAAAATTGGTTTAATTTATTTATTGAGCCTGCAAAATTTATTTCGAGAAAGCGAGACATAGCGATCCTAGATCTTGGCGTCGGCGTAGTCAACATTTAAGTTCTGTCTGTGGTTAAAGTTTTTTTGGACATCAATAACTTTGTCAAACCTTCATGGAATTTGATGAAATTTGGACAGAAGCTTTTTTATGACCAAAATACAGTATCCAGAGCAAAATTTTGAAAATATTTATTTTGATTTTTCCATATTTTACTGACAAATTGACTTTTTTTTTCACACTTAACATTCAGATTCAGTCTGAGGTTAAAGTTTTTTAGTCATCAATAACTTTGTCAAACCTTCATGGAATTTGATGAAATTTGGACAGAAGCTTGTTTATGACCATAATACAATATACAGAGCAAAATTTTGAAAATATTTATTTTCATTTTTCTGTAACATTCTGAATCTTACTGATAAATGGACTCACTTTTTAAGTCAACATTACACTTTTACACTGACAGCAGCAATCGTAGGCGAGACACAGGTTTCCGTGGAACCCCTTACAAATTTTTTTTTGAGATAGAGACATGTATCATGTCACAATTTTTGTACTGTAGTAGTAAAACATCACAAAAAAATCTGAATTACAGTACATGTATATAATATCTTGATATCTGTCCATTTATTGCATACAGTTGCAGTCTGATTAAAATTGAAGCTCTCAGCACTCCTGTTTTCTGATATGTCACATGGGCCCACACGCGACATATAAATAAACGATAGCAAGTGAGAGGTTTGATTTCAATCAAACTGGTACAGTTGTCACTTCAAGGTATTCACAGCTTCAAGAATGAAATAATAATGTTATCAACTCTCCATACACCACATAATAATATTGTCTTGTCATTGGTTGAATATTAATTGTTTAGGAAGTTTTTAACCAGTCACAATGATTTGATGTCCTCTTTTGAAAATGATTTTAAGATGTTAGTACAATGTATACATCAATTAGACAGCAACCAAATAAAATGAAATGTTGTAGCTGTAAAGTACTTAGATCTAAAGACGGGACAAAAAGTATTTTGTCTAAAAGTTGAATTCTGATTTGTGCATAAAGGGGACATTCAAAGAAAAAATAAAATCTGCTGTCAGTCAGACTGCTGCACTAACAGCCTTGGTAATTTATTATATTGAATCTGAAAAGGTCATAATTTGGTGTTGAACATGCATGTCGAAGTCTTGTTAATATAATGAAAAAATTAAATGAAATGAACTCTGAGGGTCCTATGGTTGGCCAGTTGCAAGGAAAATTTTTTGCCTCTGTCCATCATACCCTCATTTTCCATTCACTGTTATTATTCCTGCCCCTCATTTTGGTTGAACCACTTCACAGAACAAAGGTTTTGTATAGTAAGATACTATACAAATCTTGGACAGAACCTACCTTGGATATATTGTTAATTTTTTCGTATCCTGAATATGCATGAAATATTTGTGACTGTACATTAAGCATACAGCAATCAATATATTATACCAAAAAGAGTATGGATGTTGATTTATCCTCAATTTTGATTATTTGCACAAGGTAGTACAAGTACAAGTATGACACAATATACCATTGTGTGACCAACAAAATGTAGGGTTATACTGAGCTTTGTATTTCAATCTTCATTAGTTATGCCCCTTTTTTTATTATCTCATATATTGAGGGAGTCAATTATACATGTATCTATGATACCAAGATATCATACATCACTCTCTATTAGTTTTAGAAATCCTGCTGCTGTTTTGATTTGGAGTGATTACTTAGTTCTTTGCTGATTTCATGGGAATACTAGGAAATAAAAACAGCTTGGTTGAATATTTATTGTTTAGAATTTTGAGAGTATCAGTAAAAAATAAATTTTGAAAGTATTACACGATACAAATTAAAATGACTGCATGCTTTAATTATTAAGAATTGATTGTATCATATTTGCTTCAAGACTTGACATGAATTGCAGAAATAAAATTAATGTTGTTTATCAGGAAAAGTTAGTTGTAAGGATGAACAATTCTGGAAGTTGATTCTTGTAATGATACTGCCGAATACAGATAAAAACACACCAGATTCTTAACTATCATGTATATGCAAAACCATGAAAATCCATTATCAATTAAGATTTGTGAAATATGTACTAAAAACAAAGCATTTCAGTGTAAGGACTTCATTCAGATCATTTAACTTGCAGGGGGCATATGTTATCTCTGATGTGTAACTAATGTTCAAGGAAAAGAAAACATTGATTCTCATGCCTGTGATGATTTAAGTTTCAAATGATGAAAAATGTAAACAAAAGGTGTTTATTCTGTAAGATATGTGTCTAACTACTCAAAAATAATCACCCACCATTACTTTGACCTCTATCTCCTAAAAGTTCAAATTCTTTTTTGAAATCAGATCAAAGATCAAGTGAGAAAGTCAGTTTTTTGATAGAATTAATTGAATGTTTTGTAAAGTTTGATAGCAATGTCTGTCTATTTTTTAATCTGATGTGTAGTGATGAAAACAGCTTTTCATTTTCCAGACAATCTACAAGGTGGTCTGATATATATAAACACAACACCAGGAACATCTCCAGACAATCTCCTGTTCCCTTCCTTTCAACATATTTGTCACCTTTATATACTTTTTCACTACTCATTTTTGCATCCTCAGTTATCTTTCTTTGCACACTTTACACAGTTTGATTAATGACTTCAGAAAAAATACAACAAGTCAAATTCATTAATATATATAATCCTCTACTGTACAAATAGAATTCACTATAATATGACAAACATTAATGACCGCATTATCCTTTTTAATTTGAAATAAAGGATACCACAGAAACATTTTATTTGCCTACAGTGGAACTTGGTTGATAAATCTTATTTTTCCATTATAAACTTCAATACTTTCTTGATATCACAGGCTGCAGGTCAAATTCTGGTTTAACAATTGGCCTGAGTAATACCCTAAGTATTGTACATATATGCAAATTAATAGATTGATTAGCTGAAATTTTTTGACTTTCTTCCATTAAAATTAAATTGAATCCTAAATTTGGTATAAATATTGATATATTGCCAGCATTACCTCACTAGGTAGTTTACCAAGACCCTAAATTTGGAACTCTGGTGTAGGCTTTTAAAGAATGTACCCAGCTGGGCCTTTTGGCCCAGAAAGTCTCAGGTGATGCAGTGCCTTGCATTTGTTTCTAGTGTGAAAAAATGCTTTGCTGTAGGGATTTTTTTTAGGTTTAAAGTTAGGAAGGGGTAGTCTCTCCAGATTCAAAATTTTGACTCCTGTTTAATCTTATCATCTAATTCTTGTCTTCCTCACTTTTCAAACATGCTGCAGCAATCAACTTCTTTTGATATACCAGTTCCTATGATACCCATACACAGATTAATCATTATAATTCCAGTTCATTATGTAATGGCTAATGTTGCAACACTTGTTAAAATTTGTTTTTTTTTACTTGCAAAAAAACAAGTGAGAAATAAAAATTGTGATTTGGAGGAACAGGCAACATTGCTAAAATAAAAAAAAACAACAACTAAAAGATGAGTTTACAATACACTCAAAGAAAACTTCAGATTGAGCAATTTGAATCTAAACAACACAAGTTTGAGAATTCTAAAAAGCTATGGACTGCTTCGCTCTATCCTAATTTAAGGTAATATGTGTATATAACAAGGAATTATTTGAATCTGGAATAATTTTGAATTCTGGAAAATTGATGAGAAACTTATGATGAAAACTACCCCAACTAAATAGGGTTAGCCATGCATGGCTAAGGGGGATTAGTTAGTTCATACTGAAATGATAGTGAATGTAAAATTAACCTTAGCCATGCTCGCATGGCTAACCCTATTTAGTTGGGTTAGTTTTCATCATACATTTCTAATCAATTTTCCAGAATTCAAAATTATTCCAGATTCAAATAATTCCTTGTTATATGTGGTTTTTGATTTAGTATTGGAAATGTGGTATTTTTATATTTTGATTGATATAAAATGGATGTGTTAGACTTGGAATATCAATTTCAGGGGGGTCCTGGGATTGGAACCCCCCTTTTTTGGATGATCAATGCATTTGAATGGGGACATATAGTTGGAACCCCCCTTTTAAAAATGGCTGGATCCGCCCCTGAATTTTTGTATATTTATTATTTTCCGCGCAAAACCAATTATCATGTGATATTCGTATCACCGACAATTTACCATAAAGCTTGTAATGCGAAGCAATAACATATAATTGTAAACAGCAATAAATATTTAGTTTCAGTGAAAATGATGTTGTTCTACTTTAAGAGTGTGCGTTATACACCCATGCTTTTAAAATTTTGTTCACTTTACTTGTTGAAAATTAAAACATTTACAAATAGACACGACTCTGGAGGTGTGCCTAGATTGGCAGAAGTTATAAAATACAGATAATGCATTTTTGTAAACATTGTATAGGAACATTGTTTAGCAAAACAAATCGTGCATATTGCAGATTAACAAAGCAAATAAATATGTATTAATAATTGATATTTCAATATTGAATTTCAATGTGCAGTATAGGTGCATAATAAAACGAACATGAATTAATGACAGTTGATCGGAACTGAAATACACAGTTAATTTTCCGGCATTTGATGTCTTATCCTGAGACGAGAAAAGTCTGTAATTCTTTATCTCATTTAAGCCAATAGCTGTTGCTGTATCTCAGCCTCATCATAAAGCAACCAACCAGAATCTATATGTGATAAGTAACTATTTCAAGATGGCATGTATGTCGACCGAAACTAATAGCTCTGCACCGTGATGCAAAGCAAACATGGATACCTCATGTGCTCTGAAGAATTAAGCCAATTCTGCTATATTTAGTAACAAATGAAATTTGACCTAAGACCTAGCGACTTATAGTCAATTGGGATCTTCTCATAATATATGACCACATATCTAAGTTAGGTTGCAATCTGGTTTTAAATATTTGATAAAGCATCCAAAAACCTCTTTGCTGCACAAATTTTGGTCTATGACCATGACCTTAGATATACTGACCTCAAAATCAATAGGGATCTTCCTCTCAATACATTTGACCATATATTTAAGTAGGTTGCATTCCCCTTCAATATATATATTCAATTTAACATCAACAAACCACTTTCCTGCACAAACTTTAGACTATTTTTAGCAACTATGACCTTGACAGACTAGTATCCTCAAAATCAATAGGGATCATCCTCTAATTATATGTGACCATATACACAAGTAGGGTGGGAATCTGATATAAAGTAGTTGATTCAGCATCTTGAAACCAAGCAGATTGACAGACTGTTGGACAGATGGGTTAAGAACTGTATGATCCTATATACCACTGCTACTTTGTAGTAATGGGTATTATACATAGTGCAATAACCCACTAATATTTTACTGACAAGTCTTATTTATTCAATCTTTCCCATTCAAATGCAACTATCAATTGCTGGCATCTGATGCTGATGAATATTTGATAGCACAAAAGTAAACTCCTTGCCACAACAAGTAGTGCATGATTAATTTTTTTTCAAATTATACCTCTCATACATTCCCATAAGAATCAAAACAAAACAGGTATTCAATTTAAATTTTATTTTATTTTAGCACTTTTATAATGACTGTTTACAGCCAGTTTTTTAATGAAACATGATCAACAATAATTACAACATTTTACAAGGGCAGTACAAATCTTATCAATCAGTTAAGAAAAAAAACTGCACACTCATTGCAATCAGTTGGCAAATCGTATCCAAAGATTCCATGTCTGATTACCACAGATCAAAAGAAAAAAACATGTAAAATTATTACTTACTTCATACAAAATGAAATTTGATTCTCATAATATTATTGTTCTTTATTCAATTTCAATTTAAATTTTAAACGTGTTAATTTTTTTTAATGTGGTTTTCAAGTATTTAATTTCAAAAATACTTTAGATTTAATTGTTCAAAAAGAAATAATCATATTGTGAGATCAATACTGTCCTTGTACAAATAAGCACCATTCTGAACATATAAAATAACAAACTGAAAATCAAAACAAGTTACAAACAATGAACATGCTGTGCTGTACCTAGTGCAGCATTATACAGCAGCTGCCTACGGAAAGGCTCAAATTAGAGAATTTTCCCTTGATTGTATGTAACATTTCCTACTGAATGTTATTCCTAATGGATTCCTAGATCTTAATTTATACAGGTCATTAGTTATTTTATGAGCAATCCATCAATCAATGATTTACCCAAAAACCAACTCAATATTTTTGAACTCCCGCCCCTCTCAAACAGTAATTTTGACATGATTTTATTAACTTTGCAAACATATGTGACAATTTTTTCTCAAAATTTACATCACTGATGCATTTTAGTTTTAAAAAGGGTAGGTTTAATGATGAAAAGTATTTAACAGTATAAAACAAAGAAAAGCACGAACTATCAACCTATACAATTATTATTATCTTTGCTGCTCAAAATATGAACCTTTATCATTATACAACCACAAATTTTGCTGCTCACAATATGGACCTTCATAATTATACCACCACAAATTTTGCCGCTCACAATATGGACCTTTATCACTATACAACCACAAATTTTGCCGCTCACAATATGGACCTTTATCATTATACAACCACAAATTTTGCTGCTCACAATATGGACCTTTATCATTATACAACCACAAATTTTGCTTCTCACAATATGGACCTTTATCATTATACAACCATAAATTTTGCTTCTCACAATATGGACCTTTATCATTATACAACCACAAATTTTGCTTCTCACAATATGAACCTTTATCATTATACAACCACAAATTTTGCTTCTCACAATATGAACCTTTATCATTTTACAACCACAAATTTTCCTGCATATACAACAATCTATTTTTTCTGGTATATAAATGGAACGAATAAATAAATCTCATGTCTTTCAACAACAAAAATAACAAACTTTTGGCATGCAAAAACAAACATACAAAATGATTTGTTCACTGGGTTTCAAAATGAGAAAAAATATACAACAAGCTCATATAGCACTTATACTATACATAGCACAATTTAAACAAAAAAAAACAACTATGATGACAGTCCTAGCTTTCAGCTAAATACAAACTGTGATATTCTATTCTAAATAACCATCACAATAGCTTTTCTTTAAAGGAGGCACACTGTCCATATAATGAATCTAATTTGAATATACAATAAAATGTTTAAGACTTTTTTGCTTGGCCTTACCAGTACTTTAATTAATTTTTGTCAGTCTTAAAAAGTTTATCTGATTTTCTGCATGGCAGACAATTTCATTATCTACAAAGATTACAAAATTTACAAAAACTTGTTTCTTTCACAAAAAAAAATGAAAAGTTTAAGAAAACAGCTTTTAGTATTAGTTTAGACTCCATAGCAACTTCCAGCTAATCCCAAAGGGATGAAATTTTAACTTACAAGGTATCTGGTTCCTGATGCAAAAGTGCAAAATTAAAGCAAAACATAAGAAACTGCCAAGATGACTGCAACTGATAATTTGAGAAACATCTAATTTGCAGAATTAACATAACAACTATAGAGTGCATTATTGCTGCACTGAATTAACAAATATTTTAATTTGTCACATAAAAGACACAAAAATAAGACTTTTTAGAAAGTTCATAAACAACTGAATCTTAACTACTTTTAAAATTTGGCACTTCTTGTATAGAAAATTAATCACTAAGTATATAACTGATAAATCATTTCTTCTGACATTCAACTTGACAAAGGGATATCTGATTAGATGTATGAAAGCTAGAAATGTCTATGGTATGATTCAAAGCTGTTTATTTATAATAGAGCCAATGATGTCTGTCTATGTAATGGTGGATCTTTGCATATTTTCCAAATTAAGTTGTCAGAATGTGATGAATGCTGTCCATTCTTAGTACTACTACTATTCATAACAATGTTGTATAGATATTTTTGTTGAGCTGATTTCAGAAAAGCCTGATCTAACAAGGTACCCCCTGTGTTTGCTTCTAAAGCTACAGCTGGGGTTTGATAAACCAGATAAAGACCTTAACTATATCCAATGATAATTCTTCAAAGAAGTACCTATTGCAATCAAAGATAAGCCACATTTCCAGGTACAAAATACATCTGTAGATGATAGATAAGTCACCCAATTGATGTCACAGATGTATATCACTTCATCAGCCGTACCCCCATGTTCTACCAGATGTGAGAATTTACATGCCTGACAAAACCAAAACTATTTTTTCCCTGCTAAAAACAACATTGTTATGTATTGTAAATATTTTTGTTTTTATAGAATGTTTTGAAAGTCTGAAAAATCATTGAGTGTACCAGTATGGAGTGGGTATGATTAATTGAAATGATCAGATTCTGTCTGAACTATCAGTTATACAGATTGAAATCCAAACATTCTCATAGACTTACTGGATATATTTCTGTGTCAGAGAGATCTGGAAAAGATCTTAAATTTACAGATAACTAATTGAAACAGTACAAATCATGTAGACCCCAACCTCCATTGACATTAACCAAAAGGTACAGAAAGCCCCCCACCCCGAACCCCGAACTTAATCAATGATAATTTTGGTGTGTGTTGTTATGTCATGAAATAAAAATTCCTTCATAACAGAAGTTCCAAGTGGAAGAAATATTCTGTAATATTATTTCCACTGCAACAAATATTACAGTATTTGTTCCTGATGGAATAAAAGGTATGCAATATTTGTTCCAATAGGAACAGATATTATGGAATTATTTATAACAAAGTTTCTAGGGCAACTTTTGTTAGGCAGAACAAATATATGTTGACAGTTTATCAGAACTTATAATTAGAAAAAGACTGTTCTATAAAATTTTCTGTACTGTTCACACAAGGATTGTATTAAAATGAAAAGTATCGAAAAAAAGAATCATTTTATACACAATGGTATAATTTTCTAGCCTTCATACCTATCAGATGTCCCTGGAACCTACCAAGAAACACTTCATATTCAAGTACCTCTGCCTCCCTTGTTCTTCATGTGTTACTCAAGTAACTATCAAAAAGATAAAAAATATCACATCGTTTGATGATTAAAATGATTTGGGAATCCTGCTGATGGTGAAAATCAGATAAATAAAGACTTTTTTCATTTTGTTCATAGCAGGACAGTCCTCTTAAATTCATCTTATCACTTGTTTAAAACATTACAAAGTCAATCCATTCATAAAATATAACTTCACATCAGCATGGTACAACAGTTCAAACTACTTCAATCACATCAAAAACTTACTCAATAGGGAAGATATGTCAATCATAACCTCAGCTAAAGATTCCTATCAAACTGATATTGTCTTGCATGAATATATTTGTACACTTGTGATGATTGACAATTCATCTACAGGATAATTTGACAAACTCTGTGTCCAGCTACAATGTTTTGGCCTTAAAACATGTTGGTTTTTTAAATTTCTACATGCATTACACCTCTGTTTTCAAGTAGCAGAAAACAGAACCACTAAATTTATTTACATCAAAATTTGTAAGGAGCAGATTGCCAGAAAATTTAAGTTTGGGAGATAAAAGTAGGATTTTTATAAAAACTAGAATTCATAAAGTTGTGGGAAGAAAATTAGGTTAGACATCACTCCCCAACTTACAACAGCACTAAAGTAAGGACATTTAGGTTATAGGAAAACATATAAAACAAACTTAAATACTAACCACTATACTTAATATTACATAATAAGTTAAGTATTAAATTAATGATGTGTGTAAGCTGCCTTTAAAACACTATGATGGATGTCTCGATGATATGATACATATACTTAGTCCTCAAATCTTTTATGAACCCTACTAAAATTGTCAACAGCAATGTATAATATTCTTTTAAATCACATATAATGACATCAATTACATATTTAATGTAACGAAAACATTGTTTTTTTTACAGATGTATTCAACTTATGAAGAAAAATGAAAATTCTCTTTCTGGAGTAACCAAGTCTTAATACTTGAAAACAGAAACAAACCAAAACTATCACTTTCTTTAAATGTTCATGCATGACTATTACAAAAAAGAATCTTTAAGTTTTTAAAATTTCTTGTCATCACAACTGAGATAATATTACTGTTATGAAGAATTACTGTTAATGTATCCATGTTTTTTGTATGGTTTAACTGCCAAATATTTAAATTTTACTTCAAGGCCCTTAGGAAAAATGATTCCGCTATGATGCTAAGCAATATGTGGTCTTTGTAAGACTTTTTACTCTAGATGTTAAAAAAAACTTATTTAAGATAGTGCGATATAAAATTTTGTATACATGTAAAATGGCTTACAGATCAGTATCTAATGATCTATCTTGGTGAAACTTTAGTAAATATTATTAACATGTGTCATCATCTACTAAAGAAGTAACTCAAGTCCAATAAATATTTTGGAAACAAATTGTCTAAACAAGTTTTGTTATTTTTACAAAATATAGAAAATCTCTGATTATCTGTGTAGACCACCGAAGATGTAATCCTAAACAATCTTTTTTTTTCAAATTGTTTCTGAATTTTATTGTGATGAAAGGTTGTTATTAGGTGTCTCCTAGATTAAACTTTGGTGAGAATGTTTCCTATCTGATCACTAATGTAAAACTTTAAAAAATGTACAGCACTAATTGTTTATGTACATGCTAATGGATTAAGGCAATGTCAACAATTTCATATACCAATACCCCTTTTTTCAAATACAATAAAACAGAACTTTTCAGTATAAAATAATTCTACTTAGGGCCCAAAAATTCAGAATAAAAAGAAATCCTGCTTGTAACCATCCCTTATAAAAAATGGTTCAGTTGATATACAAGTTTAAATTTTGTTCAACAATATACATAAAGCTAACAATTAAGCAAATAAAACAATAACAAAACAACAAACAAACAAATGACTGGATTTGAGCAAAGAGTAAGAATCTGAGACAATGTATCATACAACTTCACTTATGTTACTTTTTTTCTGAATTTCTTCATTAATGGCATGAAGTGACTTGCAAAGATGAATAAATCGTGGACGGTTGGTTGGTTTCTTACTCCAACACAATCGCATTAACTCATACAAAGCTTTAGGTGTTTTATCAGGACATGCCAGCACTTTGCCGTCCTTTATAAACTGAACAACTTCTTCATGAGACATACCATAATATGGTTGTAGAGCGTAAGAAAACACTTCCCATAATACAATACCAAATGACCAGACGTCAGATTCTGATGTGAATTTGTTATAAAGTATTGATTCTAAGGGCATCCAGCGAATAGGAATAGCGTCATGATCGCTGCCCTTATAATATTCCATACTATGAACACTTCTAGCTAAACCGAAGTCTGATATTTTAACAATCAAATTTTCACCAACTAAACAGTTACGGGTGGCTAAGTCTCGATGAACGTAACCATTATCTGATAAGTATACCATCCCAGTACATATCTGCATGATGATATTCATTTGTTGATTAGTTCCCACATGGTGGAATAGTTCTGAGGATTTTATCCACACTATTACGTCTAATTATGTAATTACTTTCTGAACTACAAAGTCTCAAAAATCCATTCAAATCACCGTTTTCCATAAATTCAAATAATAAACACATAGGCTTGCCTATTGCACAAATGCCCAATAATTTAACAATGTTTCGATGATCGAATTCAGCCATCAATGAAGCCTCTCTTTCAAAATCTTGTTGGAGCTCTTCACTAGCATCATCTTTCAACATTTTTACAGCAACAAAACAATCCTCTGAATCTTCAATTAGGTTCTTGGCCTTAGCTTTGAACACACGTCCAAAAGCACCTTGACCTATGTCACATAAGTACACAACATCATTTCTAGGATATTCCAAGGTTTGTAACTTGGGGTTAAGTTTAATATCAGCCATCTTGTGATAAGAAATATTTGGCTGAAGTTTGTCCACATCAATGTCAAGGTCATCTTGTGGTGTTGAATTGTATTTTATACTATGTCTCTGTCTAAAGATTTGGTAGCATAATATGCAAATGAGAGCAACAACAAATATTCCAACTGCTGTTACGGTAGAAACAATAGCAATGGCTTCTGTTGTCATAGTTGGTTTTTCTTCTTCCACTCTTCCTGTGGGTATTCGGATTTCTCCATCTGTAAAACAGTTATACCAGTAATTAATTAACTATTCATTCAGATATTTTACAATAAATTTTTGTTTAAGTCTTTCCCCTCCATTATATTTTACAATATTTTTTTTTTAAAGTCTTTCCCCTCCATTTGATCATATGAATTTCTCAAATTAGAAAGGTTGTCAGTGGAACATATTTTTGTCATATCTTAAAAGCTTTTTTGTCTTTGGGTTATTTGGTGTTCATGTGTGTTATTTACAACTTCTCTACACTAAGGATTATTTAGAGTTTGACATATGCTTGACATATTGTATAGACATTTAAACCCCATAACTCAGAAATGTAAAATCTAAAATTTATAAAATTCTAAAGGGAGCTTACATTAACAGATATGAGCAATTCACCAAAGTTTCATGAGAACTGCTGAAAGCATTTTTTAGTTATTGTCTGAAAACTGGAAAATCCCCCTTTTTTATGAATAAAACCCTGTAACTCGGAAACGTAAAATCTAAAATTTATAAAATCGAAATGGAGCTCATGTCAATAGATTTAAACAATTCACCAAAATTTCTTGCAAGTTGGTGAAAGCATTATTGTTGGAAAACTGGAAAATCCCCTTTTAATGAATAAAACCCCAAAACTCAGAAATGGTAAATCTGAAATTTATAAAAGGAAAGGGAGCTCAAGTCAATAGATATGAACAATTTGCCAAAGTTTCATGCATACTGGTTAAAGCTTTTTGAGTTAATGTCCGACATGTTGACAACGGACGGACAGACGGATGGACGGTCAACGGTATACCATAATACATCCTGTAAACAAGCATATAATAAACTGCTTCGCTGAGCACAGCTAGATACGCCCGCAGAGGTCCAACCCTGAACAGTTTGGGCAAAAAAGGACACAATATTCAAGCTTGATTCAGGTCTGAATTTGAATTGTACATAAATATTTGACATATTATAGGTTTCTGAATAAATGTAGTCAAAGAACTTGAAATTGGTTATATGAATTGAATTAATATTCAATTAAAGATTTCCTGCTGTTGTGCAATACTTAGTAAATCTGTTGTCAGACTATAAACAAATAAAGTTCAATTAATTCTCAATGTCATATTAGAAATTTATGAAAATAAAAAGGGAGCTTACATCAATAGATATAAACAATTCAACAAAGTTTCATGAGAATTGGTGACAGCATTTTTGAGTTATTGTCCGAAAACTGGAAAATCACCCCTTTTTTTAATGAATAAAATCCCATAACTCAGAAATGTAAAATGTAAAATTTATAAAATTCTAAAGGGAGCTTACATCAATACATACAAACAATTCACCTAAGTTTCATAAGAATTGCTGAAAGCATTTTTGAGTTTTTGTCTGTAAACTGCAAAATCCCCCTTTTTTTATGAATAAAACCCTGTAACTCGGAAATGTAAAATCTAAAATTTATAAAAATCAAAAGGGAGCTCATTTCAATAGATATAAACAATTCAACACAATTTCTTGCAAGTTGGTGAATGCATTCTTGACTAATTGTCCGAAAACTGGAAAACCCCCCTTTTTTTAATGAATAAAACCCCATAACTAGGAAACGTAAAATCTAAATTTTTTAAAAAAGAAAGGGAGCTCACGTCAATAGATATAAACAATTCACCAAAGTTTTTTTCCAAATTGGTTAAAGCATTTTTGAGTTAATGTCCGACATGTTGACGAAGAACAGATGGACAGATGGAGGGACGGACGGACGGACGGATGGACAACGGTATACCGTAATACGTCCCGTAACGGGTGTATAAAACACAACAAAATCAGATGAATGTCTGGAAAATGTAAAGATGAATAAATCGTGGACGGTTGGTTGGTTTCTTACTCCAACACAATCGCATTAACTCATACAAAGCTTTAGGTGTTTTATCAGGACATGCCAGCACTTTGCCGTCCTTTATAAACTGAACAACTTCTTCATGAGACATACCATAATATGGTTGTAGAGCGTAAGAAAACACTTCCCATAATACAATACCAAATGACCAGACGTCAGATTCTGATGTGAATTTGTTATAAAGTATTGATTCTAAGGGCATCCAGCGAATAGGAATAGCGTCATGATCGCTGCCCTTATAATATTCCATACTATGAACACTTCTAGCTAAACCGAAGTCTGATATTTTAACAATCAAATTTTCACCAACTAAACAGTTACGGGTGGCTAAGTCTCGATGAACGTAACCATTATCTGATAAGTATACCATCCCAGTACATATCTGCATGATGATATTCATTTGTTGATTAGTTCCCACATGGTGGAATAGTTCTGAGGATTTTTTATCCACACTATTACGTCTAATTATGTAATTACTTTCTGAACTACAAAGTCTCAAAAATCCATTCAAATCACCGTTTTCCATAAATTCAAATAATAAACACATAGGCTTGCCTATTGCACAAATGCCCAATAATTTAACAATGTTTCGATGATCGAATTCAGCCATCAATGAAGCCTCTCTTTCAAAATCTTGTTGGAGCTCTTCACTAGCATCATCTTTCAACATTTTTACAGCAACAAAACAATCCTCTGAATCTTCAATTAGGTTCTTGGCCTTAGCTTTGAACACACGTCCAAAAGCACCTTGACCTATGTCACATAAGTACACAACATCATTTCTAGGATATTCCAAGGTTTGTAACTTGGGGTTAAGTTTAATATCAGCCATCTTGTGATAAGAAATATTTGGCTGAAGTTTGTCCACATCAATGTCAAGGTCATCTTGTGGTGTTGAATTGTATTTTATACTATGTCTCTGTCTAAAGATTTGGTAGCATAATATGCAAATGAGAGCAACAACAAATATTCCAACTGCTGTTACGGTAGAAACAATAGCAATGGCTTCTGTTGTCATAGTTGGTTTTTCTTCTTCCACTCTTCCTGTGGGTATTCGGATTTCTCCATCTGTAAAACAGTTATACCAGTAATTAATTAACTATTCATTCAGATATTTTACAATAAATTTTTGTTTAAGTCTTTCCTCCATTATATTTTACAATATTTTTTTTAAAGTCTTTCCTCCATTTGATCATATGAATTTCTCAAATTAGAAAGGTTGTCAGTGGAACATATTTTGTCATATCTTAAAAGCTTTTTGTCTTTGGGTTATTTGGTGTTCATGTGTGTTATTTACAACTTCTCTACACTAAGGATTATTTAGAGTTTGACATATGCTTGACATATTGTATAGACATTTAAACCCCATAACTCAGAAATGTAAAATCTAAAATTTATAAAATTCTAAAGGGAGCTTACATCAACAGATATGAGCAATTCACCAAAGTTTCATGAGAACTGCTGAAAGTCCCCCTTTTTTATGAATAAAACCCTGTAACTCGGAAACGTAAAATCTAAAATTTATAAAAATCGAAATGGAGCTCATGTCAATAGATATAAACAATTCACCAAAATTTCTTGCAAGTTGGTGAAAGCATTATTGTTGGAAAACTGGAAAATCCCCCCTTTTTTAATGAATAAAACCCCAAAACTCAGAAATGGTAAATCTGAAATTTATAAAAAGGAAAGGGAGCTCAAGTCAATAGATATGAACAATTTGCCAAAGTTTCATGCATATTGGTTAAAGCTTTTTTGAGTTAATGTCCGACATGTTGACAACGAACGGACAGACGGATGGACGGTCAACGGTATACCATAATACACCCCGTAAACAAGCATATAATAAACTGCTTCGCTGAGCACAGCTAGATACGCCCGCAGAGGTCCAACCCTGAACAGTTTGGGCAAAAAAGGACGCAATATTCAAGCTTGATTCAGGTCTGAATTTGAATTGTACATAAATATTTGACATATTATAGGTTTCTGAATAAATGTAGTCAAAGAACTTGAAATTGGTTATATGAATTGAATTAATATTCAACTAAAGATTTCCTGCTGTTGTGCAATACTTAGTAAATCTGTTGTCAGACTATAAACAAATAAAGTTCAATTAATTCTCAATGTCATATTAGAAATTTATGAAAATAAAAGGAGCTTACATCAATAGATATAAACAATTCAACAAAGTTTCATGAGAATTGGTGACAGCATTTTGAGTTATTGTCTGAAAACTGGAAAATCACCCTTTTTAATGAATAAAATCCCATAACTCAGAAATGTAAAATGTAAAATTTATAAAATTCTAAAGGAGCTTACATCAATACATACAAACAATTCACCTAAGTTTCATAAGAATTGCTGAAAGCATTTTTGAGTTTTGTCTGTAAACTGCAAAATCCCCCTTTTTTTATGAATAAAACCCTGTAACTCGGAAATGTAAAATCTAAAATTTATAA
The DNA here is from genome assembly GCA_017311375.1 of Mytilus coruscus. Lineage (NCBI taxonomy): Eukaryota > Metazoa > Mollusca > Bivalvia > Mytilida > Mytilidae > Mytilus > Mytilus coruscus. The sequence continues at coordinate 18,911,648 of CM029595.1, read as the reverse complement.
AAATCAAAAGGGAGCTCATTTCAATAGATATAAACAATTCAACACAATTTCTTGCAAGTTGGTGAATGCATTCTTGACTAATTGTCCGAAAACTGGAAAACCCCCCTTTTTTTAATGAATAAAACCCCATAACTAGGAAACGTAAAATCTAAATTTTTTTAAAAAGAAAGGGAGCTCATGTCAATAGATATAAACAATTCACCAAAGTTTTTTTCCAAATTGGTTAAAGCATTTTTGAGTTAATGTCCGACATGTTGACGACGGACGGATGGACAACGGTATACCGTAATACGTCCCGTAAACGGGCGTATAAAAACACACCAAAAATCAGATGAATGTCTGGAAAATGTCAGTGTTTTGAAATGACCGAAATGAGCTTGAAAAGAAAAAAAATATGCACCCATCCTACAAAGTGACAAGACCATAGAAATTGAAAAAAAAAAATCTACATATCTTATCTTTATCTTTTATAAAATTTTGAATTCCTAAAATTCCATGGGCATCTGGTAGACCAACTGTCCATGTGATACCAATGACAGTCAGAAGTAAAACAAAATAACATTGATCACATGGATACGGATATATATAATCAAAAGATTAAATCTCTAGATACAGTATACTAGGTGGTTGGTAATGTAAAAAATAATTTAGAATTTAATGAAGCTTTCCCCAACAGTGATTTTAAAAGAGCTGTAAAACTCATAAAAGCTATTATTAGGACATAAATTTGTCTTATCATTAGTGGAAAACTTTGAAAATAAATAAAACAGGTCTACAACATAAAGACTATCTGTAAAATACATAAACACAGTCTGATTATAATCTGAATTTTATGTTGTTTTATCATATAAAATAGTAATATACTATGTTAATTCTTCCTAATCTTCCATTTTACATCATGAATTTAATAGTTACTGGGATTTACTAGTTCCTGCCATTCAGTTTATCAATGTAATGTTTTTGTATTTTTTTTATTTTATGTATTTGACTGAAGGTTGTCTTTTAGATTTGTTGCACCTGTTCTTTCACTATCTTATGATTTTCTCAGTACTTTATCCAATTCTTCCTTTGACCCCCATAAGTATTAGATACACCTTGAGGGCGTTAGCCTGAAGGGGTGTATCTAATTGACAACAAGACATTATTGTTAATGCAGAATGATAGTTTTCAATAATTTAGGAGGGGAGTCTTTCAGCGATTTGATCAAATGTTATTGAAAAGCATGATAAATGCTGGGTATCCAATTTCATTTAACAAAACATCTTGGTGTAAGTAAGAAAGTGGTGATTTATCAACATTGACAAACAAACAATATCATTCAGCTGTGGATATTAAGACCATTGCAAATTTTGCAATGAATATACAGTGGGGGAAAATCTGAACATTTTTCACCCACTGCAGAGAACTTAATCTTGAAAACAGTTCTCTTGAATCTTTAAATATCTTTGATAGCCACATTTAAATTGAATCCAACTTCTCTAGACACACGGAAAAGAAATGTAGTAATTTTGTCTTTAAAAGTCATTTATCCATAAAAAGGATAACAGAGATTACAAAAATATTGGACAGTATAGACGGGTTTATCTATAACTGACCTATAAAACATGGGCGTATCCATAAAACTCTCACGTGACTGATCAGCCATTACAACCATGAAAAATAACGCACATGTATTGATCAAAACATTATTTTCTGTTAACATTTGTATTTCTTTCATTTTTTGAGTGATTTTACACTAGATACTGCGGAAAGTTATAAAAAAGGTGGAGGTATTTCTTGTGCAGTTAATAGTTGTACAAATAACAATAGATGTGGACAAAAATCAATATTTGAAATACACAACAAGTTGAACAATGACTGCCCTTGTTTGATTCCATATAACATGTATATATATATATATATATATATGTCTCATTTGATGCCTTCTGACAAGCTAATAAAACTTGAGTGGATCAAAGCTATAAACAGAAAAACTTTGCACAAACAGGTTTTTGTATCGTTTGGAAATTTTTTTCTGGATGGTGCACCGACTGCACACAATTAGTTTTTTTTTTTTTTTTTAGATAAAACTTGTTATGAAAGTAAAATTACACTGGTAGACGAATGTTGACACGTCGTGAAACGACTGAAAAAAACTTAAATTAATCTATGAATATTAATCCGATGACTACAGTGCATCAGACTCTTTTGTGTAGAAGATTCACACATCAGATGAGGATCCAGGATTTTGAAAGGGGGGGGGGGGGGCACAGCCCGCAAACTTCACAAAATTTGTAGTGGATAGTGGTAAAAAGTCTGGATTAACCATAAAATGAAGCTCCATAAGGGGGGCCCAGGCACCCCTAAATCCGCCACTGCACATTTCTTTATATAATAACAATGAAACCTACTCTGAGGGTACATGTAATTTTAATTGTAAGCAAATCGACCCAGTATGACGAGACAAACTTTTTTATTCATGACTACTATCTTTATGCTGCATAATGGACAGACATTAATTCCGACAACATCAACTCAGACAAAAATATTGTTAACAGAGTAGTAAGGAGTTCAAAATTAAATAAAAGGGGTGAACCACCCCAGCGTATAGAAATATTATGAATGACAGTGACGCCTTATTGTATACTTATGTAACTAAGTTTTCTTTACTTTAGTGGAATTACTACACAAATTTAATTTTCAACTACGATATAGCAGATTAGCTGTTGCTCGATCGTACTGATGAGGTTAACACTTAGTTTGATATTTGGTTATTTTGGACGTCGCTTTCATATTTCGAAAAGTAAGGCCTGTAAAATATTTTATTCCTGGGTGCCAGTTCTTGCTGAAAACCGTAAAAGGTTTTACAAACAGCTGCATCCATAGACAAATCCTAGCAAAACTTACTATTAAAGGCCCTTCCATATTAGCCTCATGTTAATGGTTCATATACATGCTATATGTAGTAATGTGTGTTTAAAGTATATATTCACTTTACTTTCTTTATACGACGTATACAGTAACTGCTGTTGAAACTTGATTTGAACTTTCCTCATCAGTAGATTATTCTGTGCATGAATTATAAACTTTCACACATTAGAAAGGATTTTTTAAAGGTCTTGGTAATCAAATAGTTTACTAGAACCTACAGACCACAAGCACAAAACTCTCGTCTCTGTGAAAAAGTTTATTGTCAAACCGTACATGTCTAAAGGTATATTTTTTCAGCAAAGACAAGTAACTGCGTGTTGAAAAAACGGGCTGTCGAATGATAGGACCGTTGGATTACAGGATTGTTGAATTTTAGGACTGTCTCATTATAGGTCTGACCACAGAAATTTCTATGATTTGATAAAAATTGCACCTGGTTTTTCTAATATAACACATTCGACCCGGCAAGACAATTTATTTTTATTTATGTATGTGTTATAATAATCAATATTATGATTACCAAATGATTACAATCGATATGTAACTTGGGATTAGTATTCGTATATATTATGTCCCGGGTGTAACGTATCAAATAGTTATATTTCAAGGACACCACACCTGGCCTGCAATACACTTATAATTTCAATGTCCATTCCTTTTTCTTATTACTTTATTTATAGCATTTATAATTTTGCCAAGGTCAAATATGCCTTCACATTCTTGTGTTTACGTTGATTATATGCTATGCGGTCTGGGAAATAGATGCATATCTTTATATTTTTTTGACGACTGGTACTGTCACAAACTGAGGCAGATAATCAGAAAAACCTGTCTATAACAGACCTCTCCAACCATAAACACTCCTCCGAAAGAAATAGATGTACAAATGATAGCCTGACTTAGTACAGGACACAATGTGTGTGGGGGGTTTAAACCAGTTTAATATGAACACAAACCTCCCCCATTGATAAGAATGTATATTGACAATTAGAGTGATAATATAGTTGCTATGGACCTATCGTTGCTAACCTTCTACATCATTTGGTCTCTGGTCGAGAGTTGTCTCATTGGCAATCCTGCCTCATCTTCTTATTTTTATATGGTCTTTTCAATGTTGAAGTACTGCCTCACTATCATATACCCCATATCTTTTTCAATTAATTTTATATCAGATATTCCAAATGGATATTTGAATAACATCTCCATTTAGATCACTGTCAAAGCATACTGATGCGTAGAAACCTGTAACAATATGCGACAATCAAGCATTCTGTGAGTATTGCATGGCAATACATAGTCCCCTACCGGTTAAAAATTCATTGTAATGGAACGAAATTCTAACTTGATCTATAACTTGTCATGGTGTAAACTACATAAAATAACAAACAAACCTTCCACTAAATTCTTCAAACAATTTACTAAAGAAAAGGAAAAAAATCCAAAACGTCATTTATCTTAATACAATGTCTTTTACAAATCTTTAAAAAAAAAAAAATGAGTTATTTCCTTTTGAAGTATTTCATCAAAAATTTAATTCTAGGGAAAGTTAAAAAATGAGTTATTTCCCTTTGAACTGAAATCTAGTAATTAATAAGTATTTCATCAAAAATTTAATTCTAGGGAAAGGGCTTTAACTGAACAAGGAGAAAAGCTTAAATCGTGAAAATCGAACATGACCTGTAACTTGTCATGATAAAACAATACACCAAATATTAAATCAATATATTCAATTGAAGAAAAAAGTCTGGAAAACTGATTTGCCGGACTGATGGATGGACAGACGGACAGACAGACAGAGTGCAAACCTAAAGTCCCCTTTGACTTCGTCGGTAGAGGACTAAAAAATTGTGTACATAAGAACCTACCACATTTAGGAACATCACATCTCTCCCATCTTATGATTCTATCTTGTGTATAACACCAAGGAGAATCCTCCTCAGATCCAGGATTTCTACAATAATTTTCTGCTCCCTCGAGACTGGGGAAGACATCTGGTGGTCTTTGATGATTATGTGGATTCTGTGATTCCCAAGCCTGGCAGGCTATTCCTGATTTAGTTGTGTTCACTGTACCATTATACCACTGTCCTGTTCCTTTGTAGCAGGAATCTAACAAATACAAAAACACTATGTTAACACTCATCATTCAAACTTTTTCAGAATTTACTTCTTTTGGGCACTATCATCTTCAATATGCATGAAATATTTGCCACTGGAAATTGAGCCCCAATAATCAATTAATCTTGGTTTCCAGTTTTGATAGCTACATAGGCAGTGCAGGAAAAAGGAAATTCATTATACACTGTCACTGTGTATCCTAAGATCAATCTGTAAATAACCTGATCAGGTATCACTGGAAGTCTACATGAGTTGAAATCTTACACTCATTTATGACTCACCATATTTACAAGTACTCAATTCTAATTTCTATCCATCAATAAACTTTCCAAAAGTGGTTTTTGATTCACAAAAATATATTTATATTGAATCCTTTCTACAGAGTTTTAAATATGTTTTTTTATTGCAGTTCTTCATCTCCAAATTGCACCCTCCCCCTTCTGTGTGATTTTGAGACAATTATCAACATTAACATACTTTTGGTTTCTTCAGGTTTCCTTACAAACATAGGGATATCTACACACTTCATGGTAGGATCTAGTTTATCTGGAAGTGTTTCACATATTGGTAGTTTATATCCATCCATAGAATGGACAACCATCAGCCATGCATCAAAACAAAGGAGTTCCTTCACTGCTAAACAACTTTGTCTGCAAAGACATATAAGATGGTAAAATAACTTCTTAAAGAAATAAAGAAATAAGTTCTTTATAAAAATTTGTAATACATGTATACACACTAGAAAGTTGTTATTCAGATAAATTTTACTACTGGAATCTACCAAGTTAAAACTGTATGACTTCAAACATCCAATCCCATTTAATTTTTTTCAGTGATACCATTCCATACATTTCTTTCATTCTGAAACTGGATTGTATAAGAAATTTTGGGAGGCATCAAAAGAATGGATCACCAAAACCATATCACTCTTTGGTTTCAAATAGTTATATTCGAAATGTAAACTTTATATATTAGATTCAGTATATTAATATTTTTTTTATATTTTTTTAATAGTATTATACACACCATTTACGTATTAGAGACATCCTTTTATTGGGTGTTTCTAATTTATTCCATGATATCATGAATACAGAAAAATGACGATTTCAAAAATTTAGGGTGGAGGATTTCGGCAAAAGCATGATAAATATACAGGATCATCCCATATCATTTAATGGAATCATTGTGTAAATAGTCATAAAAATCTCTATTGGGCAAAAAGGTTCCTGTTAACAACCTTTGAATTAATATTGAAATAGAGAACTGTGGAAAACTCTTATGTTTGATGTACTTTAAATATTATGTATTTGGATTATGTTTCAGTATGTCAGTGTATTGTGTTGAACATAGCCTTCTACTCAAACCTTGTATACCTGAAGAATGGACCTATTTAGAAAGCACTTGTACTATTTATATTGGATATAATTACATCATTTTTGGTCCTTTTCAAAGATGAATGAGGCCAAGTTTGCTGTGTGTGGTCTTGCAATATCTTATACTTATATGAATGAAAAATCTTTTATTCAAATTCATCACAAGGCCAGAAGAAAATTATTTTGGATCTACATTTGTAAAAATATGTGATCAAATGTTGTTTTCCTTCATGCTTTAAAAGAGTCAAAAGTTGCTTGCACTTTTTGGTATAATTAATTCAAAATAAAGATTGAAACAAACAGTTAATACAGTTTTTTTTCTTATTAAATACTAGAAGTGTGAAGGCCAAAGCACATATGTAAGACAACTTTCAAGAATAAAAAATACTGATATCTGACAGGCAAATGTCTTTTGAACATCTGAGGAATACTATTTGACAGATTCATTTATAATATTATTTGATCTTTGAATTCAAGGGAACAAAAACATATGGCCTTAACTTTCCTTGTCCTTTAGTGTCAAACTTAGACTGATTAAAGAATTAAATTTCTTAAGTACAGTTGAAATTAGAATAATGAAACATTTTGAGATTTCTCAAATTTAGATACCAACCATTGGATGGATGTAACACTATGAATTTCTCAATCAACTGTCAAGATTTAGACATTTTACATAATTTTCTTTTCTTCAAAACAATCTGATATCAGTTCCTCTGTCTGATAACAAAATGTAAAACTGATTTATGGTTACTGTTGCTTTTTACCTTTAATAGAACACATGGATGATAGAACTATTTTTTACATCCTGATATGTAGTGGTTAAAGTACAAAAACATTTACCATCTTATCATTTAACATGTAAATATACATTTGGTACAAAAAACAATGCCAGTTAGATGATTTATTGGTAATTCACTGAACAAAGTTTATTATTTATTACAATAATAAAGATGACATAATTTATATAATTCTTTGATGTGCCCTGTATGCATAAATCATTGAAAATGCACTATATCAAATAAAATAAAATGCTCCGCAGGGCGCAGCTTGATACGACCGCAGAGGTCGAACCCTGAACAGTTGGGGCAAGTATGGACACAACATTCAAGCTTGATACAGCTCTGAATTTGGATTGTGATTGACTATTTGACACAGCATAGGTTTCTGACACAGAATGAATGTGGTCTAAGAACTTAAAATTTTAAATTGGACATTCACCTATTATGGTCCAATATCCAAAATCTAAATACATGGTTAGATTCAGCATATCAAAGAACCCTAAGAGTTCAATTTTGATGAAATCAAACAAAGATTAATTTTGGACCCTTTTGACCTCAATGTGGACAAAGTTGATAACGGGCCCAAAAATCAAAAATCTAAATACATGGTTAGATTCAGCATATCAAAGAACCCCATATATTCAATTTTGTTGAAATCAAACAAAAAAGTTTAATTTTGGACCCTTTTGACCTCAATGTGGACAAAGTTGATAACGGGCCCAAAATCAAAAATCTAAATACATGGTTAGATTCAGCATATCAAAGAACCCCATATATTCAATTTTTGTTGAAATCAAACAAAGTTTAATTTTGGACCCGATTTGGACCAACTTGAAAACTGGGCCCATAATCAAAAATTTAAAGACATATTTAGATTCAGCATATCAGAGAACCCTAAGAATTCAATTTTGTTAAAATCAAATTAAGTTAAATTTTGGACCCTTTGGACCTTAATGTAGACCAATTTGAAAACAGGACCAAAAATTAAGAATCTAAATACATGGTTAGATTCAGCATATCAAAGAACCCCATATATTCAATTTTGTTGAAATCAAACAAAGTTTAATTTTGGACCCCAATTTGGACCAACTTGAAAACTGGGCCCATAATCAAAACCTAAATACATGATTAGATTCAGCATATCAAAGAACCCTAAGAATTCAATTTTTGTTAAAATCAAACTAAGTTTAATTTTGGACCCTTTGGACCTTAATGTATACCAATTTGAAAACAGAACCAAAAATTAAGAATCTAAATACACGGTTAGATTCAGCATATCAAAGAACCCCAATAATTCAATTTTTGATGAAATCAAACAAAGTTTAATTTTGGACCCTTTGGACCTCAATGTGGACCAATTTAAAAACGGAGCCCAAAATCCAAAAACTTAATACACGGTTAGATTCAGCATATTAAAGAACCCCAAGAATTCAAGAATAAAACCCCATTGAAATTGGTCAAGAAATAAGCAATTTATACAAAGTATCTTCTTAAAATTGCAATTAAATATTTCTTGCAATTGCGCAATACTGTGCAATTGAATATTTCTTGCTATTGTGCAATACTGTACAATTGACAATTTCTTCCTATTGTGCAATATTGTGCTATTGGATATTTCTTGCTATTGCGCAATACTGTGCAATTGAAGATTTCTTGCTATTGCGCAATACTGTGCAATTGAAAATTTCTTGCTATTGCACAATACTTATTATATAATAATTTACACATCCTGTTTGGTGTGTATCTCCTGCCATATCATTATTATTTGCTTTTAAATATAAATCAGAAATAACCAACTTAAAATGGAAAATTTTAAAGAAAAAAAAAGGAAAAAGGAAGAAAAAGGGAAAAAAATCCCCCAATTTTTGAACCCCTTATGATTCATCACCCCAAACTCAATCCCAGCCTTCAATGAGGTATGGTACCTTGCAGTACAATTTCAGAGATCCATACACTTAAACACAAGTTATTGTCTGGAAACTAGAAAATGCTTATTTTTGGCCCTTTTGGCCCCTAATTCCTAAACGTTTAGGGCAATTACCCACAAACTCAATTCCAGCTTTCCTTTGTGATATGGAACCTTGTAGTACAATTTCAGAAAGATCCATACACTTACACACAAGTTATTGTCCTGAAACTAGAAAATGCTTATTTTTGCCCCTTTTGGCCCCTAATTCCTAAAATTTTGAGGCAATTACCCTAAAATCAATCCCAGCATTCCCTTTGTGATATGGAACCTTGTGGTACAATGTCAGAGAGATCCATACACATACACACAAGTTATTGTCTGGAAGTTACAAAAATGCTTATTTTTGGCCCCTTTTTGGCCCCTAATTCCTTAACTGTTGGTACCATAACCCCCAAAATCAATCCCAACCTTCCTTTTGTGGTATTGAACCTTATGGTAAAATTTCCTAGAGATCCATTTACTTAAACTAAAGTTAGAGTGCGAAAACCAATGTGTCTTCGGACGACGACGACGACGACGACGCCAACGTCATACCAATATACGACCACAAAAAATTTTTTGCAGTCGTATAAAAATCAAATGTTATTTTTGCCTGCTACAATCAGGGATAAATCTGCCTTGATACTTTGTAATGGAGAATTTTCATTACATCTGAAACTGCTTCTATTCAATATGTTGATATATATATGTGTCCTAACTAGATTATTATGTGTTTCTCCAACAAATTGAAAGGAGAGGTTGAGTAAGGATGCTTTGATAAATACAGTTGTAAAAGTAAATACATTATCAGTTGACCAATTATCCCCAATTTATTTCATATTTGCATATCATTTCGTTCTATACAAAAAATATACACTCAGAGGAACAATCTAGTTTTGTATGCAACCTAACAAATCGTATAAAACCGGTGCTATTAAACCACAATACATACTGCTTTAGTTATGCACTCTTAACATATCTTACTTTTTTCTCATGAAATTAGAGAAATGAACTTGTTAAACTTATTATTAGATTTATAACAAAAAACAGATTTATGGGTAATTTAGTTTTCCTATGTGATAGTGTCGATTGCAATGGCCTTTTCTAAATTTACAAGGAAATCAAACTTATTACCCTACATCAAATAAGGAGACACCCAGATATGATTTAAATTTGTCTACAACCTCTTATTCTTCTGATTAGTCTCTTGAATTATGAATGCATCCAGACTAATACCAAGTGAAAAAATAATTTTTTAAACAGTTGCTTGGTTATCTTGCTTTACAATTTTTTATATTCACAACTTTTTTTAAGAGTATTAACACTAGTATTACTGCATCAAAAGCTTTTTCTTGACTAATTTTTGTGTTTGTTTTATTTGTTTAAGAAAACAGCCAATACCATGACAAAAAACGAAAAAAACGACAAAAAGACAAAACGACAAACAACAGTCTTCAAATCACTAAGTAGAAAACTAATTAAAGAGTGAGCAACGTGAACCTCACAAAAAACCATGGGTCCTGCTCCTCATGTGGCACCTATCACATGACAAATACAAATACTTACAAGATAAAACATGGAACGTTCAGATTGACAAAATTCTAGTTTAAATGTGACTGTGCTTCTCAAAAAAGGGAACCTTGTCAGTGACTATTATTTCATTTTGCCTTTGCGTTTAGAATAATCAGGGATTTGGTGTACTTGCATTGCTTGCTTGTCAGAATTGATTAATTTTTGTTCATTATGCTCAACATCCCATCGAAAATTCAGGACAATGCCTATCTGCACTGAAAACAAAAATGACTAGCTTTCTAGAATAGTGAGTTCTTTGCTTCTTTAAATATAGGGAGTGTGCCTCAGATTAAAAAAAAGGTCTTCCAGGTGCAACATATATCTAAGTCCTTACATTCTAAAACCACAAGCTACCAAAGATTCTTTATCATTAGAAAAAGCTTTTGTATGAAAGTTGTATTTATAAAAGGTACGGTGTTGTACATGATTCTGGAAACAAGACAAGAATTATCTTAACATGTAAATACCATTTTATCTTATTGATAGAAACATTTAAAGTTTATAGATAAATAGTTATTCCACCTTTATACTCTTGCCTTATTCTAAACTCTGACATGAAAAGTTGCTAATTTGAGAACATTTTATCTCTATGAAATCTTATGATTGCAGGTGCAATATTGAACTAAGAATTCAAACATTATTTTTAACCAGTAGGGGTCCCTAATGAATAAAAATATTTATAAATAATAATGTTAAAAAAAAGATATTTTCAATCTTTAAGATTAAAACTTTTATGTTTTCTTTAGTTGAAACAGAGTTCAATTCATGCATGTTTATGATCATATTAATTATTACCTTCAGATGTAGAGGTTAAACAAAATCAAAAATTACTAACTGAAACAGCATTGAAACCCTTTTATTTTATTTTACAATACATTAACAGCTTTCCTGTTCAATGATCAAATAAAGTCAATCAGCCTACACCAAATAATTACAGTCAATCATGTAAAAACATTCTACAAATTATGTAAACAAATTTTTAAGTACTACATAATTAAACTTTTTAACCTTCATATATGCAGCCATCAATCAATGTGTCGTCTTTGTGAGAATGCAGTGCAGCAGAAAAGTAAGTTTAATTTGTGTACATGTCAGGTATACACGAACAATACCACTTTATACCATGGAGGGATTTTATATCACAGAGGTGATGAAAACACGATTATCTTAATCGCTTTAAAACAGATATTGTAATTCTAATCCCAATGTTATAAGTATAATATGCTTTATATTATTTTTATTTTCTTGTTATTGGAATTTTTTCTCTTTTGTTCCATTGTTAGAGTGGGCCATGGGTTTCTTGTATTATCTCTATAATCATGTTTGTCATCTAATTTATAATGGGGGATAACATTATTCATGTGTCACCCATACATAGTTTATATTAATTTATGAATTTTTATCTGTATGACAGGATATATTATAAATATAAATATGGGTAATATATCGCTTTCAGACCCCAATTAAATCTGATAATGGAAGATTAATATACTATCTTTTGATACTATCTTACTTAATGCTTTCCATAGGAGTCTAACGCACCTTAAATTCAGTCTGAAGAGTCTTGATATTCAATTACTTTAAAATTATTATTTGGTTTGAACAGATCGTACTATAGATAAGAATTTATCAATTAACATAGATATACATGGGGACAACAACTCATGAATTCAATTTATCATTTGTACACTTATTCTTGACTTTTTCATACAATTTTAGCTGTAAATAGCAAATGCTTATTTTTTATGCCCCACCTAGAGGCATTCTGTTTTTCGGTCTGTGTGTCCGTTCGTCGGTCTGTCCCGCTTCAGGTTAAAGATTTTGGTCAAGGTAGTTTTTGATGAAGTTGAAGTCCAATCAACTTGAAACTTAGTACACATGTTCCTTATGATATGATCTTTCTAATTTTAATGCCAAATTAGAGTTTTGACCCCAATTTCACGGTCCACTGAACATAGAAAATGATAGTGCGAGTAGGGCATCCGTGTATTATGGAGACATTCTTGTTTATTCATAAACTTAACTGTACTCTGGCTTCAGATTACAAGTTGATAATTTTTAGTCAACAGTAACAGGACATACCTTGCATCTATTTTGCTAACATTATATGTATTGTAATCACTTTCTGCTAATTTACCTGCACATATGTATTGTAATCACTTTCTGCTAATTTACCTGCACATATGTATTGGCTTGGCCTCTCCATTTTCATGATGACAGCTTGGGTATACATGGTTACAGAAAACTTTCTTTGCATTAGACAGACATCTGTCACTCAAGGGGTTTAAGTTTTTCTTGATATCATGAAGCATGTCTATAACATCTCTGTCCAACTTCTCAAATGATACATTGACAATCTTGTGGATTTGACCAGAATCTATTTCCGCACTGCAAAAACTTCCATTGTAAGGTACACACTGTCCAATTGGTCTGAAAAAAGGCATAGGGGAACTTAAAAGCTAATTGCTATTCTATATGACTTGTTCACATTTGTCTTTAAAAAAAACTGATGACACAGAGATACGTCTCACATATATGTAATTTTGAAAGTATGATGCAAATGTTGAAATTAAAATGACAATACATCAATGCAAAATATCCAAAGTCAATGAACCATGACTTAATATGCTGGGCTAAATAATCTCAATGAAAACGAGATATGCGAATGCAAATAGAAATACTTGGTTAATATCAATGGCCATCATTGACTCATCATAAGTGGTAACAATTAAACTGACCTAATCACAAACTAATAAGCAAAAGTTCCAAAGTCATTGAACCATGACTGAGAGGGGCCAGACCAAATAATTTCCAGGGAAATAAAATGTGCTAATGATTAAACAATATCAATGCCCCACCATTAGTGGTTCTCCTTAAAGTTAAACTGACCTAATCACAAACATTAACATTGATATCATTTTTTTTTATTTAATGTTATTCAGGGTTATATCTGGTCTATATACCAGCTTTGATAAGTGTTTGGTACTAATATAAATTTCCACTTCGTACTATGAACATCAAAATTATTTATTTTGTTAAAATATTTCCTTTCTCTATTGTAACTGTATACGTATACCTAACAACAAACTTATTTTATTTACCTGTGTTTAAAGTTATTGCAAATGGCTGATATTTTGTTCGAGCATATTGTTTTTCTTAAATTGTTTAACATTTCATACCGATATAACATGTTACTTTTATTATTCTTCCTTAGTTTATTTATTTTGAATTTACATTGTATCATAGGTTAAATTTATTTGTTCAGTGTATGTTCAATGGTGTTAATATGTCCTTTGATTGAGTTAAGCTATTTCAGTTGATATTTTATAGTGTGTTTTCTATGTTGTGATGTTACACTATTGTTTCAGAAAAAGGGTGAAGGTTTGGTACCATTAAAACGTTTAAACCCGCTGCATTTGTTTGCACCTGTCCTAAGTCAGGAATCTGATGTTCAGTAGTTGTCGTTTGTTGATGTGGTTCATAAGTGTTTCTCGTTTCGCTTTTATATAGATTAGACCGTTGGTTTTCCGCTTGAATGGTTTTACACTAGTAATTTTTGGGGCCCTTTATAGCTTACTGTTCGGTGTGAGCCTAGGCTCCGTGTTGAAGACCGTACTTTGACCTATAATGGTTTACATTTATAAATTTTGACTTGGATGGAGAGTTGTCTCATTGGCACTCATACCACATCTTCTTATATCTATATATGATGCAGATGACACTGCTGTAAAAACAAAATGCCTAAGTCTTTCTTTCAGGACTTCTTTGAAGTGAGACAAAGCCATTATTTGGTTTCTTGGTTAGAATTATTCTAATTGGTTCAACATCATTTAAAAGGGGCCTTTTTGAGGTTTGGTCTTTGCTATGATAGATGCTTTATTTCCATCAAATGGGCTCACAAGGAGCATAATATAATATCGTTATAATATTATTTTTACAAATATAATAAACAATACAGTATACATAGTTACAAACAGAAAAAAGAAACAACAGTTTTCACATATTCGTATATATATAGGAGTATATCTCAGGCACACCTCTAGAAAGTAACAAAAAAGAATTCTGTGAGTAGGCTAAATATATCTAGCTTAACTGCAGGAGGCACCAAGGGACGGTGCTATATGGCATGGTGGGTGCATATTAAAATGTGTATCGGGACATTAATGATATGGTAAGATATTGTAACAAGTTGCACATAACTGGCATGTCATCCTCGTGCCTGGTGCAGAGGAGTCAGTACTATTTAAAGTGATACAACTGCAAGAGGCACCAAGGGACATGGGGCTATGTATTTTCCAAAAAAATACCATATGATACTGAGATATTAATCTTCACAGTGTTACATTATAAAGGCAACTGTTCAATAGACAACTTTTGAGTTCGATGCATTTCCGTCAAAAACTCTGGTTTTAGTGAACATCATTTGTGCGTTAAGGGGCATCGTCACTTCCGTTCCAATGTTGAGCAAGTGGTTGGAAAACTATTATGCTATATTGCACGAATTATTCAGCAAGTTAAATTCTCATAATTGACAATCAGCACTGCTGTCATTAGGGAATTGTGATTAAGCACTTACAAAACAAACATTATTTCTAGTTTATCCTGCACAATGATGATCACTAAGACGCTTGATGAACGTTAATAGTGCAGGGATACAGGCGATCCACTCTATCTGGTAAATGACGTCATAAAGGCGAGCATAATTGACGAGTTTTTTCCGGTGAAGGATGAACTCGAAAGTGGTCTATTGGAACTCAATCCCATTTAACACATCACTTTGATACTGAGATATTAAATCTTCACAGTGTTACATTATAAAGGCAACTCTTCAATTGGAACTCCATCCCATTTAACCCATCACTATCCCAAATTTTCTAGTATGCCCAGGTTTTTATATCATCATCCTTGAAAATATGAAGAAGTGATAATTTGTGGCAGAAAAAATTGAAATATTACATCATCACATAATAAAGAGACAATCAGCAAGATGCTACACATTGTTAGACATAAATGTTTGCAGGTTCACATATGACAAGTTATTTTCCTTCTATTTATCAAACAAAAGAAAACAAGATGACAACTTGATGTCTTCATTGTAAATTCCATAATCTTCTTTGGAATTTCTTTCTATTGTCATGAACAGGAAGTTCATTTCAAGAGTTCATATTATGTCACAATTAATTATTTGAGGTCCCATAACTCTGTCAGTTCTAATAAAATTGCATTTCACTGGACATGTGTTTTTCAGAGATATACAGTATTACATTCCAAGATCCTACATTTTTAGAAGTAATTTGTCTGAGAAAAAAATATATATTTTTTTTGGTTTCTTAACATATTGTTACAAATCAAACATTTAAAAATTTTCAAACTTATAAAGTATAATGTTAATGCAGTGAATTTAGGTCTTCTATAAAATTGTCTACATTTATTGTCATGTAGATTTCAAATTTTGGGGGTGAACTGTAAAACATCATTGTCAATCCTGTCACCTTGAGTCATGGATGAGTTCCATTATTATTTCAATCCTATTTAAGGTTATCAAAGTTGTGTCTATGTATTCTATTCATTTATGTTGTTCTAGAACTTGGCTTCAATTCAAAATTAATAAACAACAAAAAGTTTGTCATTCTAAGCACCATGAAATGTGTCTGAAGTGAAAGTCAGCCTTAAATGAAGTGTTTCAGGAATTAACTAAACAATTTTTCTACATAACTGTTTGACATAATAGCATATAAATTTTCTGAGAATGCTAAAAGATTTGTCATTTCAACCTAATATTCTATTCTATTATAATCAAATGCAGGAAGAAGCTGCACTAAGCAGAATGTTATATCACTCCCTTTATTCAAAACCTTTTTGGTTCCACAATCTTACCTTCCTAAAGGAAAATATCTCATAAAATAACTCATTAATGTTAAAGGAAATAACTCCTTAAAATAACTTGTAAATATATCAAAGATATGTTCAAATTACATTTCTGAATTGTTGAAAGTTAGAAATAATGTTTAACAAATCCATTAATAATATTAAATATCAATATCCTGTTCAGATTGTATTGATTATTTAGTTGTTATAGTTTTGTATTTTATGTATGTTCTATACACCGACTGAATTGAACCTTTACCGATTGTTATAATTGCATTTGTGCTAATAAAATATTGTCTATTGTCTCATTTATATGTCTCATAAATAGATGTACTTATAAATACTTATCTTTATTGAACATAAATCATTTTTATATCTCAATTTAATGAAATTACAAAATTCTCAAAATAAATGTTATTTACACCTGTTTTATATAAAACCATTTAACTTTATATAATCCTTGAAAACTAAACAGGTGGAGAGAGCAATAAATTTTATGTGTCATGATATAATTTTACATGTGTTTTACATGTGTAAGTAAGTACAAAATGACCGTAAATAATGGAGACAAATGGTTGCAAATTAAGTATAATTTCAATGAGCCCTCGTTTCAAAGGCAAATAACATTATTCGTGTTTGGAATTAATTATTACATGTACGAAAGTGACATTTTCTGTACTGATGAAAAACAATTTAAATGAAGACAAATTGTCTTGATCAGAATCATGTGTAGTACCCCTATTATTTTCCAATAAATCACAATGTTAGTGTTTTGTTGATTTCTGATTAGTACTGACACATGTTTTATATGACTGTCAATTTACAAGCATTTCTTTTATACCTCAAGAGGCTACTTAACTCCTTAGTCCAAAAACAATTTACTTTCAACCCTATCAACATAGTGATAAATCCTATATATTTGAAATATAAAATTTAATATTTCATTACCAAAATAATCTTTAATAAATATGAATAACTAATCCTTAAATAATTACATGAGAAATTAATACATGTAAACTGTTGAACTAAAGTCTGCCAATATTTCAAATAAACCAAATCAGTTTTGTTCCAGTCATATTTACTCATATTTTGAGTTTAATAAAAGTAAAATATATTTGTGATGGATATGAAAGAGACTACCAAAGACCTGCCATCAATATTAAATCTTTCAAGGCCAAAATGATATAACTAAAAGACAACCACTGAGGATGTTCCTGACTTGAAACACGCACTCAACATGTTACACTCCCCCTTTTCTTGATGTATTTGATAAGTCTGTGTTCATTCCATCACTCAAATTTTCTGAATATTTCCTACCAGTCCTTAGGTTTGGATATGTCTATTTGTTATTACAATGATTTAGTGGGATCAATGTTAAACATAAAAACTTCTTCCAGACAGATTAAATAAACTTACATAATGAGAATAACACATAAAAATAAATATTTACAAATGTTTTAACAAGGCTTGTTACTCAGCCATGGTGAACTTAAAACTTTCCCACCATTTTCCTTCCTCTCGGTTAATTCGACAGTATTTTAGGGTAATCAGTATTTTCTGATAAGTCATTTTGATACAAAAAGATTGCATATACCAAATAATTTATTTTATGGCTACTATTGCAAAGTATTTCAAAGTTAAATGAAGTTATCTCTCACAGTGCAGGAAGTCTGCACTTAAAATGCTTGTCACATAATACAGCCTAAGTGGCATCTCTTACATTTTACATGATATAACAAGTCTGTGAAGAGATAAGTCGCACAATTTATGTGGCATACAGGAGACAAAAAGATGGTACTAACATTGTCTCCAAAACTTAAAATAAAGAAAATATTTCTCAGTCTACTGAATGTGACTTAAATAAAAGAAAGAGGTTTTATAACCAATAATGGGCCCACAAAAAGCATAAACATTTGACCTGACAATAACATCAATAAGAAAACAAAATAGGTTTCCATTATTAATAAAGCTGTGAGAACTGAAGACTGGGACTCCTAAATAAGTGACTAAAAGGTATATGCTGATATTTTGTTTGATTAATTCATGCAATTTAAGTTCAATCACAATACATATAATATGAAACTGAATTTCAATGTTGCTTTAACAGAATAGGACCTACTTAACTGCCTACAACCATAAGAAATATATCTCATAAATAGTAACAATGTGGCATTAAAGAGCAAACAGTTCAATTTACAAACCAAAAAATAATCCAAAGTAGTGACAAATCTTAAAAGAAAAGAATTTCTGGCTTGAAATACTTTATTTCTATAATTTTTCTAAATCACATTATGTAGCAAGTAAAAAGAAATACTGTGGATTCATGTTTATTTGAATAATATCAACATTAGTGGACTTCAAAAGTAAACCACAACAAATTCAAAATTATTTTCAGAATGTGAAAAAAAAACATGAAATCAAATATCCTCAAAAATACAAATTTTCCTTCATCCACAATAATTGGTTACCATGAACATGAACGTATTCACAGTTATCATGGTATCTGTCTTTCATTAACAAACAGGTAGGTGCAAATATAAAGCTAATAAATGTGCAATTAAGCAATCATCAAACTGCTAATTAATAATCAATTAAAGTTCTACTTACTTGTACTTGGTTCCTGCAGAAGAAACAATAAACAGAATCAGTATTATATAAACAGACAACATGTTGGTCACAACAGATCCAACAGCACAAAATATCGCAAATGAAACACTGTTTGTAATCTTGCAGAATTTTTTAGTTGGTAGATTTTGGGATTAAATTTCACTTTTTGCTCTTTGAAAAGTTTTATAACCCTTTTATTGGTTATAAAATCCCCATAAGCTGTCAAATGTTTTATTGTTTTATCTCCACTTAAGCCAAGTAAGCATTCCAGCAAATAGAAAAAAAAATATCTCATGTAAGTGTTAAGTCAGCACTATTGTCTTATTTCCTCTTATTTAGAAATTTACTTTCTATTCATTTCCTACAATTGTACCAGCACACTTAAGTAGATAGATATAATGCTGTTCTCTCACAAACTATGTGAAATTGAGTATGAAATAGACGTGTGAATTCTTCCAACTTTTTGTGTTGAATGTCTCTTTCAAGTCTAAACTAGTAATTATAGTTTTATAATAAGACAAATTCCAATCCTGTGCACACACAATTGAAACATTAAAATCTGATTAGTCAAACTTTAACATAACAATAGATCAATTTAAGGTTCTCATAAAAATCTTGACCAAATCCTTTAAGTCAACAAGAATTGAAATTATAAAAGTCCCGCTAGACCATATAATTATATTGAAGCTTATATATTGCCTCTTCTTGTTTATCTTTGGATGTAACTAGTCATTAAGATTTTCTTTATCTTTTCAAAAAGTTTTCGTCCTATCTCCATGAAATCAGATCAGAGTGGTGAATGAAGTTTGGCTTAGCTGACAGTCGGAGTTTCTAATGTCAACATGCTGAGGAATCAGAGATAAGGCCCTACGGCTCTCTCTGATAGCAATGGAAATCGTTTACTATTATCTCTCATGCTCCCATTGAGAAGGCACTTGGATACATATAAATGTTTTCACAAATGTTTCAAGATAAATATCAACCATTAACAATTTTTTTCTTCCAATTTGTACATCATACAAAACAGCTATTTTGATATATTGAAAAAATTATCAGAATCACCTGTTTTACTTGTTTTCATTTAATCTACTTGAGTTCTGTTATGTTTAAGTTGATCTTGAAAACTTCAGTCAAGTATTCTATGTTTCTAATTTGTTCTACAGATTTTAAAATATTTTTTGTATTTCGCACTTTTCATGAAGTTGCCACTCTCACATCAGATATATTCTTGATAGGTCAAAATATTTATCATCACAAATTTTACTCTGAAGACCTGCAAAGTAGCTTTTAGTCTGATAATCACAATCTTAGAATTATATAATTTCCCAGAAATTCTAAAATTCAGTATCTTAAATCTGTGTTGATCTCTTTAATGATAATAATTTTCAAGGTAAGAAATCCAGGTACAGAGGCACATGAAGACAAAATAAATAAAATAATGCATATTCCTGCCAAATTTTCTGATGTGCAGTCTCTTAAAACACTGATAACAAAGTAAAAGATCCTCTGATAAAATATAAAAAAATCACATTTCTTATGAAAAGCTACTTTCCATTCAAAGGCACTCCTGTAATGTTAGTAAATGCAAGCATTCCACTGACTTGATAATATCTAAACAATCAATCCATTAAGTCCAGATACAATTCTTAAATTGTTCAAATTATTTTCAAAATTATGCAGAAAATTTACTTTAGCCTATGCCATACTGCAGTAATTTTACTTTCTGATCAATTATTTGTTCCAATCTGTTTCATCTTTTTTTTCCAATAAAAGAATTAAAATTTCTTTGCTTTTTTTTAAGCTCAAGTTAAAGTAATTTTCTTTTTCATATCGAACACACACAATTTTTCATTAGAATTGTTTCTCGTTCCCATGTGAATATTGAATGAGATTAAAACAGTCTTTTGTTTCCTTTGTGTCAATTTATTATTACTCATCACAGAGTTTGATACACATCATCACCAACATTAATATGTCCCTGCCCAAAACCAAAACATATGCCTAACGGACCATTTAATTGAAAACTGACCCTATGGACATGATGACTGACCAATAGACAATACTTATCATACCTGATTATCACTATAAAGACTTTTATGTTACTTTAATGGAGCATTATATTACAGAATCACAATAAGATCAAAGGTCAAACAGCTTAATAACAGTAGTCTGCTGTTATTACATTAGAAAAGCATGTCCAACACTAGAAAAGGGAGGGGGAGACATAGAAATGAGAGGATAACAAAATGGATTTAATTAAAGGAAAAGGGAGCATTGAAATAGGGGAGAGACAACTTCATTATATGGCTACAGCAGTTAATATCAGGAATAATGAATAGAAATAGAACGCAAGAATAATGGAAGTAGCAAAACGAATATATTGAAAGGGAACAGATTGTAAAAATAATGGCAACCAAAAAATATTCATACTATTTTATACTTAGATGGATAAGAAGATAAAAAAATAAGGAGTTAGTGTAACATAAGAGAGCATGTATCAGATTAAAATCTATTTATCTTTTAAATTGAGGGTGGGCATAAATAATCTTCTGAACTCTTTTATAATATTATTGTGTATTAATTACATTGCTACAGTAACATCATCACTAACGTGTTAAGAATCTGCTCTGTTTTAAATGAAATATTCATTGCTCTAGCAAATTTTGTAGAAAATATTTGACATTTTATTATTAACCATTATCCTTCATACTTTCATGCTTATAAAATTAATTATAAAGGATTTTATTCATTTGTTATTCAAAACTGATTAAATTTTCTCATTTAAATATCAATTTATTTCCATTGCTACATTCAATTACAAGTATCTAGAACAAGAAAAATAGTAAACAATGAAATAAAATTAATATCCTGAGGAAAAAATAAAGTGGTTAGGGAAAAACTATTATAAAGTGTGATGGAAACAAAGAAGTATTAACAGATGTACGGAGACAAAGGGAAATCTTCATAACAACATTACATGAATCACAATATTTCTCAACTACCGAAGCCTGTTGTCTAAAAAGACAATGATTGAATAAACAATGATACACAGAATTGGTAAACACTCAGATTCTTACAAATTTAATGTGATTCTTTTTAAACTTAACTGATTACTGAATGCATTTGCAATAACTCTACTTCTTAAATTCTGACATATTTTAGGAGTATTTTAAGTTTAAAGAGTAAATGATGGTTTTCTTATTTGCAGTAAAATAAAATGCATGTGACCTTCTCTGAGGGAGATGACATGCTGTTGGGATGTGGGATATAGGGGGGCACAAAAATTTGGGTATGGGATATAGGGGTAAAAAGTGGGGATGTGGGATACAGGGGGTAAAAAAGTGGGATGTGGGATACAGGGGTAAAAAGTGGGGATGTGGGATACAGGGGGTAAAAAAGTGGGGATGTGGGATACAGGGGGTAAAAAAGTAGGATCTCGAAAAGGAAGGGGGAAACAAGTAGGAATTGGGAAAAATTACAAAAAAAAGTGGGATTTGGAAAATGAGCACCCCTGTGCCACCCCTCTTCTCTAA
This sequence comes from Mytilus coruscus, assembly GCA_017311375.1. NCBI lineage: Eukaryota > Metazoa > Mollusca > Bivalvia > Mytilida > Mytilidae > Mytilus > Mytilus coruscus. Next base: position 18,888,941 of record CM029595.1, on the reverse strand, counting down.
TGCTCCTTTCAATAATGACAACTTTTAACCATGAAAAGATGTTGTCACTGAGAATTGGTGCATAATGTTTGCGTGCATTACCATTACATTTGCGCAAAAATCATTATGTTTGCGTGCATTTGTTTTACAGGTAAACTCAGGTAAACTGAGGTAAATACAGGTAGATTATACTTATTTTACTATTATTTTCGAGCAGGGTAAGTTCGTTTTATTATGTACAAGCACTTAGTCCTGAAAATATAAACAGTATGATCAAAATGTAAAAACATAGCAAATCTAAAGATCAAAAGTACTGATTTTACATGTCGTAACGTGCTGAATATGTGAAGCCCACTGCTTTATGAAACACAAAACTATATGTCCTGAATAAAATTACGCATTGTAGTGAACATGGAATGATTGCAGGCCGTTTGTAGGACGCCTGGATTCTTCTGGCGGTAATGATGCCCAAGGAGGAAATAGGGAATCTGATGAAATGTCTTTGCAATTATCTAGGGTCTGATCGGTATGAAATATCCCATGACTTAAGTGTTTTCTTGATACGGAAAGTAAATCATTCGTACATTAATGATTTCCCCCGATTTGTTTCTGACAAACGAAACTCCATGTTTGTGTCTTGACGCAACTTCACAAACTGACTTAAATTATTTACTAAATCAATTACTATTTTGATAAAATCAGGAAAAAGAAAACAATTTACTCTGAAATATTCGAAAATTAAGTTACATTCATATCTTAAGCTTTTACAGGATTTCTCATGATAACTATATATTTTTAGATGTCAATTTGAAAAATATATAATTTGAAATTAAAAATATTTTCAAAATTCATAACAACTATAAACATATTTATTATGAGTTATCTTTATTTTTACCAGTGTTACCTATAAAATGAATGCGCAAATGTAATCAAAAGCTGCGCACAAATGTAAAATATTTTAATCCCCAAATGCGCAAATGTAATGCGCCCCTGAGAATGGAGAGAAAGGGATTATGGTCAGAGATTAGTTTTATCTAATGACCTATTCATGCCATCATACAACTGTTATTTCAGAAGTATCTATGTGTTTAATATTGCTATAATTGAACAAATGTTGAAAATTCAAGATTAAATATTACAATTTCAGGAAATTTGGATACAAACAATGCTATCAGAATTAAAAATGTGAGTTTTAATTTTTGCAAAACCTATCACATAACATTTTTTTGAAAATAATAAAAATTATTGAAAACCATCTTATTTTAAACAACTCCATCTAATTTTAAAACGAATAATGTATGATGTCAAGAATAGCTGGACTGGAAAAAAAAGGGGAAGTGAAAATTAATTGTATACCTACCAGAACACATCATTGTAACCTGGACATCTTGTCTGACTATGGCAAGTTTACCAGGAGGTGATTTTGGCTTGTTGTATGCTCTACATCCGTACCTACTGGTCTCTGTGACATTTTTGATAAGGAGTCGTGACAAAACATCATTGCCTTGTACAGTTGTGTAGATAGAGATCCCATCAGGAGGCGTGCTACCAAGCTGAAAAGGACAGGTCTTTCTAAAACATTTGCTTAAAACAAAACACTATGATAAAAATGGTATTAAGTTCTAAACTGAAAGAGGGTATCAAAAATCATAATTATGGAATGAATATTGTTTATACATATAAAGAGATGTGGTATGATTGCCAATGAGACAACTATCCACCAAAGTTCAAATGAAGTGGATTTAAGCGATTATAGGCAAGCGTACGGCCTTCAACAATGAGAAAACAGTTATTTGAAATGACATACCGGTACTGTACAGGTTATTTAGTCAAATGAAAGCTAAAATTTTATTTCTTATTTGGGGACTTACATTTTAGCAATACTTTATTTATACACCCTATAATCTAAAGTTACAAAGTATATATAAACAGAAATTGTGTTCCTGACAGATGTGAAAATTGTTCACACTTCACAACTCTTATAATGTCAAGCTGCTTACCAAATATAATGTCATTCTGTTGAATGGTGCTGAAGTGACAAAAATATCAACTTCATTCAAGATATTGAAAAAGTATCAGCCAACAGGAAAGTGCTCAGAGACACTTAACTAAGGAAGAAATGTGTGACAAAAATATCAACTTCATTCAAGATATTGAAAATTCAAAGTATCAGCCAACAGGAAAGTGCTCACAGGTTTTAACTCTTCACTGTCAAACTGGTGACCAAATATGAAGTCATTCTGCTCAGTAGTTCATGAGAAAAGTGTGACAAAAGTATTTGCTTGACAAAAAGATGGACAAACTGAGAGACAAAAGGACAAGGTGAATGCAATATAACCCAGGGTCTGAGATACTTAACTAAGGAAGAAATGCAACAGAGAAGTACAATTTCAAAGCTTCAGGAAAGCATGTATTGCTGACTTGGTATTTATGCCTATGTGAAGAATATGGGATTTTTTTAATGTGGTCAGCAATATTCGATTGCCACAGGGTTTTCCTTGAACTACATATTTTTATTAGAGTTATACCTCTACTCCATTTTTGCTCCAGATCATTGTTGGTACTGGTATCCCTGCTACATTACAGACAAGCTGAACTGGGTTCCCACACTTTACAGTTCGGTTATATGGTATCAGTCCAACAAACTTGACTGGCACTGAAAACACATTTATTTGAAAGCGATGAAACAGTTGTTTTTCTTTAATAGTTGGCAACATTCACAAATAAATGATATAATGTAAATTCGAAATTATTTAACACGAATAATGTGACTGGGTGAGTATCGCAATAATAAGTACTTGCATTCTGAATATATCTGCATGCATATTTTCAAGAAATTGCAATAATAATCTCACATTTCTGTCCATTCTGCAAAAATCGCAATAATAAATGCACTCAATAATTTCTGAATTTATAGAATAGTTACTAGTTACAGCACTTTGCTTCAAAAGTATTTTTGTATAGTAAAATTGACTGGATGTCCTTCAGCTAAACTTTTATAATAAAAATATGCTGGGAGATGGTCATAGCTTTATCTTGAAGTAATAAATTATAAATTTGATGTACATTCAATACATCTTATGAGACTATGAGACGACACAGTTTCTTTTCCATGGTTGACCAAATCAACTCACCTTGAACTTCTAAGAACACTTTATGAGATATCAGTGTTTCATTGCCATGTTTGACTTTGCAATAGTATTCTCCCCTGTCCTTCACATGCACGTGAATAATCTTCAAACTTCCTGTCTTTTTATTTATGTCATACTTAGCATGGCCAGTATCTTCATCTCGGCTAAATCTATCTTTTATTCTCTCCCCATCCTTGAACCATTTATACAGAACATGATGATGGGAATTTGTACGTTTGTTAGCTCTACAGTGAAAGGTATGGCTGTAGTCAGCTGAAACAGTGGCATTCTTTGGTGGCTTAATAATTTCTAATTCTGAAAAGGATAAAAAATAGAAATAATTTAGAATATTGTTTTTAGTATCACAAATATCATAAATGGACATTAAGAATTTACATTGTATCATAGGTCAAATTTATTTGTTCAGTGTATGTTCAATGGTGTTAATATGTCCTTTATTGAGTTAAGCTATTTCAGTTGATATTTTATAGTGTGTTTTTCTATGTTGTGATGTTACACTATTGTTTCAGAAAAAGGGTGAAGGTTTGGTACCATTAAAACGTTTAAACCCGCTGCATTTGTTTGCACCTGTCCTAAGTCAGGAATCTGATGTTCAGTAGTTGTCGCTTGTTGATGTGGTTCATAAGTGTTTCTCGCTTCTCGCTTTTATATAGATTAGACCGTTGGTTTTCCCGCTTGAATGGTTTTACACTAGTAATTTTGGGGCCCTTTATAGCTTACTGTTCGTGTGAGTCTAGGCTCCGTGTTGAAGACCGTGCTTTGACCTATAATGGTTTACATTTAACTTGGATGGAGAGTTGTCTCATTGGCACTCATACCACATCTTCTTATATCTATTAAGGATTAGGTATCAATAATTTTTAAGTGGTGACCTGTAGTTGTTTATCATTTTCCTTGGGTGTAAGCTGGGTAAGCCCTCTCATCTGAAATCAAATCACATCTCCTTATTTTCATGTTAAACAAGTGAAACTGTGAGCTACTGCACACTGATGATACCCCCAGCCCAAATATTTGACGGTAAACAGGAAGTTGTTGAGTGATTAATCTGAAAACTAATCACATGGTATAGCTGACTTATATAAATACTGAAACCAAATTTCAGAAATCCTTGTAATGTAGTTCCTGAGAAAAATGTGACGAAAATTTTCAACTTGGATGTGTTGTGTAAAATGATGTAAATGTTCGGTAAACAGGAAGTGGTTGAATGATCAATCTGAAAACGCATCACACGGTACAGCCTACTTATATAAACCCTGATACCAAATTTCAGAAATCCTTGTATTGTAGTTCCTGAGAAAAATGCGACGAAAAATTTTTATGGGACGGAAGGACGGACGGACTGACGGACTGACGGACTGACAGACTGACGAACTGACGGATGGATGGACAGACAGAGGTAAAACAGTATACCCCACTTTTTTAAAGCTGGGGTATAAAAGTAAACAATTTCTTCAACCAGATCAAAGGCAAAAGCCAAAAACTTCATAAAGAAGCTATTCAAACTAAACTATCATCTTTAAATTATATTTGACATAAGAGTTCAAAAGTTGAGAAGTATTTCAACCAAGGGAGGATACCTTCCACAAGTACTCTATTTTCAATCTTAAATTAACTTTGCAACAGGTGCTCCAAAGCTTATAGTTCCATAACTACTGGTAGTAATTTAGCTTATATGTAGTACATTTTTACCAACTGTTTTTCCCATGAGGGACATAACATGCAAATTGTCTTAATTTTTCCAACAAATCATTATAAAAAGGGATATATGATGTGATTGCCAAATGATATAACTATCAACACAAAGGGACAAGGATGCTAAAAAAAACTACAGTTCACCATTATTTATATGATTGATTAATTGTTGGTGTTTATTAACACTACTTTCAGCACTATTGGCTATATTATGTTGGCAGGAAAACTGTCAAACCTAGTCAATTAAGATAAACACACATGCCACAAACTCAGACACAAGTTAAATTAAATTTCTATCTTTATCAAGATATTTCAGTTGATTTACATTTATACTCGAAAAGACAGAAATGTTTATTGTCTATTTGTACTAAAAACAACTAAAATATTTCCAAAGAAAAAATCCTCCCCATTTTCTCCACACTTTAAGATGTTCAGTTCAAGAAATATTTATCTATTTTGGATATTTAACTATTTATATATGCCTGTGATATTTTATAAAATGAATTTTGGCAGGTGTGTGCTAAAAGCTTTTAAAATGAAATAATTTGAAAAATTGTTAATAACATGATTCCCAGATTAACCAGGGTAACACTATGTACACCTCTCTATATCTGAGATCAAATTATCATCTGAGTAAAGCATCAAACTGTTGACAGCATGGACCAATACTTGAACAATCAATCTTTAGAGTAATTTCAAGGGCTGATTTAGAAAAAACAACACAAATTCACAATTAATTAAGGGCCCTTTGTGGGAAGCATGACATTCACATACACAATACATTACAATATGATTTTGTAATGAAAAAAAGAATGTTTCATTGATAACAATACAATGGTAGATAACTCCTATTTACTTCATGTCATGTATTGATGCATTCAGTGAATATGAAGTTCAGAGTTGACATACATATGTAGTCAAAAGATTAACCAAAACAGAGGCCTTGCTGAAGGGTTTTCTTGATGTTTAACATAATGTCAATGTGAACCCCCTCCTATGTCAGCTTTCTATGAAAATTGGTAGAAACATTGTTTCATTGGGTTCAGCATTCCCTTTTAATCATCCAATTTACCAATTGATGGCCATATTGGTTGTATTATCTATCACCTATGACAGCACTAATGATTTTGTCATTTCATTTGGTTTTAATTAATTTAGGTGCATATAAGAACTAAATCAACCAATTATAACAAAATAACACATATTTGATATTAGCAGCCAAGGTTCATCTAGTGGATGCTTAGTGGACAGCATCCACTGACTTAAATCTGATTTTCCTAGCCAGTTTCAGGGATTCCAATGTTTTTACAAATGGTACATGAATAAGGAACCAGCGACAGCTTACATGCTTGCATTTCTTATTACAATTATTTTTCTAGTTTTCTTGCCAAATGCTGAGAGAAAAATAACTCTTATTTTAGAGATTAGGACAAATTCTATAGCTGACCTTCAAGTGAAAAATATCCAATGATAAAAAGAGATGGGTCTATACAAAAAGATCTTTACTAAAAGCCTTTATACTATAATAGGGATATTTGAAAGTTCTATTCAGACAGTTTATCGTGAATTGTAAAAGTAAATAACATATCTATCTACTCAAATTTGTTCTGAATATGTATGTTACAATACAAAACTCTTCATAAATGAACATCACTCAAAAGGAATAAGTAAAACTATAAATTAAAACTTTTCACAAATATTCAACAACAAATTCATGATCAGAATTTCAAATAGATATCTGAATAAGGAAAAGATATAGCATTTGCAATTATGGCACAATGAATAACACCTTAAAATGCAAATATATTACTTTCTTTTCAATCTGATTTTAATTTAAAAGTGAAAAGATTTTCAGAACAGGGTATATAAACATAGGATAGGTGATTTTTCTGTCTCATTAAGTTTATTATGCTAATATTCCGATAAACCGGGTAGATTTTTATTTCATTTTATAGCTTCTTTGAAGTAAAGAAAAGAAATATTCTACACAAACAACCTATCCATATTTCACTTTCTACATGGACTATAAAATACTTCAAAAAGAAAATTTTATGACAAACGACCCTATGATACTTAAAGTTCATAAGTCTTTTCAAATTTCCTTCATTAAAGCATTCTTTTGGTTGGGATTTTTACTTTGCAATTAAATGCATATAAATTTAACAATTTTGTAGAAAAGTGTCATAGTATTCTCATTTATTCCTTTTTACAGTATACTTAATAATCATCAAACACACCCACTGACATATGATATTAATATTACTTAGATGAGACCATGGGAAAGGGGAATAAGCATCAAACACACCCACTAAAAATGATATCACTAATACTTTGATGAAACTATGGAAAAGGGACCTAACTCAGGAAATGCTATAAAGGATTATGTTTCTGATGGTGCTAAAAATGCTAAAACTCCAAAATAATTTTGGTAAAGAAAGTTTAGGCTAGACATTTTTTATACTATTTGTTTAGGCCATAATTAACAAATGTACAACATAGAATACTAAATGTATCTCTACTATTTGCTGGTACCAGTAAATTAATACCATCTCATATACTTCTAAAAGATTTTTTCAGGACATGTACAGCAAATGCAGGAAGACTGAGACAAATTAGAAGTACAAAAAGAGCAAACTTTAACTCCTTAAAGGAACACTGGAACACTTTCTGAATTTTAAGACTACCTAAAACTTAAGGATCTTGACATAACATATTGTCAAGTAATCAATTGAGATAAATCAATTTAAATAAATCAATTTAGGTATGGTGATGTATTTTACTTGTCAAACTATCACTTGATCACCTTTCCCTATTTATGTGTGTATTTTGTTGGAATACATTGTATATATAGACTGTTTGTATTTCATCCTTCTGCTTTTGGGGTCCAAAGTGTGAGATACTGTTCTTATTCATTCTTGATTTAACTTTTCTTGAAAATTGCCTTATTCTTTTTTCATAAACATGATCTCACCTGTAAACTGGCAAAGAACAGTACACTTCCCCCTACTAACATCAAACATAACATAATAGCTATTCTTACTTTTCTTTCTAGGCTTCTTCATAGGTCTCCCTTTTTTAATGTCATTGATATCATTGATACATTCATATTCACAACAATCCATTCCTATCTTCCACACATAGTATGTACAGTTCCTGTCAGGACACTCAATGATTCGTACAGTTCTACATTGTTTAGAAGAATCACGACCACATGCACATAATTTGCAATTATCTTCCTTGTATGGAGCATATTCTTCTCCGTAATGGAAAATTTTTCCCTTCCAATCTGTACATGTGATGTTTGGAACTTCTACAAAATTGAATAGATATTAATATCAATTAATAGAAATCACTGTTTTTGAAAATTAGAAATGTCTAAAAGGAAGTGAAACTAGAACTGCACATTTATGAATAACATACTATTATCTGCCATCAAATGTGGATATTTTGTTTACAGTCATTCTGAATAAATAATTATATTAAAAAAAGGAGATATGGTTTGATTGCCAAAAAGCCAATTATCCACCCGAGTTCAAATGAAATTGATGTAAGCAATTATGTATGTGTATGATATATGTTTGTGTCTCTTTCCTTCTAGTGCGGTGACGGAATAGGAAAAAATCAATTATTAAAAGAGTTTAATTTCACATCAGGGTATCTGCTAAAATTGGCACAGTACTAGAAAAATGATTCAACTTGAATTTAAGATTGGTCGTCAAAAGTCGTATGGTGCAGTTTTTTATTTTAGCTTTTAGCCAGCAAATTTGACTTCAAATGCAGATCATTAGTGGCATGCAGTTTGGCTTTTTATTCAAACGCTGCCCTCAAATATCTTTCTTTTTGTTTTATTCAAACATCACACATAATGTTCTATGCATTAGGCGAAAAGATAATTCTAAAAGCCTTTTGATGACAAATTATGAAGGTAAACATTTCTGTAAACTGGAAAATGTGTGTTTCACCTGATTCCAACATCATATAATAAAGCGCTGATGAATGGATTATATCATAAAGACTATAAAGTAATAAAACTGCAATTTTTCTATTCATGTATATAAATTTTATGAGGTAAGATTGTAAAAACGATATTTTTAAACTTTCAAAATCTCTTCTATTCCATCATTAACATAAAACAATTCGGATAGTTGTGTCCCGTCCATGATTGGGCTGAATACATAGTTTTCCTCAAATATTTTGGACTTGATATTTCTTGTTTTTGTTGATGTTTTATTATTTTGTTGAATTATTTGGGTGTCCGTTATTCTTTTTGAGGTTGTGTTGATATAGTTTTATTTATATAAGAGGCAAAATAAGTTTTCAGTTGTTCATTTAAGAAATATGGATCCGACAAAATCCCCAAAAGATGACAACACTAGAAAGTCCGTTGAAACTTGGCTTTAACATTTCAAAGAAGCAAACATTTAGTTTAATCCCTTAAATACTGTTATTCTATTAAAACGGAAGTGGAAATATTGTTTACCACGTACAATAAACTGTTGTATTTTGACACCGCTGATAGGTGTAATGATGAAATTACCCGACAGTGCGCGAATGATTGTGACTTTAGTTCATTCTATTTGCTTGGAAATTGTTTATTTTAAAAGTGGATACGAATGATGCATAAGTCTACATAACATAATGGTGTTTACAGTTTGCACTGCAATTGGAAATGCAGAACCTTTTCACAGACCTAAAGAGAACCATTTTGCTTAGTTCTTGATTTCAAATTCAGATATATACTGAAGATTTCCTGTCTCTTACCAAAATGTCAGTCGATCTGTAATTACATTTCATATACCCCAGTGAGCTTGTGATAAAGGATACTAAAGAAATTAGAATGTTTGCTTCATATCTTGACCTTTACTTTGATATTGACACAGATTAACTACAAACAATAATCTTTTGAAAAGGATGATTTTAACTTTCCAATTGTCAATTTCGCCATATCTCAATAGTACTATATCCTCTGCGCCATCGTATAATGTTCACATATTTCAATTGATACTTTACACTCGTGCATGATGAGTCAGTACAGTCTTCATAAACAGGGGTGTACACCTGACTACTTACAACAGGCCGCAGTTTTCAAATGGATATTCAAACTTATTAATCGTCAACAATATAAAACGTCATGGCAAAAGTCGAAGAACGACGTAATGACAAACATAATTCTACAAAACACTACATAGAAAACTAAAGATCAAAACGAACCTTACTGAAAACCGGAAGGGATTATTGCGTGTGTCCCGGAAGGAAGGTTAAGCAGATTCTGTTCCAGTTGTGACACCTGAGTGTCGAACGTGGAAATTTAGATTTGGTGACATGTACTGAATTATGAGGAAGAACTGGCGATTGAAATAGACACAAAATAAGTTTTAAATCACCATATCACGAATAATGTATCCTTTAAGCTCATTAGCAACATCTTTTCGCGGTTTAAGATGTTTAAATCTGAGTACCAGATCAGATCTGAAAATTTTTGTCAAAACTTTTTGGTCCTCAATGCTCTTCAACTTCGTACTTTATTTGGCCTTTTTAACTTTTTGGACTCGGCGTCACTGATGAGTCTTTTGTAGACAAAACGCGTCTGGCGTACATATAAAATTTCAATTCTGGTATCTATGATGAGTTTATTTGCCATTAATTTGTGTTTGATTCCTGTTTGTAACATATAGATAATTTTGATTCGCATGGCACATGTTACATATTGTTGACACAACCGAACTGAACTCTTTTGAAATATTTAGAATTCCCCAAGATAAAATAGCAGCAGGCTAAGTCAAGAAATCAAGTCACGGTATAAAAGATTGTGTTTTGTGTACTATTGTTTGTCTGTGAGTGTTTTCTTTTTCTTTGGCCATGGCGTTGTCAGTTTATTTTCGACTTATGGGGTTGAATGCCCCTCTGGTATCTTTCGACTCTCTTTCATATGCTTGTATCTATTGTAATAAAATAAAACTGCAACCAAGACAAGGAATAACACTCTCTAAAACAGAATATCCAAGTAAAGGCCTTACTTGAATTCAAACTTTATTCATGAATTACAAGGACATTTACAGAAGCAAGTTTTTTTAACATCAGCAGTGCGATATAAATGATAACCCTAGTTCAGATATCAAATCAATTATACAGTCCAGACTGTATGACAGCACGATTACGACAATCGGAAACATTCCACAGACTACAGTCATGTGATCATGGCAAGTGTATACTGTCGATCATAGATGGCTTTTTTACCTTTGTTTAGAGATATTTAGAGTTGCAACCAGCAGGAAAAAACATTCCTTTCCAGACAAGGTTCATTTGACATTTGTCCTATAGGTGCACTGATGTAACAGTTGTTTTATGTCCCCTATTTATAGATTGATACGGCCAAAGTGTATTTTGCAATGACAATTTTTTTTTAATTTAATGTCCAATGATGCTGGATAAAAATGATGTGGTACACAAACATTTTACCACCACTCTACTTCAAGGCACAGCAGGTTTAATGTCCGAAGCTTAGCATTCATATTCGCAATATTATTATAGGATTTGTGGCTTAAGAATTATGTCGTGTTCTTGAAACACTTGGGACCAATACTGACTCGAGATTTGCTAAACCTTCCATGTACGAACATATGTATTCCAGCCAAGGGTCAGAACATCGTTATAACGTTCCTACATAACAAAAGTCATTTGAGGTCTGAACTACTGATTAAAGTTACGTATATTTAGTGGTATGTTAAACTATCCTTGATAGAAACAAAAATATTTCTTGCGTCACTAAGTTTGGGATTGAATAACCGAAACTTTCTCCATTTTAAACGAATAAAAGTCGGTTCTATCATTAAACATGTCTTTTAAAGTTGTTAGTCTATTTTACAATGATTTATATTCCTATAAATACATTTCATGTCATAGAAATCGTCATGACATTGTAAAACTCAATTATAAGTTTGTTTTGAAATAATTGTTGTTGCCAGTTTTGCATGTACCGAATTCAACGTATTTGGCCAAAACTTAAGTTTTCCTTTCATTGAGGCATACTAGATGGTTATATTAACAAATACATATGTGTTCATAATTTTCTATACATTTGGTAAAGTTTTGACGGTCGTTGTTCTTATAACTTGAACAAAAAATCATTTTAAACTGAAAACTACCCCTTTTGTAAAGTCGCATCGGGTACTCGAAAATTTCATTTAATGATAGGTTTCCACTTTTTAATAAAAATTGAATAAGGAAGAAAATGGATCCAAGTTTTCAATCATTCTACTGTAAAAGTGTATTTAAATTAGAATTAAATATTCAATTTTGTTTTCCTAGAAAACGATATGTGACCTTTGATCTTGATTTCTAAAAACTGCACCATATTTTCTTTTGACGACCAAAATAATTTCAAAGTACACATATTTTCGAATCGAATGATATATAATACAATCGTATACCATTTTTGACGATTAAAATTTCATAATACCGACTTCAGTCACCGCCTATTCCTAGATGACAATGTAAACTATCAGTCTTGTCTATTTCCCTTCCCTAGATGACAATGTAAACTATCAGTCTTGTCTATTTCCTTTAATTTTTCCAGTTTTTTGAATTGATTTGTATGTTGACTCCACTGTAACAGATTAGCCGAGCACTCACTAACATGTTTAACCATACATTGTTAGTCCCAAGCCTGTAGTCAAGTGCTTGGGGTTGTCTTTTTGTTAGATTTGTATGTTGACTCCACTGTAACAGATTAGCCCAGCACTCACTAACATGTTTAACCATACATTGTTAGTCCCAAGCCTGTAGTCAAGTGCTTGGGGTTGTCTTTTTGTTAGATTTGTATGTTGACTCCACTGTAACAGATTAGCCGAGCACTCACTAACATGTGTAACCATACATTGTTAGTCCAAAGCCTGTAGTCAAGTGCTTGGGGTTGTCTTTTTGTTAGATTCGTATGTTGACTCCACTGTAACAGATTAGCCGAGCACTCACCAACATGTTTAACCATACATTGTTAGTCCCAAGCCTGTAGTCAAGTGCTTGGGGTTGTCTTTTTGTTAGATTTGTTTTTGGTTTATTGTTGTTGATTAAATCCTTAAAAAGGAGATTTTTTTTCATAGTTTATCTTAGTTGTAGATAATTTTTATTTAAGAAATACTCATGCCATACTTTATGCTCATTTTTAACCATACATATTTGTCAATATCTTTATACCGTTAGCCTGTAAAATATTGACAAATATAATGCCTACCCATGTTAAATTTAATGTAAAGCATGGTATGATAGAATTATTTCGATTCTGATAGGAAAAATTAGAACTTTTGTATTGTTAGCGGACCTATAATACACGTTCGGGCAGCCATTTTGATTTGATGAACCAAAACGTTATGGAAAATCAACAGTTCCATGATAAAAATTAACATATATATGTAAACTTACTTTTAGAATGATTTTATTTAATTTCCTAGCGAGCAACACCAACAAAATGTCCATTTCTATCTCCGGCGTTGTTCAAAATACAACTGACGTTGCAATTTCAATTGTGACGTCAATCACGTCAGCCCATATTTTATTGTAATTAGAGCATGGCTTTGTTTCCAAAGCAAAAGAAGAACGTCATATTAGAATGGTAAACATGTAAACTTTGCTTTTTGTGTGTTTTTTTTTTCTGTGCATGTACTGATTTTGTGTCATGGATGGATACCCCATATCCTTTTTTTTCTATTATGGTGACATGGAGACTTTGGTGAATAGTTGTATTATATTAAATTATACAACATGTACTATAATATTCTACTATGCTTTGACTGTAAGTGGTGCCATTCTCTCTTTGTAGTTACTGATTCAAATTTAACAAAATTGCACTTGTTACTCGCATGTTAAACCAAACTGATATGTTTTGCTAGCTGATACAATTAGTTAAAGGTGCAGCAAGTCAACAATGATAGGGAAAGGACAGATACTTACCAAAACGGTGTCTTTGTAATTTTTATTTAGATCAAGTTGTTAATTGATAATAATTTAGTATTTTTAAAGTCAAATGAATAGTGATGGAGCTTCATAAGTATAATGTTTTTATAGGTTTGATAAAAGTCTCTTTTAAAATATCTTCTTGCATACATACATGTAATTAACAATTGATCAATGATATATAATAAATTTCATAAACATTAATCTAAAAATTATTTGTTTTTATACTGTAAAATTGTGGAGATAAGCTAACAAATCTTATTTGTAGACCTGAGTAGTCTCCCATTTTTTCACAGTAATAACAATTTTCGTTACAGTTTTCTTTTATCATCAGTTATTTTGATAAAATCTGCCTACAATCTTTGTTAACACACCAAAAAATAGAATATGATAAACTTTCAAGATAATAACTATTATTTTTACTCCAAATGGTCTTTTATTTGCAGTTTTAAAAATCATCATTACAATCTTTATCTGTATACAACTGATACTGCACTATGAATGCAGTCATTCATTACTGTTGGAGACAGAAGCAAAACATTTTGTAAGTATAATTTTTGTTGGTTAGGTATATGCACTATTACTGCTTCTTGCCAGAGTCTTGATCTTGGAGTTTGATTATCATTTTTACCATTTGATATTAAAGTAAGATATTAGATTTGGCAATGTTGGGGAAGGGATATAGTCTTCTCATCTTGACCTTCATCAATGATTTAATTTTTTTTAAATGAGGCAAATGCTGTTGTTTACAATGGCTCCATTTCTTTACAACTATTGAAGGTGAAATATTTTGACTTTCTTTTTAAACAATTTAGAAAATTTGCTAATCATGAAAACTATTGACTTCAATGTTGCAGGAAATTTGATCAATTCTATTAAACCAGCTCTATTTATCTTACCAGTGATTGGTTTTGTTGTTGTTAACTCAAATGTTACTATATCCTCTGTGACATTTCTATCTTCCTGATCACCAGAACTTTGATTCAACAAATTTTGTTGTATACTTTCATTTAAATGTTCTATTTCTTCAACCGAACTTTCGTTGCCTATAGACTTGACATTCAAATGTTCAATAACTTCAACAGAACTTGCATTACCTCTAGATTTATCATCCAAATGTTCTCTAACTTCAACAGAACTTTCATTGCCAGCAGACTTAACATCCAAATTATCCCCAACTTCAACAGAACTTTTGTTGCCGATCAACTCTAGTGTGGTTATCTTAGCATGTTGATCTTCCACAGAATTCTGATTGGACATGACGTCTCCTTTAACCATATCGACATGGTTAGTTGTATGGTCAAACTGTTTGATTGTTTTAGTGTCAATATTGTCTGCTAGAGGATTATTGTTAATAGCATCATTTTGTAACCCAGTCTTTCCTGGTTTCTGTTCTGTGTCTGATTTGTCTGGTTGGTCAGATGTACTCTGAGGTTTTTGTGGTAACTGAGGTGGACTAGCTGGTTCTGATTGGCCTGGTGTACTTTTACCTGGTATGGCTGGTGGACTGGAAGACTCTTTGTCAGACTGATCTGATGTGATGTTAGATACCTCTGATACACTTGCAGAAACCTCCTCAGCTTTACTGTTGAGTATTTTAGAACATTTTGAACAGCACAAACTGTCATCTTCAAGGTCTGAACATTTAGAAGGACAAATAATCTTTCTACAATTCTTTGGGGATCCATCATTACACAAGCAAACCTGACAAGTTTCGTTCTTGTAAATGGCAAATTCTTGGCCTGATGGAATGACTTCATTTTTCCAGTTGGAACATTCAAACTTTCTGTTGTCTGAAATACAAATATGAAATTTATTAAATGATTTTATAATTCTATTTTCTCTCTTTTGACCTAATTTTAAAGACTGTGCTAGTTAACAACACGATGATTAATTAGAGGGTTATACAAGCTGTCAAAGTTCAATGTTTTATAGGCTTATTTTTGGTCTACAAGTCTATTTATATATTTTTGATATTTTTACTTGTGGATGGCACATACATACAAGGAAACACAACTAACATACTAAGACGTCTGTACCATTTGTTCTTTGACAGGTTGTCAGATTCAGGCCATAATTGTACATGTTAATCTATAACTTGTATCAACACAAATATAACAGAAAAGAACCCAAGGAAATAGTAAAGATATGAAAATCAGGAATCTTGATCATAAAAAATTACTCATTACTCAGAGTACAAAATTTGTACTCAAAACACCAAATCCAGTATTTTGATTGGTTAATTTCTGAGCCTGAGTATGATAATCCTGCTCAGCATTTTGTATGACCACAAGGCCAGGAATACATTAAATTTAAAAGGTTTTGTTCAGATTTGTTTTAAAACATAATGCATTTTGATAAAATAACTTGTGTATAATTAAACCAATTAAACCAATACATAGTTAATACATTAAACACACAACACTCAATCAATCAGATTAAAGTTAATCATTTAAAATAAACAGGGAAGACAATTTTGTATAATTCACAAGAGTTCCAAACAAGAATGGACTAGTAGAATAACTAATTTCTGAGATGACAAAAACAAACAACTTCAAAAGTTAAAACTGTATTATCTTATCTTCTTGTTATAATGAATCCTGTCATATGTTTGAGACCGCTTTTTTTTTGCCATAAAGTTACTATATAAATCCTTGGTAAAAGCAGACATGTAACATGTTTCTGGTACAAGCATCAACACCCATTCTGCTTTACGAATTTTTAATTTCAAGCGAAAATTAACCACATAAAAATGTACATATAGTTAGTGTCATCTACCATACACACATTTAATGCATAGATTACCAACCATAATCCTTAAAAGAATTTTTAAATATTTCATATTCAACAATTTTATCATCAGTTTTATGACAAGCAACAAATACTTGTTACACAGGTGTTAATGTAAAGATCAAAGGACCATACAGGTAGGTCGTTAAGGCATGATAGTGGGTGTTTTACATACCATCAAGTCATAAATAAACAGGTATAGACAGGTGAAAATTTATCTTACTCTTATATTCTTGTATTTTTAACTTTTAATTATAATACATCCATTAATCAGTGGGTTTTCTTCACTCAAAATTGACTTCATTTGTTCAAAAGATGAAATTTGATGAGAAATGACAATAAAAAAGGATACTTCTATCAAAGATACAGGTAACTCATACATATGACTGGAATGTTAAATATTTCATCTCCTATGCATCAACACAAAAATACAATTACTCATCTAAATCAGGTAAAGTTAAAATAATCTGTGGACAATGGCTTATCTTCATAGAGATGGAATGACATTACATTCAATTACATTTGAAGACTATGATTTTCCACTCTGTACCTGCTCCTGTTGGCTTAACAGTTAATATAATTCATGAAAACAAGGTCAAGTCAGGTAAACCATGTCAGACAGACAGACAGTACACTTAAGAATTACTAAATATAACTGACCTATTTCTTGTAGTATCTGAAAAATTAACATAAGTACAAAAACTAAATGCTGATCACTGAACAATGAAAACGAGGTCAGGGTCAGTCAGGTGACCTTTGTTAGAGGTACAAATACATCTTGCAACAGTTGACCTATAACTCCTAAGAAAGTGACCAAGCAAGAAGACTGGATGTTGATTATCATATACTGAAAATAAGTTTTATAAATTGTTGCTGCGGCTGCAGACAGGTTGGCATACATATAAATCTAGAATTCTCTTTGATAGTGATGCTGGAAGCATGAGCAAAGAGTGAAGAAAAGACCATTACCCTCAGTTGGTGATTTTTGGAAGTTGATCAGGGAGGAAGGGAAACAGTTCATTACCATGATTACCCTTATCTGATGATGCTGGAAGCATGAATAGAAAGAAGAGAAACAGATCAAAACCCTAACCTATTGGTGCTAGGACCTGAAACTAGTAATGATGGGAGTATGAGTAGATAGGGGATACACATACAATAATCCTCACCTGGTAATGATGGGAGTATGAGTAGATAGGGGATACACAAACAATAATCCTCACCTGGTGATGATGGCAGTGTGAGTAGATAAGGGATACACATACAATAACCCCCACCTGGTGATGATGGAAGTATGAGTAGATAAGGGATACACATACAATAACCCTCACCTGGTGATGATGGCAGTATGAACTGTAGATAGGGGATAGACAAACAATAATCCTCACCTGGTGATGATGGCAGTATGAGTAGATAGGGGATAGACAAACAATAATCCTCACCTGGTGATGATGGCAGTATGAGTAGATAGGGGATAGACATACAATAACCCTCACCTGGTGATGATGGCAGTGTGAGTAGACAGGGGATACACATACAATAACCCTCACCTATAGATGATGGCAGTAGGAGTAGATAGGGGATACACATACAATAACCCCCACCTGGTGATGATGGAAGTATGAGTAGATAAGGGATACACATACAATAACCCTCACCTGGTGATGATGGCAGTATTAGAGGAGAGAAATGCAAAGCATTACTGTTGGCTGATAATGATAGGAGTAGGATAAGATAGAGAAGAAACAGGTCATAACCCTTAGCTGGTGATGATGGGGCATGAGCAGAGAGGGCAGAAACAGATCATAAACCCATAGCTGATTATTCTAAGAGTATAACATTGGAAAAGAGGAGAGAAAAAGATCAAAACCCATAGCTTGTGATGCTGAGAGCATGAGCAGAATGGGGAAAAGGGGGGATACAGATCACAACCGTAGCTGATTATTCTAAGAGTAGAACAATTGTAGAGAGAAGAGAAAAAGATCAAAACCATCAGCTTGTGATGTTGAGAGCAAGAGCAGAGTGGGGGATACAGATCATAACCCATAGCTGGTGGTGACGGAAGCATGAGAAGAAAGCAGAGAAACTGATCATTGTGTGATGCTGAGAGCATGCATGAGCAGAGAGGAGAGAAACATATCATAACCCATAGCTGATTATTCTAAGAGCATAGTATTGGTAAAGAGGAGGGAAAAATATCATAACCATTTGCTTTTGATGCTGGGAGCATGAGCAGAAAGAGAAGAAAAACAGATCATAACCCTTAGCTGGTGATACAAGGAGCATGAGCGAGGAGGGGAGAAATAGATCATAACCCTCAGCTGGTACGTGGTGCTGTGATTCATACCAGAGAGGAGAGAAAAAGATCATAACCTGCAGCTTGTGATACTGGGAGCATGAGCAGAGAGGAAAGATCATGAACCTGCAGCTGGTGATACTGGGAGCATGAGCAGAGAGGAGAGATCATAACCTGCAGCTGGTGATACTGGGAGCATGAGCAGAAATGAGGGATCATAACCTGCAGCTGGTGATACTGGGAGCATAAGCAGAGAAGAGAGAAACAGATCATAACCTGCAGCTTGTGATACTAGGAGGATAAGCAGAGAGGAGCGAAAAAGATCATACCCTGCAGCTTGTGATACTGGGAACATGAGCAGAGAGGAGAGATCATAACCTGCAGCTGGTGATGCTGGAAACATGAGCAGAGAGGAGAGATCATAACCTGCAGCTGGTGATGCTGGGAGCATGAGCAGAAAGGAAAGATCATAACCTGCAGCTGGTGATACTAGGAGCATGAGTAGAGAAGAGAGAAACAGATGATAGCCTGCAGCTGGTGATACTGGGAGCCTGAGTATAGAGCAGGATAATAGATCATTACCATAGCTGGAGCAGAGAGGAGAGAAACATATCATAACCCTAAGTTTGTGCTTCATTGGGCATGAACAGAGAGGGCATAAACAGATAATAACCTTTTTTGTTTTATTGTATCAAATGTTCATCAGGCCAATAAATAGAACAAAATAATCCACATTGTCATAAGATAATTGTAGACTTTCTAATTGCAAGTTTCTGGATGTAATGGAATTTACAATAAGGTATGGGGAAATTCTGGATTCAGAATATTTTTTTTTGTCATCTGCTTGACCACAATATTTTGTTTCATCAAATTGGTGATCAGAATATTTTTTAAGGAAAAAAACATAACCCCCCGCCCCCTCCCTTGAAGTTAAAAAGTCGTTCCCTTATATTTGTGCGTTTTTCTTTCAGTTAGATAGTTTTCCCTCTAGAAATTTCCAGTAGCTTTTAAGCAAACAACAAATTCTAAATAGCATTGTGTTGCTAGCACAGCATAAGGGTTCACCAAACCTTCTTTTTAAAACTTTTAGAAATTAATTTCTAATAGGACCAGGGCAATAATTACAGAATCAGTGTTTCATGATGTTACAATGCCCTAGGCAGAAAATTTATTATATCTGACAAGACAATTTTTTTGAAAGGAATTTTAAAAAGTAATAAAAGAAAGATTTTGTTTCAATAAATGATTTACTGTCATCTCACCATGTCATCAATGTAGATAACATACACATTGTTTTACATGAAATATAAAGGAAAATTTGAATAAATTCATCATTTACCTTCTTTTGTCTAAAGCATGCATATTTAATTTCAACAAAAAGAAAATTTGAGCGAATTTATCATTTTCTGTCATTTTTAACAACATTTATATTTTATATAAACAAAGATAAAATTGCCACACTCCATCATTTTAGTGCAGTTTTACAAGATGGATGATCTTTTTAAAGAGACGATTTGTCTGTACTGCATGCCTCTACATATTTATATACCATTACAGGTTAAATGTTCTCTAGCATAAAAGATCAAATTTCAGAGTATATATACCAAATGGATTATCCACTTTTAACCTTCAACCTTTTCATATCATTTGCCACCATAAATTAATTGAAATATACCTGATAATGCAAGTATTGTCCTAAATTTAAAGTTTTAAAGGTTAAATGAATTCAGTGTTTAATTAGTTCAGCAGAAATTTTGAAGGCTACGGTAGTTTCCCAAAATAAAGCAGGGATAATCATCATCATATTATTTATGAAATGTGGAAATGATTATAAAATCAAATCAATTATGAATTTATATGTAAGTTATAATCGCCTTGAACTGCCAAAGAATCAAATACTGTAAATGCAGAAAGTTTGGCGATGTTCATCGCAATAATGAATGCAAGCAAAATTTTGTGAATTTACAGTAGTAAAGTTAAAATTTTCTTTGGATTATCTTGAATTTAATTACAGGGCTGAAGGGAATAATAACATCTTAGACTCTCAGGATAATCTCAAAACTCTAAAGATGAAGTTTTCAATTATTTTAGGTATTTTTCTTCGGCCTTACACTGCTGCTCAAAAAGCTATAGATGGCCAGATGAAATCATTGCAAAATTCAAATCATCATTATTTCAAGGTCCAAAAGAAAATTATAAGCAGTTAATAAAAAAATCTTTGTCAACTAAAATGTAAAAAGTAAGCTAGATTACATTTTTCTGTCATTGTATCTTTAATCTCTAATTTTAATAGCTAGACAAATTTATTGGATATAACTAGAGTTTTTGTCTTTCTTATATTTTCCACAGTAAGAAAGCCATGCAATGAATGTTTTAATCGTACATTTAAACAGGAGCAGGAATAAAAATGTTCTAACTGTTATCAAAACTATTTAAAAAGAAATCAATTATCTATATAATATATAAACATTTTTGTTCTCACATTTAAAATAAACAGAGGGTTAGAGAGTACAAAGTTATTTACAGTATCACTATACGATTACCAATCACAAACTATTTGCTTTATTGAATACCACTATTGATCGATTTTAAAATCTTAAATCTTTTGTTCCTATATTTGGTTGTCTATGATCATCTGACGTATTTAACATTCCTCTCCTATTAAAATTAAGAAATCTTTAAAGAAATCTACTCGTGCATTAAAACTGTTAAAACAGTTACGTTGAACCTATTGGCAGATTTATCCTAATACGATAGTGTTTATAGAAGGAATTCATATTATACGAGTTCTGGAGTTTGGCCAATATACATAGTAATAAATGTAATGAAATAATAATAATTGGTCTATAGCTTTCGTCTTACAATATCTACCTATGTCAATATTTTTGGATAAAGAGCTACCAAAATCTTAAAATGACTGATTTGTTTAGTTTCAAAATATTTATACAAGATTTTTCTATATCGCCTTATCAGGTCTTTATTTCTATATTTATAAATGTCTGAGGTCGCTTAAGTCAAATGTTGGCCAGGTTTGAGAATGTGATACTCATTTTTAACTGACCTTTTTATGATGGTGGGAAAATGATGGCTAATATCTGATAAACTGAAGGTTTTGATACCTATCAACACTTTATAACATCAAATAGTATAAACATATTTACACTAGGTAGATGATATTCAATTTATCTTTATAATTCTTAACATAATAATGGCAAATAACAATATATAGTCATTCTTGAATCCTTTAAGGTGTCTTAAACATATAAAGAGAAGGGATCCTAAATGTTAGATGTAAAAATAACAATCTAGATTTTGTGCATATTTTTTTTATTTTGTTGCAACCAACATGCTTTCAAATTTGTCAAAAACAGCCATAACCAATGCACTGCGAGTGCAAACAGAGAGAAATGGTTCATTGACTTGTTCAAACCAATAAAATGATTGATTGACACATTCAAACCAATAAAATAATTGATTGACACATTCAAACCAATATAATGATTTATTGGCATAATTTTGTTATTGATTGATTGATGCTTTAGTTCACCTTAGCCCAAAAGGCTATATTGCAGGAGAGCTTATTTGAATATTTATACAAAGTGGACATGATGAACATACACCAATCAACTATATGTATATCTCATTTGTTTAGTAATTACAATCTTATACAGTACAGATTATTATTTCATAGCAAGGAATAGGAATATAAAAATAGATATACAATAGATTTGTTCATAAGACAGCAACCTGGCAGGAAAAATCCATGAAAGTTATCCTGAGGTTTACGTTTCAACAGACAAGGATCTTTACCTTATGAAAATGATCTGTGAATAAATTCAACAAATATTACCTACAGTGCTACTATACATATATATATAATCTACTGCATCTTCAACAAATTCCTAAATGGACAAACAAATACTTAGAAATAAGCTAGGTTTTGTGAATACAGACACCTGGTATCAATGATGTTTGGTCAATCTTTGTTCTATAGAGGAAAATAAATGTTTCTTATCATTGTTATGATTTTGCTGTTATTGGAAAAAATGTCTACCTTTATCTAAATACCATTCTATGATCAGTGACAAAATGTGGCACTGATCTTTGACAGTATCACTGATATCATTCCACTAAGCCATACTTTATTTTACAACATTCCCTGCCACAAATCATTATCAGACCACCCTAAAACAATGACTGACAAACAATACCATTAATCCCCCATCCAGACCAATATTTTCTGATAGAAGTGTTGATATACAGTATATTCAGCTGTTTAACTAATTGTTTAAGCATGGATTTATAACCTTTTATTGATGTTCTATGAACATAAGTACATGATAAATAGTGGTAATACACATCCTAATCAGAGGACCCCCACTGTCCAGTGTAGAGTGACCACTGGTCAGTAATGATCTATTAATTATCTCTTGCCTTTGTCTGAGTAAGTGTCCAGTAGAGATACTGACTGTGAAATGGTTAATGATGAAAAAGTATCTGTCATAGATACTATTAATTATTAGAGGTTTCTGTAGGTGTAGATTTTGTGAATCACCAAAGAGGTTGGGCAGACTTCTCAATTGTGGATAAACAGTTTGAACAAAGACTATTTTTTTTGGACAAACACAACTGAAAAATATTAATATAACAATATAATATCTAACAAATGAACACATTGGCACTCATACCACATCTTCTTATATCTACTTCCATTTGATATAAAACAAGAAATTATTTTTTGTTCTGTAAAATAATCACAAAGGCAACTACTAAAAACAAAATAGAAAAACAACTACTGGTAGATCTTTCATGTGAAAGCTTTATTCAGGGCCTAGGACAAAATTCAAGGCAAATAAAAAATTGAAATAAATTGTTGAAAGTTTTTTTCATTTTGGCATTTAAAGTAATATTATCTAATGAACTCCAAAACTCTTGACAAAGGCCTACAAATTAACAATACTTTTTACAACTTAGCAAACATTGTTTTAAAAATATACAAAATTAATTTTACAGAAGCCACTTTCCAAATGCTACAACAGGTACAAATATGTCCTACAATATGATTTAATAATGTTGCTTTTAGGGAAATAATAAAATCTCTTTTAACATTAACATTCCATAAATAATTACCAGTTAGAGTAGTTGAAATTAATTCAGGAATTTTTAGCTCAATATTTCTTTTCAATGTGTTTAAGATTTGTGCAAGAATTTTATATGCATTTCTTTCTACTTTAAATTAAACTATTTTTTCCCTTATTTCAAAGAGAGAAAAAGAATTTCCTGATAAAATCAACTTGATTTGAATATAACTTTAAATAATCTTTGTTATTGAATATATTGAGGATTCTCTATTGTGGCGAGAATATGTTAACCATACTGTTACACAAATATGGGACGACCTGATTACAATTGACAAAATTTCTATAGTAGTGGGCAGCTAAATATGGTAAAACACTCTTCCCTAATATGGCACATATTCACACAAGAAAAGTTTTATCATAGAATTCTCTCCGCTATTAAAGATTATTTAATGTTTGCCATTGACAGAAGTTTTATTGAGAATGACAGCAGGGAATGGTCTTACTAACTTTAAGCTGTTCAGAGAACATAGGTCTTCCTTTATGCTACCTATTCTAACTTTGAAAACAGGAGTGTTTTACATAATGTTCAACCAAAAACAAATAAATTGTGTGTGTAAATTCTATAATTTATGGATGTAAATGGTTTTATGATACAATATTTTATTATAATTTATTGAAATCTCAACAAAACACAAACAGTTAAACTTGACATATCTTCTGTAACTCCACAGAGATGAAAATCAACCATAAAAACTCATGACACCTACTCAGAATGGTGAACTTTTTCTATCAAAATCTACTTCTTTTTTAAATGATAAAATTCAAAAATTTTAAAGATCATGGAGAACTTCATGCACAGATTAATACTGGTATATAAATTTTGTGTAATTATATTATTTTTGTGGTACAAACGTTCACACTAACTAAACTACCACCATTAACTTAAAAGTGCCCAAACAGAACAGAAATATTGTCATCAAGCAATTATTTATATATTCTATATGCAAAAATAAATTTGAAAATTATTAAAAAGTATAGTCCCTTAGACTCTTTTAACAATAATTTAGTAAAGTTTGAAATACATTTCTCCAGGCTTCCTTGAGTAAGTGTGTGACAAGAGAAAAAAATGCTTATTTCCAATGATTAAAGTTCCATAACTCTGGATTCTGGAACAGCATGCCTTTTAAGGAAGATTGTCAATAAGTATACAAAACATCAGATGACCATACTGAATATTAAGGACTGGTTCAAGATATTTTTATTTTATAATTCTGATACTTGTTCAATTATTTGAAGAAATTTTAAAGTTTTTTTCATCTGGTGCATGCCCGTTTAACTGATACAACCACATGATTAACTCTTCTCCTAGCACTTCATTAACCTCACCTCAAATAGATTTACTTTAGAAATTGTCCTAAATAAATTAACATAGGAAATATAATACTCAGATTTGTATTTATTTTATTACTAACATTTACCACTGGGAAGTCCTTTTTAACCATAGTTTGAAAAGGATATAAATGGCTCTGTTATCAAAATTTATACATAAATGTAATCTACCACCATTTAAGTCCTGAAAAAACTAGATTTTAACATCGATCATCAAAAATACTTAAATTTCAATCTGTGTTTCTCAAGATCTCATTAGGCATTGTGGCAATTTAAAGTCCGAAATGTTGTTCAATTTATCATAAAATTCGAATAAGATATTTAAATTAAAGCTTTGTAACACCATATTTTTGGTGAATACAATAATTCCAACTATTATATAAATATGCAACGATTGCAATGACATTTAGTATGACTTATAAACATATCTAACTGTCTCTCCCATGGAGTATTATTATTTATGTGCCATTGTTTAACAGGACCTCTCTCCGCACAGAGGTCAATTAACAATTAATTTCTCAGCTAACACCCAAGTGTTGTGTGTAATTTAGTTTAATGTACTTCAAGATGTACAAAATGTAGTTATTACCAAAGTTCGTCTGAATTCAAAATTTTGTTGTGTGATTGGGTAAATTGGAATCTTGAACTTTAAAATTTCTTAGGAACTTAAATGAAACAGGTAGATGACATTCTTAATCTGCACCCAAAAAAATGTATCATTCAGCAAAGAAAGTGTGGGAAAACCAAGTAAATCACTTCTGTAAACAGAACATTGAAGACCAACATGTATCTGATATGATCCAAGCTTCATACAAAATCAGTGAAGTCCTAAATATCACTGGGTACGTCTTTTCAGATCAATTTTCAACTGACTGATTATAGAAAGTTTCACTGTGATTTTAAACAATATCCAATTCTTTTTTATCCCTTTTTAGTCAATGATGTTGTTTACAAATGACTAAAATCTATAAAGTTTATCTAAGATTTATAAAAATCAAACATAAAAGAGTTAATCGTTCGATTGAACTTGTATGAATACAAAATAAGATAAAGCTTTGTTGATCGCTATTGACTTTTTTGTCTTTTAAATGCTGATCATCACAGATTTGATAAGAATTTGTTTTATGTATTTTTAAGATAGATTTTAGATTGATTGTACAAAGCTGTAAAACAATTAGACACAGGTGCTAAGTTAAAGGTTAAATTTTATTGATCAAGGTCAAAATAAAAAATAGGACCGAAATTCTTACTGACAAGACATACAGAGTCGGTGTGGGAAACATGATGGATTCCTTGTGAATATCTAATGTCCTATAATTATCTACGGTCTTTAATTTTCAGTTTAAAACAATCAAGAATTCAATCTTCAAATTGCAATTTAAGATTGTTTATTTAAAAAGGCAAGAACTGATCCTTTTTGTTTGTCAAAAGCATAGATTTAAGGACAGAGTACATACCTTAACATACTTTTTTCTAAAGAAATCGCTGTCGCCATAATTTCAATTCCCATAGAAAAAAATATGACCAATGTCACTTTTCAAATAAAACCATCATATTTACCACTATTATTGTCTAAAGTAGTTTAAATAATACTTAAATAGCTGAAAGTTAGCATTTTTTATAAAGAAAACACTGCATTCACTCAATGACTGTCTTGTATCAAACAAACGTTGGTCTTCTTTGAACTTAATGCTGTAACTGTTGTACTGTTTTTCTCAGTCTTTCATGACTTTGGTATATTCTTTCAACATTTAAACAAGATAGTCATTCTCTATTTGAGAATAAAGAACTATATTTTTAATCTTAGATGTCTATTCTATTCCAACTTATATTGTTTGATTGCTGTCTCATTAATCAGTATTTACCTACAGGAAAATTCCTATAATGGCCCAACAACAGTTAAAATGTAAGCCTTTTGAGACATGATAAAAGCTCCTTTTTAAAATTGATTTTAACGCCCATATTTGTCTTCCAAAGAAAATGGGGACTGTTTATTAATAAGACAAGTTACTCACCAACTATTGAAACAGTAGCATTAGCTGTAACTGTACCATTTTGGTTTGTTGCTATACAACTGTAAACTCCCTCATCAATTGTCTTCACTTCACTTATAAATGTAACAGACTGAGCTGGTTCAACATGCCATCGTTTCTGCTGAATGGCAGGAAAATTGCTAATGCCATCTTTTTGCCATGATATGACTAAGTTTGGTGGTCCTGTAGCATGGCATTCTAATTGAGCTGTCGTTCCAAGTTCCACTTGTACATCCTGTGGGCTTTTTAGGAATTTGGGAATTTCTGCAAAAATATGAAAAATATTTAGAGATCTTATATATTTTAAAAAAAACAAATTTATTCAGTTTAAGTTTTGTATTCAACAAAAAATTTATGCATCAAGTACACCAACAAAAATAAGCCATTCATGTAAAAAACACCTTGGGAATAATCAGGATGCAAATCTTTCTGATTGAATAAAAAAAAATCAATTCTTAAATGTTCTGCTTTATCTTGACCACTCAAACTATAGGCTAAACTAAATATGCACTGCCCCTGTCAATAGTACCTGACAAATTGCATATATGGATAAGCTCTAGGGGAAGTATATTAAAGATGAGACTTCTTGTAGACAAGAGTGAAATGTATTGATGAAAGCTAACGACTGATCTTTTCTCTTGTGGAGCAGGTGAGCTATTTTACCTTGGAAAAATGGTACTTGATTGAATCAAAAAATACCAAAAGAAAAGTCTTTGGCTGATAAAGTTATGTAAGTTTTTCCTTTTTTCAAACATAAACAAATATTTTTAATTCATTCACACAGAAATTTCTTTATAACAAAGGGATACTATTTAGATTAGCAAAGAATCAAATCCATAAGGTACAAAGGATGGGCTAAACTTTACATCAATATAAAATGCCAGGTCATGTACAAAGGTGTATTCATATTGGACCATGTCTTTGTTTGCTCACAGTTCTCCTGGAGTTTATATTAACACTTCAGACTTAAAACTGGGCAAATATTTCCTCTGTTGAGTGCTACTATAGGCCATTCTCTTAAATCTGTCCCAGTTCTAAATATCACATCATTTAAAACTATGTCTCTTCAACTCACAAGGGGTCCTAATTAGCATACTGTTATACCAATTTTATTTCACAACACTCTATTTAAAATGGAAATATACAACAATATGATCATTTAATGGCATAAAAACTGAAAGATTCAAGATCAAAATAAATATTAAAACACACAATTTTCTCAGTTTTGTAATGAAATTGTCAAGAAATTGTCAAGAAAGTAAACATTAAATTTTACCTCCTAGACTATATTGACCTCCTGCTCATATATATATAGGACTGGATTACTTGCTTATAGTAAATATACTTGCTTTATTTATAAAAGAGTAAAATATGTCATCATTACAAACTTAAGAAAACTTTTGCTGGTTCACAAACATGTCAGCTAGTGCATAAACATCAAAGAAAAAGTGTGTAGTGTTTGGCTATACAGAATCCTTAAATTTGAAATACAATATATCAAAATGTAAAGATATTTTCCACTACATCAGTTGGTCTATCATCTGTACAATTTCTGGAAATTTACAAAATCCATGAATTGCCACCATTAAAGGAAATATGAAGTTTTCCTAAAAGTTTTAACTCACAAAAAGACAATATTTGACTTCAAAGATTTAAAGGGATTGTTCTCATATTTTTATCAAGTAAACCACCTAAACATTCAAGAATTCTTCAACTTTTTGGAACTAATAATACATCTATACATAAAAGAAAACACAAATTAACAAATACCCATACATGGACAAAACGCTAACAATCAAAGAACGAAAAAAATAACACACACACAAGGACAAATACAAACAATATATCACAAAAAATGTCTGACTAGGTATATGCACAAAATGTAGAATGTTGAAACTGCTTTTTCCAAGTCCCCTAAATCTCTCGTACCTATCATAAACATATAGTTGTTAATTTCTGTGTCATTTGGTCTCTTGTAGAGAGTTGTCTCATTAGCAATCATACCACATCTTCTTATTTTTATATTCAATTGAAAATAAAACACAGTCAAACAGCCAGCAAGCTTCCCACATATACAGAAAAGATAAGGAATGGCACATGATCAAAATGTGTTTCCTACTATTCAAAAATATTTCCATGGCTTACTCTACTTCATGAACCCTGTCTGACATGTCCTATGAGTACAGGGACCTTAGTAAATATGCTTGAATGTAGTGAATATAAAAAAAGAAGGCTACACAAGAAAACAAAATACGAAAGATTACACAATATGATTGCTCTGACAAAAAAAGTGACACCTACAACTATATGAATGTCTTTATTTTGAATGTGTAAAATTTTCAAAATTGACCTTTACCAGTACAAGATATGTAATTTAATAGATCTATAATTTTTTCAGGGGACTAAACAATTGCAGTAATGCTCTTTATTATACGTCTATGGTTGTTTCACTCTTTCAACAAAAAAAGATATTTTTTAGTATCACAAGCCTCTGATATTTCAGACAAATTTCTCCATTCACATATTTCATTTTACATCTTAATTGTTAATGTGAAATATATATAGAAGATATGATACTGTCACAAAAGATTAATAATAAAGTGAAATAAAAGGTGTTTTTGAAGTTTAAAACTAATTTCTGGCTCATTTTTTAACCATGCCCTTACAAATCAGGGCTTATCATCGCCAGGTTATTTTTTCTAGTGATAAAGGTATGGAGACATCAAAGGAGTTGTTAAATTAAAATTTCAAAGGTAAATCATGTTCTCTTAGCAATAAATGTACCAGTATACAATCATATATAACATTATTTTTATCTGATTACGGTCTGCACCCTAATAAAATCTAGAAACTTTAATATGTTACAAGTACAGGCAACTAAATCTAATATAATTTATAATCAAGACACCTTGTCACTATTTTTAACAGTCTAACCCATACATGTATATTTATTCAAGACTCTTTCTTTTGCCTTCTTGATCAAAACATGACAATAAAATCGTCATAATTTTTATTAAATTAGGTTGAGTGCCTCTTATTTCAGCCCAGCGATAATGCTGTTTTACATACAATAATTTTCTGAATTAAAGTTATATATATGGGACCAAAACTCTTCTTAAGTCATATTCTGGTTTTAATTATGCAATCTACTTCATAAATAGAACTATCCAATAAATAATTGTTATTATGGCTAGTGCTTATACTTAAAGTCTGCATAATCAATCCCAAACAAGTTACTTGTTTAAATACATTTTGAGGTACAATAATGGCCAATGATAATAAGCAAATAACCTATCCTTGGGAAGCATCTTATTTATTGAATTCAAGCAAACTTTCTAAAACAAAATCTGCTGTATGATTATATATAACAATCCCATCCCAACTATATTTTAGCCCACATTTTTAAGATATCTTTAAAATAAATTGTACCATCAGTGCATATAATTAGTTTATAACGTAGTATAATTAATTGAGTCATTTCCCTTTAAGAATGTACATGCATTAGTTCCCACATTCAGAGAACTTCTTTTTAAAACAACTTCAAAACAAAAAAATGATATAAAGCAACTCATTTCACATCAAATTCTACCAACTTTCATTTTTTCCTCAGTAAAAATTTTTGATTTGATTATCAACATAATATTTTCAATATTTCTTAAAATGAATGCACACTGTGTTTACAGGTAATAACAAAAAATAAAACGCAAAAGGAATTCAGATTATTATAGTTGCTGACTTTGTTAAAAACGGAAAAGAAGGTATAGGAATGATTTACATGTGTCAAACAAAAACCAAAATATATAAAAGAAATATTGCATTTAAAACACTCCTTCATTGTTGATTGCTTGCTTAATGTCCAGTGGCAACTATTTCAACCATATTCAGGACTATCTTCATCTTGACATTTTCCAGAGCCAAGTATGTACCAAATACTTCTCTGCAGTTGCTTGGGATTTTTCAGAAAAAATATTGCAATTTAACAAATCACAATTAAGATTATGGTTGATCTCTCCCTAAAAAAGGAAGTTTTTGTTAGATTTTTTTGCAGATATAATCTATAATTTGTTGATATCAGCAGTGTTCTTCAATACAAAAATGAAGCCACCCCTGCTAAGGGCCATCTTAAATGTGTAGTGCAGTGAGAGTTTGTGCTCAATGTTGAAGGTCTCAGTGTGACATTCAGATGAAGAACAGTAGTATATATGCTGTTTCTAAATTGCCTTTTGTTTGTTTCATGTGAATATAGTGAGTACTGAATTGATGCATCATATTATCCTCTTTTCCATTAAATAAATCGCTGTCGTCATAATTTCAATTCCATAGAAAAAATATGACCAATGTCACTTTTCAAATAAAACCATCATATTTACCACTATTATTGTCTAAAGTAGTTTAAATAATACTTAAATAGCTGAAAGTTAGCATTTTTTATAAAGAAAACACTGCATTCACTCAATGACTGTCTTGTATCAAACAAACGTTGGTCTTCTTTGAACTTAATGCTGTAACTGTTGTACTGTTTTTCTCAGTCTTTCATGACTTTGGTATATTCTTTCAACATTTAAACAAGATAGTCATTCTCTATTTGAGAATAAGAACTATATTTTTAATCTTAGATGTCTATTCTATTCCAACTTATATTGTTTGATTGCTGTCTCATTAATCAGTATTTACCTACAGGAAAATTCCTATAATGGCCCAACAACAGTTAAAATGTAAGCCTTTTGAGACATGATAAAAGCTCCTTTTTAAAATTGATTTTAACGCCCATATTTGTCTTCCAAAGAAAATGGGGACTGTTTATTAATAAGACAAGTTACTCACCAACTATTGAAACAGTAGCATTAGCTGTAACTGTACCATTTTGGTTTGTTGCTATACAACTGTAAACTCCCTCATCAATTGTCTTCACTTCACTTATAAATGTAACAGACTGAGCTGGTTCAACATGCCATCGTTTCTGCTGAATGGCAGGAAAATTGCTAATGCCATCTTTTTGCCATGATATGACTAGGTTTGGTGGTCCTGTAGCATGGCATTCTAATTGAGCTGTCGTTCCAAGTTCCACTTGTACATCCTGTGGGCTTTTTAGGAATTTGGGAATTTCTGCAAAAATATGAAAAATATTTAGAGATCTTATATATTTAAAAAAAAACAAATTTATTCAGTTTAAGTTTTGTATTCAACAAAAAAATTATGCATCAAGTACACCAACAAAAAAAGTCATTCATGTAAAAAACACCTTGGGAATAATCAGGATGCAAATCTTTCTGATTGAATAAAAAAAAATCAATTCTTAAATGTTCTGCTTTATCTTGACCACTCAAACTATAGACTAAACTAAATATGCACTGCCCCTGTCAATAGTACCTGACAAATTGCATATATGGATAAGCTCTAGGGGAAGTATATTAAAGATGAGACTTCTTGTAGACAAGAGTGAAATGTATTGATGAAAGCTAACGACTGATCTTTTCTCTTGTGGAGCAGGTGAGCTATTTTACCTTGGAAAAATGGTACTTGATTGTATCAAAAAATACCAAAAGAAAAGTCTTTGGCTGATAAAGTTGTGTAAGTTTTTCCTTTTTTCAAACATAAACAAATATTTTTAATTCATTCACACAGAAATTTCTTTATAACAAAGGGATACTATTTAGATCAGCAAAGAATCAAATCCATAAGGTACAAAGGATGGGCTAAACTTTACATCAATATAAAATGCCAGGTCATGTACAAAGGTGTATTCATATTGGACCATGTCTTTGTTTGCTCACAGTTCTCCTGGAGTTTATATTAACACTTCAGACTTAAAACTGGGCAAATATTTCCTCTGTTGAGTGCTACTATAGGCCATTCTCTTAAATCTGTCCAAGTTCTAAATATCACATCATTTAAAACTATGTCTCTTCAACTCACAAGGGTCCTAATTAGCATACTGTTATACCAATTTTATTTCACAACACTCTATTTAAAATGGAAATATACAACAATATGATCATTTAATGGCATAAAAACTGAAAGATTCAAGATCAAAATAAATATTAAAACACACAATTTTCTCAGTTTTGTAATGAAATTGTCAAGAAATTGTCAAGAAAGTAAACATTAAATTTTACCTCCTAGACTATATTGACCTCCCTGCTCATATATATATAGGACTGGATTACTTGCTTATAGTAAATATACTTGCTTTATTTATAAAAGAGTAAAATATGTCATCATTACAAACTTAAGAAAACTTTTGCTGGTTCACAAATATGTCAGCCAGTGCATAAACATCAAAGAAAAAGTGTGTAGTGTTTGGCTATACAGAATCCTTAAATTTGAAATACAATATATCAAAATGTAAAGATATTTTCCACAACATCAGTTGGTCTATCATCTGTACAATTTCTGGAAATTTACAAAATCCATGAATTGCCACCATTAAAGGAAATATGAAGTTTTCCTAACAGTTTTAACTCACAAAAGACAATATTTGACTTCAAAGATTTAAAGGATTGTTCTCATATTTTCATCAAGTAAACCACCTAAACATTCAAGAATTCTTCAACTTTTGGAACTAATAATACATCTATACATAAAAGAAAACACAAATTAACAAATACCCATACATGGACAAAACGCTAACAATCAAAGAACGAAAAAAATAACACACACACAAGGACAAATACAAACAATATATCACAAAAATGTCTGACTAGGTATATGCACAAATGTAGAATGTTGAAACTGCTTTTCCAAGTCCCTAAATCTCTCGTACCTATCATAAACATATAGTTGTTAATTTCTGTGTCATTTGGTCTCTTGTAGAGAGTTGTCTCATTAGCAATCATACCACATCTTCTTATTTTTATATTCAATTGAAAATAAAACACAGTCAAACAGCCAGCAAGCTTCCCACATATACAGAAAAGATAAGGAATGGCACATGATCAAAATGTGTTTCCTACTATTCAAAAATATTTCCATGGCTTACTCTACTTCATGAACCCTGTCTGACATGTCCTATGAGTACAGGGACCTTAGTAAATATGCTTGAATGTAGTGAATATAAAAAAAGAAGGCTACACAAGAAAACAAAATACGAAAGATTACACAATATGATTGCTCTGACAAAAAAAGTGACACCTACAACTATATGAATGTCTTTATTTTGAATGTGTAAAATTTTCAAAATTGACCTTTACCAGTACAAGATATGTAATTTAATAGATCTATAATTTTTTCAGGGACTAAACAATTGCAGTAATGCTCTTTATTATACGTCTATGGTTGTTTCACTCTTTCAACAAAAAAGATATTTTTAGTATCACAAGCCTCTGATATTTCAGACAAATTTCTCCATTCACATATTTCATTTTACATCTTAATTGTTAATGTGAAATATATATAGAAGATATGATACTGTCACAAAGATTAATAATAAAGTGAAATAAAAGGTGTTTTTGAAGTTTAAAACTAATTTCTGGCTCATTTTTAACCATGCCCTTACAAATCAGGGCTTATCATCGCCAGGTTATTTTTTCTAGTGATAAAGGTATGGAGACATCAAAGGAGTTGTTAAATTAAAATTTCAAAGGTAAATCATGTTCTCTTAGCAATAAATGTACCAGTATACAATCATATATAACATTATTTTTATCTGATTACGGTCTGCACCCTAATAAAATCTAGAAACTTTAATATGTTACAAGTACAGGCAACTAAATCTAATATAATTTATAATCAAGACACCTTGTCACTATTTTTAACAGTCTAACCCATACATGTATATTTATTCAAGACCCTTTCTTTTGCCTTCTTGATCAAAACATGACAATAAAATCGTCATAATTTTTATTAAATTAGGTTGAGTGCCTCTTATTTCAGCCCAGCGATAATGCTGTTTTACATACAATAATTTTCTGAATTAAAGTTATATATATGGGACCAAAAACTCTTCTTAAGTCATATTCTGGTTTTTAATTATGCAATCTACTTCATAAATAGAACTATCCAATAAATAATTGTTATTATGGCTAGTGCTTATACTTAAAGTCTGCATAATCAATCCCAAACAAGTTACTTGTTTAAATACATTTTGAGGTACAATAATGGCCAATGATAATAAGCAAATAACCTATCCTTGGGAAGCATCTTATTTATTGAATTCAAGCAAACTTTCTAAAACAAAATCTGCTGTATGATTATATATAACAATCCCATCCCAACTATATTTTAGCCCACATTTTAAGATATCTTTAAAATAAATTGTACTATCAGTGCATATAATTAGTTTATAACGTAGTATAATTATATTATTTGAGTCATTTCCTTTAAGAATGTACATGCATTAGTTCCCACATTCAGAGAACTTTTTTAAAACAACTTCAAAACAAAAAATGATATAAAGCAACTCATTTCACATCAAATTCTACCAACTTTCATTTTTCCTCAGTAAAATTTTTGATTTGATTATCAACATAATATTTTCAATATTTCTTAAAATGAATGCACACTGTGTTTACAGGTAATAACAAAAATAAAACACAAAAGGAATTCAGATTATTATAGGTGCTGACTTTGTTAAAAACGGAAAAGAAGGTATGGGAATGATTTACATGTGTCAAACAAAAACCAAAATATATAAAAGAAATATTGCATTTAAAACACTCCTTCATTGTTGATTGCTTGCTTAATGTCCAGTGGCAACTATTTCAACCATATTCAGGATTATCTTCATCTTGACATTTTCCAGAGCCAAGTATGTACCAAACACTTCTCTGCAGTTGCTTGGGATTTTTCAGAAAAAATATTGCAATTTAACAAATCACAATTAAGATTATGGTTGATCTCTCCCTAAAAAAGGAAGTTTTTGTTTGATTTTTTTGCAGATATAATCTATAATTTGTTGATATCAGCAGTGTTCTTCAATACAAAAATGAAGCCACCCCTGCTAAGGGCCATCTTAAATGTGTAGTGCAGTGAGAGTTTGTGCTCAATGTTGAAGGTCTCAGTGTGACATTGAGATGAAGAACAGTAGTATATATGCTGTTTTGTTTGTTTCATGTGAATATAGTGAGTACTGAATTGATGCATCATATTATCCTCTCTTTTCCATTAAATAAATTACAGTTATGGATATTTTTCTGGGTTACAAATTGCTAATCAACAAAGCTGATGTGATAATACTATGAGAACTGAAGACAGTGTCAATCAGAAATATAAGGGAGATCATCAAAATTTAAGTTCAGAATCAAATTAGTTCCACTGATGTAATTCCATAGAAATTTCAAAGGAAATGTTATTACTAAAAAATGAAAATATAAAAAAATTATTCAAATTAAAAAGTTAACATATGTTGACAAGACTGGATCTCAGAAATTCAAAGGCATTAAAATGAAATTCAAAAAAAAACTTTTACAAATTTTCATTCAATTATGATTATCAATTAAAAGTTAAAAAAAGCATTATTTAATCTAAGACACACCCAATATAATTTTCATTGTACAGCCTACT
The DNA here is from genome assembly GCA_017311375.1 of Mytilus coruscus. Lineage (NCBI taxonomy): Eukaryota > Metazoa > Mollusca > Bivalvia > Mytilida > Mytilidae > Mytilus > Mytilus coruscus. The sequence continues at coordinate 18,852,079 of CM029595.1, read as the reverse complement.
TTTTTTTATTTGAGAACAAAACTTTAGTCTTACCAACTATTAATTTACAAACTTAAAATTAAAATTTGAAATGGATCTACAGATCATTTCAAATGAAAATTATTTTAAGGACAACACCCTTTCAGAAGATTATTTTGATAAAGAGTTCTTTGCCAAATGTTTGAATATTAATTGTCACTCTTTGGTAGTTAAAAGAATTCTCAAGTTTCAATCAATCCATTTAAGCAAGAACGATATATAGATAATATATAAATCTAAACTATTGACAATAAACTCCAATATTGTGTAACCTTTGATTGTATTAGCCCAAAGAACTGTCGTGAATCTTTTCTTATAGTCACATTTCTTTATTGACTTCGCTACATTTGTAAAATATTTTTTGTCTGGAGATCTACCAACCACTGCACATTCTGCAGAAAATTCCAACTGTGTTAAAATTCAGGTAAACAAAGCATGTCAAAAGAAGTGGTGTGATATTCTCAGGCCCTATAAAAACGGCCTTCCACTCAAGAAAAATATTTATGAACATATATATGTGACCATAAAATATATTCCTATTTTTATTTTTTTGCATTTAAAATTCTGCCATAATAATGAAATAGAGAGAAAAAAACAGAATTTTAAGTCATCTGAATTTTTGTTATCCTTAAATAAATTAATGTACCGGTAGTATATATTTGATTTATATTTTTACTAAACATCTATATATTTATATTTTTTATCTTAAGAGAGCAGAGATTATGCCTGAACTGTAACATATTAAAAGATGAAAAACATTTTTATTAGAATGTATACTGAATAAGGGATCTGACAATTTTTTTTTTAATGATTTGGAGAGAAACATTTATGATCAATATTTTTCTGCTGAAGAAATACTACATTCAAGCACACCATCACAAGTATATAAAAAGGGTCCTTCATTAAAATGTCATTAGAAAGTACTAAGTAGACTGGGGACTCTCACTATTTACTTGCATTTGTGAATTTTCATTTGTATATAAAAATAAGGAGATGTGGTATGATTGCCATTGAGACAATGTATACTTATTTTATATATGTACTTGTCACAAACTTGCTGTTAGAAATTTGTAAGTCAATAAAAAATTGATTTGTTTTAATTTGATATAATCAAGGTCTAAATGTAACCTTAATGATTTCTAAAGAAACTTTACTGTTAATCAAATGTCTTTATTCCTAATTAAAGGGCCCATATAGAGCATATAAATCAATACAAATCACAAAGTACATACAATTTCCACACAAACAACACATGCAAACTAACATACATACTGATTGTTAATAATTAAAAATGATTAAGAACAAATAAATACTGTAGATATGATTACAAAAATACTGGCAAGTCAATATCATCATCATCACAAGATACCAGATATTGTATTCAGTCAGTTGTGTACCTTACTGCTGCGAATGGTAATCAGTCATGACAAAATAATAACAATTAAAATGAAATTAAAGAATAATCCCAATAAGAAACAAAATAAAAACATCTCAGAATACACAACATCAAAATATCTGTCTTTCGAAGTTAGGCATATATATTACAAGAAAAAAAAATACATAAAGAAGAAAATTAAATTTCATTTTAATTATTTATAAATATCAATAAACAAGGTAGTCTATTTGTCTATGGTGTACTTTGATATCTATATTACAAACAATTTGTTTTACTTACCTGAATTGACCAGGTGAGAAACACAGGTGACAACAAAAAGAAATGCAAATTCTTTCATTTTTTCCCAGGCTCAGAGCGATTTATAACGAGATATCGTTAAACACATATTTTTATCAACTTGTAAAAAATAAACTTGTAAACATAAGGAAATTCGGGTAGATCCGTGAGAATGGGAAATAATATAATTTTACTTCTCCCTACACTAAACCTCAGAAATATAAATCCTAAATGTAAATTATTGTTCTTAATTAAGTCCGAATAAGTTGATATATCGTCAAAAGTCAATCCTGTCACTTTAAATCCATTTTTGGCAATACACCCGTACAACTTTCCCAACTTCTCGAAGTTCACGACCTGCGCAAAGATACTCACAAGCTAAAACTTGTCTGCGCATAACAAAAGCACATGGTTAGGACTGTCAATACACATTCGTATACCAGGTGATAAATCAAAAACCTTTAGATCAAAATGACATACTTCATGTAATGCTCTCAGTGACCTTATATTTGATAAATAATTGAAATACAACAAATCGTTATTAGTGATGCATGACATAAGTAAATACACCGGTCTAAATGCAGGTGAAAACAATACCTGAGAAAAATAGGTAAGACGTGTATCACAATATAATTTATATAAAGTTAGATCTTTTTTGACAATGAGTCAGTGTATTAAATAGGATAACACAAAAGGACCACCTTTGATGAACTAAATATCTTCTTTTGTTCAACATTTTAAATGTCATTTTAGAATTACAGTAAATTATAGATACCCCAAAAGATTGTTTAGAAGTGAACTGACTTGGGACATGAAAAAAAAGTAAGAAGATACCAAAAGGGCAAAAAAAAAAAAAAAAAATGGAATTCTGTCTACCATTTACTGTATACTGTATGTGTATGCTTGTATTTTCTCCTGCTGTGCATTCCTATTGCCACTGTCAGCTTAAGGATTATGTACCCTTGTGTTGATTTAACGCTAAACATATGGAAATTTTATCGAAAATCAACAGCCTTTCCCCTTGTACTCTCATATTTGGCAATTCGGTGCTTGATAGACAGAGGATTAGTGCATGCAGTGCTAGCAATGATTTGCTTAAAACAAGTTTATAAATTTAGATATTGGTTAAAGCAAATATAAATATGGACCAAATCAAGTACACTCGACTTTAGTGACTCAACACGAGGTTTTTTTTAATTTAAAGGTTGTTTAGGACTTTTTGTAAACAATAAACGCTAGCAAATCATAGAAAAACAAGTGAGTGATCTATGTTTAAAATTTTATAACAAAAATATCTGTGTTTAAGTCTGTGGATTTTCTACAAAAATCTTGGTTTTATTTGCCACAAATCCCCTTTTTCTATTAAATGCAATGAAACAATAAATAATAATGCTTTGCACGAAGTTTCCCCTTGGTATATGTACAAAATGGCCCATCACTATTTGCTGTTTTGATATTATTGCAGTTTGAAAATTTCGTAATCACATGGCTATAAAAGGGGTCATAAACCTTAAGAAATCCTGAAAGTTGCAATGTTTCAACAACATGACACTACCGTAGTCAAAGGACAAAGACGAATATACGAACACAAAACACAACACAGAAAACTTAAGACTGAGCCGTGAAAACGAACCTCACCTAAACAAGAGTGTACACACTGAGATATGTCTCGCCTGCTTTACTGATTACGATTGAATTTATGTCGACATTCTTTAAGATAAAAGTTTATACAAATATCATATAAACTTTCACTTTGAATATCACTGGGCTGTGCAAACGGTCATATGAACATTGCCAGATCAACATTAACCGGTCATCCAATTGTTCCATACATAACATTACAGTTGACCTATTGCTGATAGTATATCTGAGAAAATGACTTAGCCATGAAAAGTAAACGCTTACCAATTAACCATGAACATGATGTCCAGGCCAGACAAACCCTGCCTGACGGACAAGTATACCTTACAAGGATCCCATATATACCAAATATAGCTATCCTATTACTCATTGTAATGGAGAAATTCAAGTGACAACAAAACATTAGTTTTTTCTAAGCAGTCGCTGATCAATGAAAATAAGGCCAAGGACAATGGACAGATGGAAACTTCGTAACATGAGGCATCTCTGTACACAAGGTATGGAGCATCCAGGTCTTCTACCTTCTGTGATATATAGCTCTAAAAAAATAGACCCCAACAAATAGTTAACGCCGTCGCTGCCGCTTTATTAGCATCTCTTTGACTCTGATCTAACCGTGAAAACCATGTGAACTCCTGTGCTTCAAAAAGGAAGTGAGGAAAGGGAGGAAATTGGAGGTAAAAGGGTTTTTAAATAACACAGTTAGTCCAATGAAAAATATGCAGTCCACATACACGAAATCTGTTAGATGTATGGACAAGGACTAAATCTACAGAACATATGTACAAAACACCGACGAATAAATCCTAAAAGCATATTTCTCAGTTCACAGGCTAAATCTATAGAACAGGTATCTTGGTTCAACAGACAAGGAGGCTAAATTCATAGGTATTCATTGACAGTTTTTGAATTGAAATGTCAAGGTTACATTATTTATGTGTCTGTACCAAATCAAGAGCCTGTAATCCAGATTTGTTCTTCAGTGTAAAACTTGACCAATATCAATTCAGATCTTAACCTAACTAAAGTAAGTTAACCATGAAATAACCTAAATCTCCTTGCAAATTAGAGTAGGATACCATTATAGATATTAACACATACACAATTACAAGATGATTCACCAACTTGTTTCTGAGATCTGTGGACCAGGACGCAGACGTGCACGTTCACATAGACGCCCAAGGTACTTAAATTCTTTTACTTTATTGCGGCAAAACATGATATCATTGAAGAGCTTACACATTCTGCTTATCCATTTATAAAGTTATTAAAGGGTTTAACTCTTATATAAATTCAGAATCTGGAATTATATTGAAAATTACTTAAGATATTTAAATCCAACGGGGAACGAAACCAGTGAGTGGATGATTACATGACCACTTTGCTGATTTTCAAAATAAACTTATCATAGATACCTAGCTTAAATTTTTGTATGCCAGACGCGTGTTTTGTGTACAAAAGACTCATCATTGATGCTGGAATCAAAAGAGTTGAGCAGGCTAAATAAAGTATGAAGTTGAAAAGCATCGAGGGCCAATTTTCTAAATTTCAAGGATATAACGCTATCAAAAACCAACAAACCGGCTTTGTTTTTATTTTACTCCTTGAGATTCTGTTAAGTTAAACTTATTTACAAAAAGCATTTGGCATATCAAGGATGCTTATTTTGTTGTTTCGACAAAAAGTCAACCTCTAATAAAATAACTTGCAAGATTAAATCATTTAACTTATAGCTTGCTTAAGTAATTATTGATCTTCAAACTAAGTATAAATTTTATCAAAATCTAATGTAAAATTCGTGTCCTATACAGGGCTTATACTATGCATATTTGTAAAAGTTGTATGTATTTTATTTTAAAAAGGCTAAATCTTTGAGATTCATGAATAGAACGCATGGCAAAATTTGTTCAAGATACTATTGATTGATTGATTGGTGTTTAACGCCACTGTAAGGACTGTTGTGCTATTTCGTGGCGGTCAGTATTTATTGGTGGAGGAAGCTGGGTGCCAGGAGAGAACCACCGACCTTCGGTAGGAAACTGACAATCCTGGTCAATTAAGATTGGAGCCGAGCGCACCTGCCACGTGCGGGATTCGAACTCACAACCTCGGTGTTGACAGGCTAGTGATACAGTAGTTAGACTACTTAAACCACTTGGCCACAGAGGCCCTATGATACTATTGAAGCTTATAGGTCTAACTTCAAATCCATTTAAGAATAAGTCTGGTAGAACAGTTGTAATACCATCTTGTGAAGTTTCCAATTAATTCTCTAAGAAAGAAACTTGCTTGAGCTATTGATGAACTAAATTGTAAAAATTCATCCCTGTCTGATAAGAAGTAAACTAACTTTTTCTCTGTTTCCGAGCAAGGTAAATATGCTAAATATACCTACTGGAGGTGCGATCAGATGATTAAAGCTGTTACTTTTCTCCTTGACAACATTTTTGTACGTTTTTGCAATAAAGTTTATCGACACGTTGCAGGTATTCCTTTGGGCACCAATTTTGCCCCTTTAATAGAAGACTTGATCCTGTACTGTTATGAATCACAGATTATGGCCAAACTCAGTTAAGACCCGTCTAAATTCCATTTTTAAAATTGATAAATTCAACATCACTTACCATTATCTTGATGATATTTTTTCGTTAAATAATCAAGAATTCTCTTTATATACTGCCGAAATTTCCCGAAAGGAACTTACTTTAAATAAATCAAATATTAACAGCAGTAACTGTCCTTTCCTAGATTTAAATATTTCAGTTTTACACGAGAAACTCTTACACAAAAATTTACGACAAAAAGGACGCTTTTTCTGTCCCTATTGTAAATTTCCTCTTTTTCGGATGTTGATGTTCATTTGGCACCGTCTTACGGTGTTTATATATCCAAGCTCGTTCGTTGTGCCCGTGTCTGTAGTGATGTTTTGGATTTAAATGAGTGTATCTATGTATTCATGACTCGTAAATTATTACTGAGTCAGGGATTTCGTTATCACAAATTATTAAACACCTTTACTAAATTCATCCATAGATACAAGTTTTGCTGTACCTGTAGAAAACTTATTTCAAACGGAATAGCACATCCTAATTTTTACGGTGATTTTGTTTACCGGGCCTGGAAATTCAAGGATGTACACCTCTGAGGAGCCAAAATTTCTACAATTAAACTTTTTTTCTTAACGTGATTTTTGGGTTTATATGACTGTAAAAAATAATTGGTGAAGAAAAAATCATATGGTGGTGCACTTCTTTTTTTGCTACGGCCCTTTGAAAGGACCCAATTTTGATGATTTTCCCATTTTTCATCAATTTTTACCATTATTGGGCTATTATCGTGAAAAAAATCACAATTCCACAATTAAACTTTTTTCATTCTTTCAATAAAGATGAAGTTGACCAATCTGAATAAATTTAACTTAAAAAAACTATAGGTAGGTGTTAATATAAGAAAGTTTCATCATATTTTGATTTTTTTTTTTTTTTGGCGAATTTACCATGCTGTCAATTTTGTAAATTTGTGATTTTTCTCTGTTTTAAGAACAAAATGCATGTTATTTCAACTTCTTTGTTATAAATGATTGAAAAAATACATACTAGTATCTAAGAAATATGAAAAGAAAAAAGTAATATTGGATGTACATGTTTCTTGTAGAATCATTTCTTGTACCCCTCACCCATTTTCTCAAAATTTTGGCTGAAAAGACTGACTTGATTGGTAATAAAATTTGAAAAATTTATTACTCAAAAACTACTAATTGTAAATACACAATTTTTCACATATGATGTTTATTAAATTCATTGCTATTTCCCACTTGTATCACATGTTTTGGAAATAATTCCAGAACGAGATTTCAACGAGACTGAAACGTCAGAAGAATACTAGACTGGTACCGGCCGTTATCGAAATTCTTGACAATAATATTTGTATATTCCGAAGGCATACTGAATATTTTACGGAGGGAACCAACCTAGAAGAATACATCCTTAAGGGCATACGATACAGTTACAGGGGAGGTAATTACGTTGCTAATCTAACATGTTATTTTTCGCGACGTCAAACGGCGACCTATCGGGAAAACATGCATTTTCCGAGTGATTTTAAACATTAGCTTGAAAACGAGTACATGGACCTCTCTTTTTAAAAGGACATTTGACTTGATGCTGTATGAAGATTATTTGTTCAAATTTTTATCAAAAAATGCTGTTTTTTTTTACAAAATCATGAAATTTTAATAAAATGAATTATTTTCAAAGAATTGTTTCACAAATTAAGAGCATACTTTTGTAAAGCCGATATTCCAAATCTTTTTACAAAAATCCGCATGTGTTTATCTTTTGAAACAAAAAAAAAGTAAAGTAAGTCTGTATAGATATACTATGGTCTGTCCAAAGGATAGAAATATCCAAGAAAACCGAAATTGTCTAAAATTTCGACCCCATTTATCTCTAAATTTAGCACATGAAGGTATATTTTTTATTACATATTTGAATTAACTAAGTGTACAGTAAAATAGCTTGTATGCAAATTTTCGTAAAAAAACCAACGTGGGATCAAAACTGTATCGTATGCCCTTAAATAAACATATTCTAAAAGGTTACTTATTCAACACTGTAATAAGATCTATGAATATTGTTTTTAGTGGAATAAATTATTCATTTTGTAATCAGAAATTTAAAACCATACTAGATATTATTGATATACACATATGCACTTTCACGATACTACAATCAGTCGATACCTATATTTTGGCATTGCACAGGGTCGTATTTTTCCTGACTGTTAATGACATCTTTACACCAAATCCATTGGATGTTGGATGTGTACTGAGTGACATTCTAGTATTGGTTACACGATTTTTTCATTAGTTGTAATTGGCTTTGAACTAGTTGTCAGTAACTTCGAGTACTCTCAGATCTGTACTTGGTGTCTATTTTGTTGTTTGGGATGTATAAATACCCTGCCTAGTCCGGTCTGTGTTTTTGTTAGATGTTTTTCTTCTTTGTATCGCTCTGATGAGTTAAGCCCTTTTCAACTGATTTTTATTAGTTTGTTCTTGTGCTGTGCTGTAACACCACTGTCCCTGGTTTAGAGGATGTTGAGAACTCACAAACATGTTTAATCCCGTCACATTCTTTATGTGCCTGTCCCAAGTCAGGAGCCTGTAGTTCAGTGGTTGTCGTTGGTTTCTTGTCTGTCATATTTGTTTTTCGTAAATTGTTTTGTTGTGAATTAGGCAGTTAGTTTTCTCGATTGATTTTTTCTTTAATTTTCCATATTGTTCATGTCGGGCCTCTTATAAAAAGTAAAATAACAAAAATACCGAACTCCAATGAAAATTCAAAACGGAAAGTCCTTTATAACCGACTATATACGGTAGGTTTTTTTCTCATTGTCGAAGGCCGAACATGCAGTTGCCTATGATTGCCTATATTCACTTCATTTGAACTTAAGTGGATAGGTGTCTCATTGGTAATCATACCACATCTCCTTATTTTTATATTAACTAAATCAATTGCCATGCAGACTGATTCCATGTTATTAACACACCCACCACGCTGTTATGCTTTGAGCAACAAAGGTGATATAGATTTCATTACATAATACAAATGTAATATCAAATCTCATATCTGGAACAAATACCTGAAAATTTCCATATTCCTCCTGCAAACACTAGTCTTCAATGACATATAACTTTTATCACTATCAAAAGGCAGAAAGATAGTAGACCAATGTTAGAACAGATCCCCACAAAAATAGCCATTTACAGCTAGATTTTCAAGCAGGGCAATGAAATTGAACAAATTCTTATGTAGTAATTTTATTAGAGTTTGGTTTTAGATGATTAGATTTAGTGTTTGTTAAAGGTTTCCGTGTGTGTGGTGTATAGATACAGCCCGGTGTCTACTGAGAGAACGAACGTACGTACTTTTGGGAAACGCCGAGACTCCAACATGAGTCAGTATTTAAAAGAATTTGAGAGTGTAAGATATAGTTTTCGGTAGTCAGGAGATATATTTACGTTGGTGTAAACTAAAAGTAGAAAGAACGAGACCATTCTTTAATTTACAAAAATGAATGAGAGTATATATAAAAATAAGAAGATGTGGTATAATTGCCAATAAGACAACACTCCACAAGAGACCAAATGATACAGAAATTAACAACTTTAGGTCACCGTACGGCCTTCAACAATGAGCAAAGCCCATACCGCATAGTCAGCTATAAAAGGTCCCGAAATGACAAATACAAAACATTCAAACGATAAAACTAACGGCCTGATTGATGTACAAAATAATGAACGAAACACAAATACCGGTATGATCCGGTATGATATACAGCAACAAACGACAACCACTGAATTACAGGCTCCTGACTTGGGACAGGCACTTACAGAATGTGGCGGGGTTAAACATTTTAGCGGGCGCCAAACCCTCCCCTAACCTGGGACAGTGGTGTTACAGTACAACAAATGAACAAGCTATAAAAATCAATTGAAAAGGGCTTAACTCATCAGATAGATAAAAGGCCCAAAAACAAGTAACAAAACACAGAGTGGACGTGGCAGGGTACTAAACATCCCCACAACATAAAGACACTAAGTAAAGATCTGAGAGCACTCGCAATTACTGACAGCTAGTTCAAAGCCAATAACAACTAATAAACAAAATCATGCATTTTAAGACTAAAATATCAATCAGTATATGCATATATGTTTATATTGTTTATATGCAAATACTAGTATGTACATATTGCTACATTAGCTGGAAGTTATAACATAATTATAACATCATAACTAAATATTGTGTTACTTGTTTATATTTGATATTGATTTTACATAGAATCGTAACCAAATAAAATTCATGTCATTGTCATCAGCCAACCCTATAAAATGGACATTATACGAACGGAGACAGCAGTGTGATGTTTGGAGTAACAAGTTTGGAACGTAATGTGCTAATGGGGTTAACTTCAACGGTGATTTTATTTTTAATAACAGAAATACATGGATTCAAATAGAACCAGTTATGCAACATTTCCAATGGATTTCGCAAATGTTAGAACAAGTGATCGTAGACAACATCATTATTGTTCCAAGAGTTATCTGAAAGTTAATGCAGGAAATGAACATCCTTAACAGAAAACTCCAGCCAATTTTCCGTCAGAAAAAGGACCAACGTGTGGTTTGAACCACGTGTCGGTGGTCTGATGGTTCCCCCGATATCCAAATCAACTCCACCAGGTAAACGACCGGTGGTTAGATTCAAATTACCCCGATTAATGGAAAAATGAACATTTACCTGCTAGTACTCCAAAGTCGATGAAGTATACTTTGAAAACTAATACTGTACGTAATGAAAATTGTGGGAAAAGATTTATTCTTGGATGGATTTGGATAGTTTTTAGAGTTTTGCTAGCATTTATGTGGTTTGCTTTTACATATTCATATCACAATCTCATTGGATGCTTACAGCAAACTTCGATTCTGCTAACTATGACACTGATGATAACATTTTAAATTTCACTGATTATCAACATCCTGATGGAGGAGACGAATTTTTTAATACACAGAAAAAAAAAAAACAACTGAAAGAGTTCCAAGAACCAACTTGGATACGTCAAAAACTGAATTTTAAAGATGATGATTGGCATATGCGCGATAGAACTGGTTCGACCGCGGACTGTTATCCATTTCCGACAATCACAAAATCTAGAATGTTAGAATCCCAAGCAAAGCGAACATTTAGTGGTACAGGGAAAGACATTTGGGCAGATTTTCTGCGTTATTTTGAAAACACTGTTAAATTTAATGGTTGGAATTTAAGGATGTCCATAAGACGTACTAAACCAAAAACTCTCTAGGGAGCAGTAGCAAGTGCTATGCAAGAAACGAGGATGCACATGAATAAACGAAAAGCTGGTAAGGTGGTATGTAGAAATGTCTACGAAGTCGATGACGAAAGCAATATACGGAGAGGAGACATTTTTGCCAAGCACATGGAAAGAAGCCAAAACACAAATATTCATGGACGACAGAGACGTTTAAATTTCCACCTTGGAGTAACTGTGGTAAACCGAGTCATACAGGCGAGAGGTGCAGGAAAAAGGAAGAAGTTAAGAAGATGGAGCCGGCGGTGTCCAACACCACCGTTCGACGGAGTGATAGTACCGACCAACAGTTAAATGGGCATTGGTCGGAGCATTAGGCCATGTCGCGACCGGCGGTTCCAAGAGCCATACCTAAAGTAAATCAGAGTTTATCCTGAATACTTCAAAGATGTCAAGTAGCACTCAAACTAGTCTTGAGGGCATTGATGGTTGTTACATGTCTCACTGGAAACAGTTGAAAGGTCTTTTCAACGAAAAGTCGACCAGAACGTAACTCCAATAAATGTCTTCAGTCACAAGTAGAACAAATTGGATCTGATCTAAAGGAATTCTATAAGAAGAAGGAAACATTGTCGAGAAAAGATACAAGACTGATGCACAGCTACCTCAATAAATGGACAAGACATTTCTTAATTGAAATAATTTAGTAACACACGAAAAGGTACCAATCAATTTTGGAAGGTGTTAATGCAATAGCAGGAGTAATTGCACGTCCTAATGAAAAACCTTAAAAACCTTTTGGCGGGATGCATTCTATAAAATTACATGATGAAACACCAATCAAATAACTCCCGAGAAGAGTATTACAATGTAGTACCAATTTTCAAGAGGAAAATTTTGGAAAATGAAATAGAGTATGTGCAGAACAAGTATATATAAAAAAAGTAATCCATGGTCCGCTAGCAGTGGATTACCGGAAATGAAATGAAAAGACCATTACAGATGCGTATCCGACACCGGGGATTTAAGATACATGGATGCTTTTTGTGGATCTCAGTGATTCTCATCACTTGACTTGGATATGGCTTGTCATCAAATACCAATGAAAGCTAGTGACAAGAAAAATACTGCGTTCTCAACCCCAAATGGTTGACTTTATCAGTATACATCAATGCCATGTGGACTATGCAATGCAGCATCAACGTTACAGGGAATAATTGAAGCAGAAGTTAGCGGACTTCAATGGCATATTGCAGTGTTATATCTTGACGATATTATTTTTTATGGGAAACCATTTGGTGAACATCGTTCAAACCTTTGTGTATTTACTTTAATTGTCATCGGATTCAATCAGTAACATTTTGAAATAGGAATTGCAAGTGCTAGGCGGGGGGAGTTGTAGTAAATTCATTAGAGTTTTGTTTCAGAATAATCATATTTTGGGTTTGTTAAAGATATCAGTGTGTGTGGTGTATAGAAGGCGTATTGGGAACCGCCGAAGCATCGGCAATAGTCAGTATATAAGAGAGTGAGAGATAGTTTTCGGTAGTCAAGAGATACATCAGAGTTGGTGTAAACCAGAAGTAGAAAGAACGAGATCTTTAATAATTTACAAATTTGACTGAAAGTATGTGAATATATGTACATATTGTTACATAGTTGGAAGTTATAGAATAATTATAACATTAGAACTAAATATTGTGTTACTTGTTTATATTTGATATGGATTTGACATAGATTCGCTATCAAATAACAATCATGTCGTAGTCATCAGCCAACACTATAAGATGGAAATGCTAAATATAAAAATAAGGAGTTGCGGTATGATTGCCAATGAGACAACTATCCACCAAAGTTCAAATGAAGTGGATGTAAGCAATTATTGGCAACCGTACAACAATTCAATTGAGAAAACTAACTAATTGACGGACATGAACCAACGACAACCACCGAACTACATACAGGCTTCTGACTTGGGACAGGCACATAAAGAATGTGGCGGGGTTAAACATGTTTGTGAGCGCTCAACCCTCCCCTAACCTGGGACAGTGGTGTTAGAGTTAGTTACAAGTCTTATATTTCATACACAGGGTTTTTCCCAAAAGGAATAAAAGAGGAAAATTACTTTTCGTGAAAATATAAGTATCCTCTTTAAACGAAAGGGATGAAAGTAACTTGTTATGTTTCATGGATGGCTGATTATCACCTTCCTACCAGTCAAAAGCTTCTAATCTCTTTTATAAGTAAATTAATATCCTTCATACACGTTACAATTTTAAATACTGATTAATCTGAAGCTGCTGTCATATTTTTAAAAACCAAGTATTCACGATAAATGTACAAAAAGAATGACAAATAATTTACAGCCTGTAAAAGGGAGCAAAAGACCGTGAGAAATTAATAAGTAATTCTAAAGACTACCATTTAGTATGATATCTGATATAAAACAGATAATGATGTATTACTCTCCTATTTTTTTAGGTTTGGGTTTTATTGAAAATAGAAAAGGAAGAAATCATCATTAACGTGTCAGTACATAATACATGTATTATTTGTGACCTTCATTCTACTGCCAGATTTAATTTGTGGTTTTGGTAACTCCGTCAGAGCCACAATAGACTGAACCAAAATGGACCAAACATTATTGGTGACAATGATTACAAGTAAAGTTTGGGTAATCAAATTAAATCTAACCAGTTGAAATGTAATATATGTCAAGATTTTATTATGATTGAAAAGTACATGTTTAAAAAATAACATAAAAAGATATACAATCATGAAAGCGTAATTTTTCAAAATGGTTTAAAAATCTCATTTCAAAGTCCATGAAACAGTATTCACTTTTTTTTTTTAGAAAGAAAAATACTGAATCATGCATGGTCCTTCACTTTCACTTATCACAAAATCAAAACTTTCCAAAGTTCATAAATAGGTACCTATGTACTTCAAATAATAAAACTATTACACAATGCTTAATCTATTTACAGAATAATCTTGAATATATTCTTGTGCTAGAGTATTTGTTCCTTCAAAAAATGTATATAGTTTCCCATTGATGAACACAATCTGTATTATAAGTCGATGATAGCAATAAAATCGCTGGAATACAAAAGGAAGGTTTGGTTGTAATTTCATTGTACATTTCAGCTCATTTGAAGCAAAGGGTCAGGTGAGATTTGTCCATGACATGTACACTGTCGTCTGTCATCATTAAAACTTCCAGTTGGGATCAAGTTGGGATCAAACTGATTCCTTTTAAGAAACCTGCTATAAAACGGAGTCTTTTAGCTCATCCGAACTAAAATGGCATGTGAGCTTTTGCCATCACTTGGTGTTTGTCGTCCGTCGTATTCTTTTTCAAAGATCTTCTCAGAAACTACTAGATGTAAACCAATATCAATCAAACTGTGTGGTGAATGATCCTTAGGAATTTAGCATACAGTTTTTTTCCTTGGTCAGCCAACAAACATGACCACCATGACTAAAAATAGAATATAAGGGTAACATGCATTAATTTTCTTGCATCTTTGAAAACCATGGAACATCTGACATGGCTAAATGCACAGACTGTCAAAAATTACCTTCGTCCTTCACCAAATTGACCACAGGACTCCTTCTTGAGTTATTGCTCTTTAATGGCTTTAATGATTATTTGAGACTTATTTTCATGTTTTGGTCTATTCATTATCTTAAAAAAGTAAAGTAGATCTGGGACATAATATATTAGTATAATAGTCCCAGAGTAGATAGATAGAATCTGTTAATGGCAAAATGATCTGCATTACTATAAAAATCCAAATTTGACCAAAACCATTGAATGACTCCTTGTAAGGTAATTGCTCGTAAATAACGATTTTTACCAAGTTAGGTGCTTTTGCTTATTATCTCAAAAACTCTAATAGATAGGTAGAAACTGTAAACAGCAAAATTTATCTGAAAGAAAAAAATCTACAAAGTAGCCAAAACCATCGAAATCCTTAAGGCCTAATAGCCATAAACAACAGTTTTGGACTATATTTTTGTATCTGTCATATACTTTTCAAAGATGTTCTCCGCTGCAACTACTGAACCAATTTCATTAATGAAGTATAAAGTTTTTTTTCTTTTTTTTTCGGTGAATCCTTAAAGAATTATTACCCCTTAAATGACGAATTTTTGACTAATTTTGTGCTTGTTGTCAATTTTTGCAAAGATCTTGTTTTCCTAAACTACTAAACAAATTTCATTCAAACTTGTGGTAAATGATCCTTAGGATAACAAGTATAACCTTTGTTATTTTTCCTTTGGTCAGTCAACAAACATGGCCACCATGGCTAAAATTAAAACATGAGGGTAAAATGAATTATTTGCATTATATAGTGAAAACCATAGTAGATAGGGAAAATCTGACACTGAGGGGCAAATATGCTCAGAATGTCAGGATCTACATATTTCCAAGTTTCCTAAAGTTATCAGATGACGCTCAGTCTGTTATGGAATTGTAACTTGTAACCAATGAATTTGATGTTTGGCTCATTTTGTATTTTGCTAATTATCTTAAAATTATAATTGATACTAGTAGGTAGAAACTGTTTAAAAAAATGATCAGCAAATCAAGATTTACAAAAAATGTCAAAATCATTGGATGGCTCCCAAACTGTTTTTGTTTATTATTGCAAAGACTGTAATAGATAGGTAGAAACTGTAAGCAGCAAAAATGAACACATTGCAAGATCTACAAAAATCCTTATGGTGTAATTGCTTTAAAAGATTTTTGGCTAATTTAGTGTTTTTGCCTATTATCTCAAAATTCTTTTAGATAGGTAGAAACTGTAAACATCAAAATGATCAGCTCATTTTTATGGATCATTGATAACATTATCTATGAGATACCTGTAGTAAAACCTAGATCTCAAAGACTTTTCACATTTCATCATGTGCGCTCTTGTTTTGTCTGTCATAACCAACTTACAGGTCTGCTATTACTGTAAACAGAACATGGGGTAAAACAAACAAAATGATTGGTTGCTATGACTATTCCTGGATACTCTTCTGTTCTACAGTAAATATTTGCACTATTGGAATAACATGGAAGTTTCATTTGAGTAGAATGACCTTTGACCAAATAACTGACTTTGGTCTTTGAAAGTTTAACAAAATGGCTATTTTCTCAACCAGTTTCATTACTCCTTCTGTTTTTAAGCTGCTATTTCGTCCTCAGTTGTATATTAAAAGCAACAGAGTAAATTTTCGATCTAGTTGACCACCTCAGTGGTCTCGTGGTACCATGCTCCAACCCCAGCCAGGTCAAACTACAATTGAAAATTGGTATGAGCTGCTTCTCCGCTAAGCACATGGCATATAGG
Source organism: Mytilus coruscus (assembly GCA_017311375.1). NCBI lineage: Eukaryota > Metazoa > Mollusca > Bivalvia > Mytilida > Mytilidae > Mytilus > Mytilus coruscus. Next base: position 18,835,573 of record CM029595.1, on the reverse strand, counting down.
AAGAGCTGCTTCTCCGCTAAGCACATGGCATATAGGAGTAAGGGTAAAGACAAATCAACTCACATCTAAATAATGTGTCTGGGTAGGGTGACATATCTTCCTGTAGACTATTATTACCTTGTGTACTTGCATGTGAAAGAAGCTGGCTAAGCACATAGGTGTAGTGCAAAGCAGGGTTTATTAAATCATAGCATATTATCATGTTCTTGTCTTGAATATGCATTAAATTTGCCACTGGAGGTTCAAAAGCCATCCAACTTCATCATCATCATCACAGTTGCCAAACAGTTACTTCGGATCTAAAAAGTTAACGAAGCTGTGTTTCAAATTTTTTCAGAAGCAAAGTTTTGAAGCTTTAGCAAGACCAATCACTTGGGTGCAGTAAACATATTCAAATTCAAAGCTCTCTTATTGTGTTTTTATTTTTATCCTCATCAGATATAATCATTTATGGAGAATAAAAGTATTTCCTTTTTTTATTGATCTTCATATATAATCTACTACAAACTAAAAAAAAACATGGGAGATAAATCTTCACTATCCTATCCAGCTTTAACAGAAAAAAAATCTCTGGAAATTTGAAAGTAATGTTTATTATTTTTGTAAATGCTATTGTTTAATCATATTCTTAAACAAACAAATAGTGGAAATATTTAACCTCACTTTGAAAGAAAAAAATTATTAATGCGGATACCTCACATTTAGTATAAATATTTAAAAAAATAAAAATAAGAAAAGGAAATGTATTTTGATTACCAATGAAACCACAATATCAAACAGAGACCAAAGGACCAGGATATAAACAACTACAGGTCACTGTAAGGCCTTCTATAATGAGAAAAACCCATACAATATAGTAAGAAATAAAAGATCCAGGCATTAAAAAATGTGAAACAATTTAGAAGAAGAACCAACAATCTCATTTATACTAAGAATAATAAAAAAAAACAACTTTAGATTTCAATCTTTACACTACTTTCCTTTTAATCTTCTGTCCATGGACTGAATATGACTTTAATATACACTCTGAATGAATGAAATCCATCTCATTTTGAAATGCATTTATTCATTATAAGGGAGATTATTCATGCAATGCATATGTCAGACGGAGTTATCTCCCATACATCTTCTTGCAGAAATGGAACAAAGGATTCAAATGAACAAATCGTTAACATCCAGGTTAAGTTACTAATAACAAAATATTTGACCAAAAATAGTACCGGTAGTTCTGTTTAATCTTTGTTTTGTGCAGGTATACTCCAAACATAATATTACCAAGTAATAAATTAAAAAGTTAACAACTATGCTTGTTGTCAAGTCATTTAGTCAAAATCCAATCCACAAAAAAAATTGAATGTAAAAATGCCTATGTTATCTTCAAAGTTTCATTTTATTCCAATACATACCCGGTAAACTAATGTAGTTTTTAAAGTTCCTCATATATTTCATGTTTTCCTCACAGAAAATCAATCTGAATAAAATCTAAAAATAAAAGTTACACAACTTCATATGTTCTGTCAAGTAAACTCAACTGATAGCAGACAAAATCAATGTATTATTTTTCATGCTGTTGCTTAATAAAATGTGTGCTGTGGCAAGTAGATTTAGGATGATACTATTAAAATGTAAGTGGGAGGGTATGAATGGACTTAAAAATTTTCCTTCAACCAACATACTTCCTTTAAGTAATTTTGCATACATGAAATGGACATACAATTATAAATGACCCCTGACCAGTCTAAAATTTCCTTTCTACCCTACCTCATCCATTTTAATGAAAAAGCCCTTAGTAAAAACATAACGTTGAAACTATTGCTTAATAAAAATTCTACACATGTGTACCATGTAAATGAGTGTATATCTGTTAGTTTCTTCATAAAATACAAATTTGTTTTACTTTTATAGGTCAGAAACTTAGTATCACAAATCTAGCTGGAAAAACAGAGGCAAGATTTTTATTAAGAAAAATAGGACTTTAAATGCAAAAGGTTGAAAATATAAGGGTTATTGCTTGGAACCATAAAAATTTTGAAAAATAGAATCCAATAATGATAAATCTGGTACATGTATAAACAATGTTTTTGTTCATTTTGGATTTTTTCTAAGAAATTGATGCCAGAAGGATTATTGTGTATGAATAATTGGTAGATAGGTCAACAAGACAAGTAATCACATGGAAACAGATGTTAAAAGTCAGACTACAATGAAAGAACCTTTGTGAGCACACTCACACACCCCACTCCCCCCATGACTGAAGGACAGACGGATGGGTGAAAAACATTATACCCCCGCAACTTCATTTGCGTGGGGTATAATAAAAACAATTTCATCACAATAACATTATTCAAGGGCAAATATTGTGTCTGTATTATTAATTTAAAATATTCAAATGAAATACCAATTGGAAATGTAGATTTTTTTTATTATAAATTGAGCAAATTCTATTTCATCAGAATTCTAATTAAAACACACACAGTACACAGGGAAGTTACTTTGAAAATGGAATAACCACCTAAAGAGCCAATTTTAGATTTTCCTTATACTTTCACTGTACAAAAACACCCACCCATAAATGAATTCCCTACATGTTTTTATTGAACAGCACTAAGGTAATTTTACATGATACAATTATCAATACATAAAATATCTTTGATAAAATTATCAAACTAAATGTAAGTTATAGATTGGTAATCTGAATTCTGAATCATATAAATGAAAACAACTTGGTCATAGCTTGAGGTTTTTATTTTGATGTAATTGTATGACTTTGTTTTATCTTCCTCATTAAACTATTAGCTGCTATTCCCAATACTGGGTATTGTTCCGTAGATTACAATCGATGGACATACAATTTTAAAACTCTCTCTTTTTTCAATATTGTACAACATTGGTTGACAAATCACTTGACCAGTTATGAATTTTCTGTAAGTTGACTAGATCACAAAATATGTTTGTCATCAGCAATTGCCCATTGAGCAATTGTTGCTGGCCTGCTTTGATCGGCACAAAAATATTTTATCATCAGCAGTGTGTTCAATCATCCATCTTCACTGGCAGGACTTGATCGCCACACATATATTTTATCAGCAGCTGCTGTTAGCAGACATGTCTCTGTAGGATGGAATGTCAAGGAATGTACCACTTTTTGACCTTCATGTAGCATCTTATAAATCACTTTTGCCTAAGAAAAACAAATGTTTTCAATTATTCTCATATAAACCAAAATTTGATACAGAATTTCCAAATTGTTAACATGATTACAATTTTAAAACAGTAAATATTAAGAACTGTAGGCTGAGATTACTTTATCTTTTTTTCATTCTTTGAACTTTACTGTATCAATTATGGGCAATAAAGTCGTTACAACAAGATCTTTTACCTAAAATAGATTACCAAAATTCTGATTAAAAGTTTCTTTTGAAAATTTCAATACATACCATTACACTCAATCCAAGCATCTAATGAAAGTAATTTTTATAACAAAGTACAAAAAATAGAGTTTGTAATTTTTTTATGGTATCCTAAGTGTTTCTAATTTCTTCTTAAGAAGGGAAAAATATATAAACTCTGAATCCTAGAATTAACCTATCTATCTCCTGACAACACTTATATAATCTCCTGACAACACATATATAATCTCCTGACAACACATATATAATCTCCTGACAACACATATATAATCTCCTGACAACACATATATAATCACCTGACAACACATATGACACATATATAATCTCCTGACAACACATATATAATCACCTGACAACACATACATGTATGACACATATATAATCTCCTGACAACACATATATAATCACCTGACAACACATATATAATCTCCTGACAACACGTATATAATCTCCTGACAACACGTATATAATCACCTGACAACACATATATAATCTCCTGACAATACATATATAATCTCCTGACAACACATATATAATCTCCTGACACACTTATATAATCTCCTGACGACACATATATAATCACCTCTACTAAATCCCAGAAATAAACATGTCCATCCTCTGAACCAGATACAACACAAGTATAATAATTACCTCTACTAAATCCCAGAAACAAACATGTCCATCCTCTGAACCAGATACAACACAAGTATAATAATCACCTCTACTAAATCCCAGAAATAAACATGTCCATCCTCTGAACCAGATACAACACAAGTATAATAATTACCTCTACTAAATCCCAGAAACAAACATGTCCATCCTCTGAACCAGATACAACACATATATAATAATCACCTCTACTAAATCCCAGAAATAAACATGTCCATCCTCTGAACCAGATACAACACATATATAATAATTACCTCCACTAAATCCCAGAAATAAAGATGTCCATCCTCTAAACCAGATACAACACATATATAATAATCACCTCAACTAAATCCCAGAAATAAACATGTCCATCCTCTGAACCAGATACAACACATATATAATAATCACCTCTACTAAATCCCAGAAATAAACATGTCCACATCCTCAGAACCAATACAACACATATATAATAATCACCTCCACTAAATCCCAGAAATAAAGATGTCCATCCTCTGAACCAGATACAACACATATATAATAATCACCTCTACTAAATCCCAGAAATAAACATGCCCATCCTCTGAACCCATTACAACACATATATAATAATCACCTCTACTAAATCCCAGAAATAAACATGTCCGTCCTCTGAACCCGATACAACACATATATAATAATCACCTCTACTAAATCCCAGAAATAAACATGTCCGTCCTCTGAACCAGATACAACACAGGTATCCTGACAATTTAAACTATTGTCTATTTTATAGTCATGATTTTGGTGACCTTTGAACCTAAAATAAAAATAATACAAGCATGTAAAAATAAAATTTAGAACAAAAAAATTAAAGAAAATTAAGCCATTCTATAATTAGAATGAATTCCAATTGAAGCATACATAACTGTCAATTGTTTCTTCATTTCAGATTATCTGACACTACTGTGACCATCACATTACTGCACTGAGCTAAAACCCTTTCCTATATTTTCTGTTTAACAGTGGTGTAAATAGTCCATGAAACCACTAAAAACATCTACTGTCAAACTTCCTGAGTAGAAATCAGTGAACATATTTTTGTGTAAAACAGTTTGTAGATTCATTCAACAAACAGCTGTGGCTATCTTACCTAATTTCTTGTTGTAGAAAGAACATACTTGCTTTTATCATTTACTAATTTCCTAGTTCAAGTTGTTCTTCATCTTGTTGGTAGCTAGACTGCAGGTTTTTTATCGAGAGTTTTACTTGAACGATATGTGGTCAAGAGACATGTAAGGAAATGGAGAGGATTGTGTACATGTAGCGCTGGTTCATCCCCACTACATTTTGTGCCTGTACCAGGTCTGGCTATGTGGAACATATTCTGTTCTTGTTGTTTGTCTTTGTATGAACATCTACTTTTAGGGGGGGTCTGGTGTTAGTGGTTGGTGTTGTGCTGTCCAAAATTTTGCTTATTCCGGTTATCCCTTTTTATCATACATAGTATCGCAGGGATTGAACTTAAGACTTTGGCCATGGTAGCCCACAGCTTAAATTTTGTAGCCCACATATATAGTCCTATACAAGAAAAGCAGAAATTTTAGTAGCCCACACCGAATTTTAGGGGCCACTGGCGAGTGGGCCCCTGCTAATTTCAAACCCTGGTATCGACCACACACATACAATAAGAGCTTCTGGAAATGTAGAGGCATACAAAGTGGTAATCAGATATATACATTGAGAGCTTCTGGCAAACATGACCCTGAAAAGTGCAGGAAAGTTTGATGAACTATACCTACTCATTTAACATTTCTCCTGTATCTTTATCCATCAGTTTAATGGAATCATCCATAGTACTTGTCAACACACACTGACCATCTCTGGTAAAAGACGTGGAAGATACAGATTCTGAAAAATGAAAGGATAAAAAATCAAACTGCTAGTGGAATAACAAACCCATTTTTGCATAAGTTTTAACTAATTCACTGTCTGAGTTGACTCTGAGTTGCATGTTAGTGAAAAAATCTTTGTAGTACCGGTAATCAGCTTTGTAATTATGTTTTACATTTTGTGACTCTTGTGTTGGGGTCTTTTATAGCCTGCTATGCTGTATGGGTTTTGCTCATAGTTGAAGGTAGTACGGTGACCTAATAGTTGCTAATATCTCAGTCATTTAGTCTCTGATGGGTAGTTGTCTCATTGGCAATTATACCACATCTTCTTATTTGCTTACAGGAACCCAAATTAAGTCCATCTATCTATAAAATACATAACAATTTAATTAAAAAATATATATTTTCAAAATTTTACTTCAATTATAAATATTTGACAAATTTGATGTCTAATAAAGCTTAACCACAGACTAGATCTAACAGTTTATGACACAAGAACAACAGAATGTGGGATGGCTATGTCTCGCCTTTGTCACTGGAGAGACTGGTGTGAAATTATTATTTACATGTACTATCTGTCATAGATTTAGTAGATACAACTTACACATATACCAAATAAAAATTACTTTATTTAATTTCTTTATAAAGAGCATGCATTGTCAGAAAAGAGAATTATCACTTTATCTTTACAATGATAATGTTGTCCATTAAACATCTTTTATATTGGCACCTTGCTAGATTTATAATCAAGCAATAATTATTGAATGAGTCTTATGGTAAAGCATATTTAATACTTACTTCCAATAAAATCTACAAACATTTTACCATTACGTAAATCATATCTTCTGATACAACCATCTGCTGACCCTGATAAGATTTCATAATCTGATACTTGTAAAGATGTCACACTGTCTGTAGCCTCATCAAGAATCTGGATATATAAATATAAAATTTAATAAACATAAAATACAGGAATCAAAGAAAGGAACATCATGGGAGACTTTAGTAAATATATAGATATAGGAAGATATATATATATATATACCTGGTAAACACTTTATCCTCTCTAGAAAGTGTTAAACACATGTACAAGTTTCAGTTAATGACTTCTACCATCCTTATCAATTCCATTTGTTCGAATCATCCCATTATAAGAACTAGACAATATATGTGCATTTATTGACTTTAATGAAACTTGGTTCCAATTAATGTCTTCTGTAGTCATATGACCTGATGGTTCCACAATAAGAACCTGATAATACCTTACCTGTTTGGTTCCATTTAATGTTCTCTACAGTCCCATATGTCGACAGTCCAATTAACAGAACCAGATACTAGAGTAGATAACACTTTATCTTTAGTTCAATTTTTAGTATCTACAACCTAATGCGCAACAGTTCTACTAATAGAATTAGGCAACACTTTACCTTTATAAGTTCTATTTTACAACTTCTACAATCCAATGTCCTGACAGTTACATCAACAGAATCATAAAATATTTTAGTTGTATGAGCTTAATCTAGTGACTCTACAGTACCATGGCCTCGCAATCCTTATTTACAGAACTGGACAATACTTTAGATGTATGGGTTCCATTTTTCAACTTCTATTATCCCATGTCACAAAAATTTCGTGCACACTTTACCTGAATGGGTTCCATTTTACGAGTTCTACAATCCCATGTCCTGATAGTTCCATCAACAGAACCAGACAACACAATTGTTGATTCTTCATTAAACTTTACACAATTCACTGTTCCTAAAAGAAAAAACTATTTATTGTTAGTACAGCTATTACAATAGAGATTTTTTATTTGTAACACCTCATTCCAATGCCCTAACAAATAACATTTGCTTGTACGTTTGGTATAAAAAATTAGTCAAATAGACAAGCAACTTCTGTTGGTTACTTGTTTGATGGAGAAAGTAATAAAAAAAAAACGTTGATTCTAAATGAAGCTAAGTCTTCAATAATCTTAAAGAATCAAAGGAATATATGATACAAGTTATATATATAGCACGCCTTTTACGAATTAACGTATTTAATTCACGAAAAGCATAGCTTTGAGTGCATTAAATATGTTAATGAGTAAGGCGTGGCTATATATGATTTGTAACATTAATGGGCTATGACACACGTCAAAGGTTAAATGTTGACCAATTAAACTTTACTGTACTTTTCAATATGTCGATCAAATAGTGGCGTGATACTATATATGATTTCCAGAAATTTAACACATGCAGCAGATGTCAGATGGATTTGTGTGTCAGATACAGGTACATTAATGATTTAAATGAATTGTTGCCGTGGGATTCAGGCTCGATAGCCATTTACGTGTTATAGAATATGTTTTCTCCCAAAACTCTTGAAAAGGGGATGCAAAATTTTATACGATGTTTATCTGCCCTTCAACTCGAAAATGACGTGTAGTTTCAAAGGAGTTTTATCGTTGTGATAAGAAGGAAACTTTTATAATACCAACTATGAAGGTAATTAATACTATTCTTCCGTTCCCAGATCGGTTAATTGATTGCAATGGTTGCATGTTGAATGCGTGTAAGATCCAGGGACAAAATTTGAAGCATGATCAATTCACGGAGATAGGCCTTTATAGAATGAAGAAAATAACTAAACATCCAGTGACATATATTTTTTCATTAATTTCGACACGATAAAAACAGGTTTCCAACCAAAATAACAGTAGGAAAATTTATAGTCATTTCTATTACATTCCGTTTTATTCTTTCATTAAGTGGAGGAAATTAAACGACAAAAATTCCAGTGACAATTTTTTTGGAATATTTATATTGGCACGATAAAAACAAGTATCCACCAATTTATCAATATCGCCTCTTCGTTTATAGACCACGTTATTCCTTTTTGTAGCTCTCCTCGAGCATTCATTTGTTTCAAGTACAATGTATAGGGAACCATTTTTAATTTAGGGTTAGGTTTACAAGTTTGGCTAGTGTATGGGTAAGCCCCTCCCCCCCCTTTTCTCGATTTGTTTTTGATATATTGTTGTGTATGCATTTTGTTTACATTTATTAGGACATTTTATGGTCATTGATTTCATAGTTTACTAGGCCAAGGAGGCGGAGCCAGACAGTGAAATAACAACTTTTGAGATGGAAGTTAGAGCACTGGTCTAAGCTCCTCCCATTTTTTGCTTTTCCTATGACAAGCGACACACGGCGGGACTGGAGAGTGCAATAACTAAAAAATCATTCAGTTAACGCACTCCTCTAAAAATAACCGAAGTTAACTCACTCGAAGATCAAAGGAAAAATTACCATTCATGTTACAAGTTAACATAAGAACCTGTTCATATGCTGCATGTCAACAGTATATCCTAACAAATTTCCTTAAGTTATATCATGCACAACATATTTATACAATCGACAGAACTGTATATTACTGTATAACCTTACCTGCATGGCCTCTATATTTCCTAACAGCATTACCAGTGGCAACATCAAATACTACGACAGATTTATCCATTCCACAGGAGCATATCTGACTGTTATCACAAGATGCCTGAGCATCCAGAACCTCGTACCCATGTCCACTATCGTCTTCAATAAAACCTCCCTATGTGGATTCCATAATTTGACAGATTTGTCACTTCCACAGGTTATACAGTAGTTACCATCTCCTAAAAATATAGAAAATTATTTTTAAAGAAAAACATATATATAAGGGGAGGAGACAACCAGTACAAAGAGGGACAACTTTAAATGTTAATTTGTATTTTTTGCCAGTCTTAACATTGATGTTTGTGAATCGTCATGATTATCATAAGCACAGTCGCTCTGCAATATAAAAATAAGAAGATGTGGTATGATTGCCAATGAGACAACTCTCCACAACAGACCAAATGACACAGAAATTAACAAATATAGGTCACCATACGGCCTTCAACAATGAGCAAAACCCATATGGCATAGTCAGCTATAAAAGGCCCCAAAATGACAAATGTAAAACAATTCAAACAAAATTAAACGGCCTAATTTATGTACAAAATAATGAATGAAACACAAATATGATACACAGCAACAAACGACAACCACTGAATACAGGCTCCTGACTTGGGACAGACACATACAGAATTTACATACAGAGCATACAATTCTAGATTTAGATCCAATATTGTCTGATCCAAATCATTTTGGTTCTCATTCACTGTGGTGTTTGTCAGTACTTAAACTACACTGGAAAAATTGCAACATATGTTTTTCATATGTTTTCAAAACATATGAAAACATATGTTAAACATATGAAAACATATGTTGCAATTTTTCCTATGTAGGTTTTGCATTAAAACAGGGAAGTGTGATTGCACAAATATCATGAACTCTAATTGTTTTAGTTGTAACAAAGAATATTATGCTAAAAAGAAGTAATTGGTCTTTATAAAACATCAAGATGACATCTGCATTATCATTTTTAATGGGAGTCCATTCAATGTCAAATTGTTTATTGTTTCCCTTGTTCATAATAGAATAAATCAAGAGTTTTTTAATATCCAAGGATGAATGTGTGTAGAATGTAACCATTCTCGCTTCTTTCTCATACAATTTAACATTGAGTTCCTTATATAAGCATTTCTTGGCCTTTCCCATATGTTAATTACTTGTTGGGAAAATGTTGAGTGGGTTATCTCTCAAAACTTTATCCATACAAAGGTCAATATTATCACAATCCAGGCCTTCATGAAAGTGTTCAACACTCACCATTTGTGACATGTGTTTTTATGCTTTGATGTGGGAAAAGGCATATAAATTTGCGAAAGAGGATATGCCAGGTTTATCTAGCAACTATTAGGATTTATTTATATAATAAAAAGTTAGTTCTTTGCCTAGATGTTCTCAGAGCAAAATTTTATGCTCCTGACAACTTCCAAGAGGATATAACAGCAAATATCTTGAAATGGAAAGTTTATATTTTTTTCACTGAAATCTGATATCTGTTTTGGAGTAAAATACCCAGTAATATGGGGATAATTCCTATTTATGAGATCTTACCCAACCTGTTTAAAAATATATATATATATAGGTTCGTGGCCTAGAGGTTAAAATCGATGGCTACAGTGCTAAATTTCCTGGGTTTTGATCCTGACTCTGGGCGTTTAAAATTGATTCAGAGTATTTTAGCTTCCTCCACCATAATAACAGAATTCCTGGTGTCCAAACACTCCTTCGGTAAAATTCAGAATGGAAATGGGGAATTTGTCAAAGAGCCCAGAAACGGACCAAAGAGCAAAAAAACACCCCAAGGCCATCAATGGGTCTTCACCACAGCAAGAAAATCCCGCACCCAGAGGCGGGCTTCAGCTGGCCCCTGTGTTTGGTCAGGGATAGTCCTGGTGGTGTGTTATATATTAGTAATTGACACATCTCGATTAATCCTAATAGGGAGTGTACATGGATTCAACTGTACCCTTACAGCTTTCAAGTGGTGTTCAGTTATTGGAGGGATTTTCGTACATACATAATGTACATGTATACATATCGTCATATGGCACTTGCTTAATGTTATTTTTTAAGATTAGCGAATCATTTAAATGAGTTGTCATATATTTTAATGCAGGGTAATTATCAATGTTTTGGGAAGTTATCTTTCTGGTTAAAGACCCAAAATGTCTTCCAACCTCCTTTTCACCAAACATGGTGGTGCTCCTCAGAAAGGAGGCTTAGAGCATACATTCATACATGCAATGCTTCTATGATGATTATCAATGTGTTAATGTATTTCAAAGGGATTTCGTTACCATTAAATCTAACAGCACGCACAGCGCCCTGTTTACACACAATTGTACGCGTTAAAGTAGATGGGATATCATTTCTCATTTTAGGGGGAAATCCCTTTACTAAACTGGACCCCTGCTGTTGTTTCGCTCTTTTCGAAGTATCAATCAGCGGGTTGCCAGTTATCTAGCCTGGGATCCTGGCTCACTGCTCGACAGTAGACGAAGTATTAGATTGGGTCAGGATGCCAGGCTACCAGTTATCCTTCTACAGCGACTGGTTCAAAACTTCCTGTTAGGCAACCAGATATACTCTACAGAGTCTAAGTTTATAAACTCTTCCGGAATGACTATCAATATTCGATTTGATTGATTATGAATAAATATGAAATTATTATTTTATTGTTCATTGAAATAGAAAAATGTTTCCAGATACCAAGAAATACAAATTGGAACAAAAAATTACTCAAAGATGGAATAATTTCCTCACAAGAATATGTCCGTAAATTTGTTCTGAATCTGTCCGCTATCAATTTTTAATTGGTTTTACCTTGAAAAATGGCGACATCCACGGACTTTTATTTGCGGTATTATGTTGGACATAAAGGAAAATTTGGGCATGAATTCTTAGAATTTGAGTTTCGTCCTGATGGTAAAGTTATATTTTGACCCCCAAAGAATCAAATTATGATTCTAACTTGTCGTATTACAAATTGGTTGTAGAAAAAAATCCCTATACTACTTGGGAGATGTGAAGTAAAACAGAGTAAGCGTGGGTTATAGAAAATATAAAAAAGGTATATATAGAACATTTTGAAAAAAAAATTTGTCCTGACTCTTACGTTCAAAATAGAGCCGAATATGAGGCAGGTGTAACCTGTGAAAGAGGAAGACGTTTTTATAAATAACTATTTGAATAGATAATATAGGTTTTGATTGACACAAATTGACTGAGAGTTGCTTCCCTTTGTCACCATGTTGGAAGTACACCACTAATTCATGGCCCCATTGCTTTCTATGTTAAATTCCTCAATTTCAAGCAGGCACAGCTTTTTGTTTTAAGTTCAAATAAAGTGACAATCATTGCATGTCAAAGCAACACTTTATGGTGCCTTGTACTGAAAAAATCAACATACCTTTAATGGCATATAAGAAAGAACTGTTTCCGTGGTTCCCGGAACTTCGGATGTACCAAAACAGGTACTCCAGATCTGACAAACAGGCAAAATGTACCCTCTTTTTAAAATTTCATGCATTTTTTTTATTATTCAAAATTATAAGTCAAAAAGTGTTCTACAATGATCACCAGTCATTCAGCTTTCATTTGATACCAGAATTACCTAAATATTCTACATATTTTGAAAGTTACACCCATGCGTAGGAACTATTTTGTGTTTAATATGTACTACTTTCTGGTATGTGCTTTCTGGCCGGGCCTGAATTAGTGGTGTTACACCTGTTGGTGGACCTGAATTGTCAAATTCAACTTGTTACACTGACCGCTAGACTTTAGAAAAGGGGCTTTTTTTAATCATTTTTATACGACTGCAAAAAAATTTTGCAGTCGTATATTGGTATGACGTTGGCGTCGTCGTCGTCGTCCGAAGACACATTGGTTTCGCACTCTAACTTTAGTTTAAGTGAATGGATCTCTATGAAATTTTACCATAAGGTTCAATATCACAAAAGGAAGGTTGGGATTGATTTTGGGGGTTATGGTACCAACAGTTAAGGAATTAGGGGCCAAAAATAAGCATTTTTGTAACTTCCAGACATAACTTGTGTGTTAGTGTATGGATCTCTCTGACTTTGTACCACAAGGTTCCATATCACAAAGGGAATGCTGGGATTGATTTTTGGGGGTAATTGCCTCACAATTTTAGGAATTAGGGGCCAAAAAAGGGGCAAAAAACAAGCATTTTTCTAGTTTCATGACAATAACTTGTGTGTAAGTGTATGGATCTTTCTGAAATTGTACTACAAGGTTCCATATCACAAAGGGAAAGCTGGAATTGAGTTTGGGGTAATTGCCTGAAATGTTTAGGAATTAGGGGCCAAAATAAGAATTTTCTAGTTTCCAGACAATAACTTGTGTTCAAGTGTATGGATCTCTCTGAAATTGTACTGCAAGGTACCATACCTCAAAGGGAAGGCTGGGATTGAGTTTGGGGTGATGAATTATTAGGGGTTCAAAAATTTTGGGGGATTTTTTTTTTCCTTTTTTTCTTTAAAATTTTCCATTTTAAGTTGGTTATTTCTGATTTATATTTAAAAGCAAATAATAATGATATGGCTGGAGATACACACCAAACAGGATGTGTAAATTATTATATAATAAGTATTGTGCAATAGCAAGAAATTTTCAATTGCACAGTATTGCGCAATAGCAAGAAATCTTCAATTGCACAGTATTGCGCAATAGCAAGAAATATCCAATAGCACAATATTGCGCAATAGCAAGAAATTGTCAATTGTACAGTATTGCGCAATAGCAAGAAATATTCAATTGCACAGTATTGTGCAAAAGAAGATACTTTGTATAAATTGCTTATTTCTTGACCAATTTCAATGGGGTTTTATTCTTGAACTCTTGGGGTTCTTTAATAAACTTAGTTTGATTTTAACAAAAATTGAATTCTTAGGGTTCTTTGATATGCTGAATCTTAACATGTATTTAGATTTTTGATTATGGGCCCAGTTTTCAAGTTGGTCCAAATCGGGTCCAAAATTAAACTTTGTTTGATTTCAACAAAATTGAATATATGGGGTTCTTTGATATGCTGAATCTAACCATGTATTTAGATTTTTGATTTTGGGCCCTGTTATCAACTTTGTCCACATTGAGGTCAAAAGGGTCCAAAATTAAACTTTGTTTGATTTCATCAAAAATTGAATTATTGGGGTTCTTTGATATGATGAATCTAACCGTGTATTTAGATTCTTAATTTTTGGTCCCGTTTTCAAATTGGTGTACATTAAGGTCCATATGGTCCAAAATTAAACTTAGTTTGATTTTAACAAAAATTGAATTCTTAGGGTTCTTTGATATGCTGAATCTAAACATGTATTTAGATTTTTGATTATGGGCCCAGTTTTCAAGTTGGTCCAAATCGGGGTCCAAAATTAAACTTTGTTTGATTTCAACAAAAATTGAATATGTGGGGTTCTTTGATATGCTGAATCTAACCATGTATTTAGATGTTTGATTTTTGGGCCCCGTTATCAACTTTGTCCACATTGAGGTCAAAAGGGTCCAAAATTAAACTTTGTTTGATTTCATCAAAAATTGAACTCTTGGGGTTCTTTGATATGCTGAATCTAACCATGTATTTAGATTTTGGATATTGGACCATAATAGGTGAATGTCCAATTTAAAATTTTTAAGTTCTTAGACCACATTCATTCTGTGTCAGAAACCTATGCTGTGTCAAATATTTAATCACAATCCAAATTCAGAGCTGTATCAAGCTTGAATGTTGTGTCCATACTTGCCCCAACTATTCAGGGTTCGACCTCTGCGGTCGTATCAAGCTGCGCCCTGCGGAGCATTTTATTATTTCTCTTACTCTTAGCCTTTCTTAATTCATGACTACTACATGTACGAAGGAACAATCTCTAAAAAGATGTTATAACGCTGAGGCTGTTTTATTAGGTTGGACTTTGTGTGCTTATTTTGTTCTCAACTCAGCGACCTAATTTTGCAATTAGATCTTCACTGACGGCTATAAATTTTTGCATTTGTACAAATTCTTACCTTTTCTGTACTTTTTGGTGCAAAATATTTCCAGAAATATCGAAAAGTAAAGGTAGAATAATTTCCTATTCCATTCGAGATATCAGTGACCTACTGTTTTTTTTTTAAGTGGTTTCCCAGATTTCCCAAGATCCGTCACTTTTGGAGAGTATAAAATAAAATATGCACCAAACTCTTTAAAATTTGACAGACTTAAATTTCTAGATTATGCTCCGTGGGAATTAGATCCAGATTTTATCTTCCAACCAATACAAACTTTTCATTAATTGCTCCTTATGATTAGGATCCATTCTTGTTCTGGATCGGGATACCTGGTTTGAAATTTTAAAGGTTTGAGATCTGCTGAATTTATTTTTATCTGACTTCAAAAAATTTGCGTTCGTATAATGCTATCATGTCGTCGTTGCGAAGACACATTTGGTTTCAAGACAATAACTTTAGTTTTAGTGAATGGATCTCTATGAAATTTTACCAGAAGCTTCAATACCACGAAAGGAAGGTTGGGATTGATTTTGAGGGTTATGGTACAAACAGTTTAGGAATTAGGGGCCAAAAACAAGCATTTTTGTAGTTTCCCGACAATAACTTGTGTGTAAGTGTATGGATCTCTCTGAAATTGAACCACAAGGTTCCATATCACAAAGGGAAGGCTGGGATTGAGTTTGGAGGAAATTGCCCCAAATGTTAAGAAATTAGGGCAAAAAAGCGGCCAAAAACAAGCATTTTTCTAGTTTCTAGACAATAATTTTATAACTTGTGTTAAAGTTAATGGAACTCTCTGCAATTGTACATTTTTCCTGAAAAGAAAATAATCTTCAAAAAAATTTGGAGGGGGTGGAGGGATTTTTTTTGAGGATTTAATTTTTCTTCAAATTTTTTGAAATTTTTTTTTGCGGGGGGTGGAGGGGCTGGGGATTTTTTTTGAAAATTTTTTTGGGGTTCATACTTTTTTCTAAAAGATTTTTCAAAAATTTTTTGGGGGGATTTTTTTTTCCCCAAAATTTTCCATTTTTACATTGATTATTTCTGATTTATATATAAAAGCAACAAATACTGATATGGCAGGAGGTACACACCAAACAGCCAGGGTGTGTAAATTATTATATATACATGTAACAGATTAACTAAGTATTGTGCAACAGCATAGTATTGCGCAATACATGTAGCAAGAAAACTTCAATTGAAAATAAATACAAATCTTTTAAACAATTGCAAATAATTTAATTTTGGATGTAACACGTCTTCTGATTGGCTGAAAGTTTTTTGTCTATCAGCTCAAAGACATCAATTTGTCATGTGATAGTGACGTCATCAACGTTTTTTCATGATTTACTCCTTTAAAATGGAATTTAGAATTAAATTATAAGGAATTACTGTAATATTTTTTCTGTCTATTTGAAATAACCTCAGAAATGTGTTGCACACTTTTAAATAACCCGCTATGCAAGTTATTCAGTGTGCACCACATTTTTGATGTTATTTCTTCATAGACAGAAAAAATATTTTTGGGGGTTCTAAATCTTGTATTACCATTTTGGATATTGGGCCCCATTTTAAAATTGGTCTACATTGAGGTCCAAATGCATCCAAAATTAAACTTTGTTCATCAAAAACTGAATTATTGCGGCTCTATGATATGCTGAATCTTATTGTGCATTTATATTTTTTATTTTGGGCCCTGTTTTCAAATTAGTCCATATTAAGGTTTGAAGGGTCCAAAATTACTTTGTTTGATTTCAACTAAAATTAAATTTTTGGTGTTTTTTTATTTGCTGAATCTAACCATGTTGTTGGATTTTGGATATCAGACCATTCTAGGTAAATTAAATGTCCATTTCAAATTTTTAAGATCTTTGACCACATTTATTTTGTGTCAGAAACCTATATTATGTCAAAAATTTGATCACAATCCAAATTTGGACAGTATCAAGCTTGAATATTGTGTCCAAACTTGCCCCAACTGTTCAGGGTTCGACCTCTGCGGTTGTATCAGGCTGCGCTTGGCGAAGCATTTTATTAATATGATGATATTGTATAAAGAAACATGACTAAAAAATAACCTAAAACTCTTAATTACTGTTCACATTGTATACATGTATGTTTCATTAACTTTAAATGGAACTGATCGAATAGGTGTCAACAATGATAATGATAACTAATGAGGTACAAGACCTTAACCATTCTTTTGTCCAAGACCAGCTACAAATTAATAAACAAAGTATAAATGTGTTTGTAGACTTCAGCCATGGAACACTACAAAATATTCCTTCTGCTCTATTATCACTAATTTGCTATCAGATACTTCATAAAAACAGTGGTTTGTAGATCTAGAGGTTTTGCATATTTTGCAGAAATACTAATTCTCATTGCAACACAGCATCATGGCAAGATTATTGTCAAAATAAGTATTTATCATATAGTACAAAAGCAGATCAGTTTTTTATCACAGAAACACTGACCTGATGGTCATCGTAATGATACTCAAGATTTATCTTTTCCTATCTAAATACCAATGAAAACAATTCATATTCTTGCCAAACAGTATTGATTAATAAAATTCATTTTATCACTGGACATGTCAAACCAGACTTGAAATTAAAAATGCAGGTTTTAAAAATATGTACAAATGTAATTAGAACCAAACTGCTCAGCTGAAGAGTCAGGAAAATGTTTTGGCTGGATGAAATTTCTCCCTGTGAACTTGCAATCTAATAATTAGACTAAGCATGCTGGTCGAGTTACAAATGAAACCAATCATAGATTCTGTGTCAGATGTTTCAATTTCAGGTTAGATTTCTTGTATTTTATGATACATTGTACATGTATGTGTGTATGTTAATGTACATTTAACACAAAACAACATTAAAACATTAGTGTTTTGGCTGAGATATAATTTGAAAAATGATCTATCATCAATGACAGAAATTTCACTTGCCAGAATTTTAGGATTTTTATTGCGGAGTGGGCATTAAGTTATCCTTGTCCGTCTGAACATCTGCACAAACGTTCGTCAGTACGTCCCGATATTGGTTTCCGTTCTCTAACTTTAGTTTGCCTCAACCAAATGTTATGAAACTTATACACAATGCTTATTACAACAGAACTTAGATCAATTTCGAATTTGGGTGACATCACATTTACCTTTCTTGAGTATTAAATGTCCCTTTATAACGTTATATGCAAGCGGTGGCATCATCTGTCACACACAGTCCATGGCCATAGACACATTCTCCATTTATTTTACTACTGGGTCAAGGCTGGTGTAGACTGGTTTATGTTATGACCTGCCATAGATTAAACTTACAAACAGGAATATATTATTGAATAATTTTATTGTTTTAGGTAAACTGAGGTATGCCAATAATTCCAACTACAAGAATGACACAATGATCAGGAAAGAGGTAAGAAAAGACATGAAAGTTAATTGATGTATAATTATCTAAACTTTCACACAGGTTCCAAAGACATTGTAATACATATGCTATACCCTCAGAATGCTTATTTATTAAGTATGATAGCAAGATATACTTTGTAATTGTGGATTACTAAGGTATGAATAAATTACTATTAAAGAATTCTGGTATAAATGTAGATTGATTCACAAACCTTATCACAAATTATAACATCATTTAATTTAAAAATAAATACAACATGACTTGTGTTACTAATGGAGTAGGAAATGTCAAATCTGGAGCACCTGTGATGACATTTTCTTTTGGAAAATAGTTGATTTTTCTTAGTCCTCAACATAGAATGTTCAGGTAATAGCAATATAAGAAACACAAAGAGCACTGCTATAGCATTTTGAATTTCGTAATAGATTAAACATTATTATTATAATTCCTAAAATACATTTGTCAATGTCAAAAAACTTGTTGTCGAACCCTGGAATGATATGCTTTATAATTTCAGTCCTATGTACACAAATCTGTGATGGAAGAATTAAAGAGAATAATTGAAGATGCTGAACTTATGCAGGAAGATGATGTATTATGGCCACCACCAGACCGTGTAGGAAGACAGGTCAGTCATCAGTCACAATTTTTTGCTACTTAAAAAAAAAGCAATGTTTGTTTAAAGATATGTATCTCTACTACTAAAAATAAAATAACTAGGTCCAATTTATTAGCCGGCATGACGTAAAAATGATGAATCAAAGAATTAAACTTATATATAACTTATATATATAGGACAATGGTGTTGATTAAAAAATTTCACCATTCTAGGCCCTTTTGATTTCCACTTAATTTATATAACCAATAGTTAACAAGTTCAGGGTCGAATCTGATACCGACATCAATAGTATATTTCACATGTAGTTTCCGGTTGTATTAAGAAAAACCAGGACGGGTTCAAACAGAAAGATTTTGAAAGCAGAGAAAACTGCACCTTATAATCAGCATGACTTTATCAGATGATAATATCAATACTAAATATCCAAGATAACAGTCACGGACTCGCTATGTCACGGGTGTTTTCTAGTAAATATTTTTTTGAATCAAGAATAACCGTTTTGATAGCTTCATTTGCAGTAGGTGGTTCCCAAATATAATTTTGTCTTTGTATTTTTATGATAAAAGATTGGAATTTGGAGAAATTGGTATAAATTATTTCAATTTAAGATGAAAATAGGAGATGTGGTATGAATCCACCTTAAAAGAAAGGAATTAGATAAAAATGTATTAACAACTGCCGGTCACCTTACAATCTTCAACAATGACGCCAAAAAAAATATATGTCTGTTTAGGGTTTCCTGACTAACCTTAATGTTTTTATGATAAGTTCTTAAAAAAAGATTTATCAAGGTATTAGTTGTTGCAACCGCTATTTCATCAAAATATTTGACAGAAATGACGCAAAATGTGTTATAATCATAACTCTGTTCATTTACAAACTTCTCATGGCACAGTTTTCAGTTTGCCTATGTTAAAACTGGAACCGGACTCTGTGAATTATCCGGATTTCGTCAAAAAAAAATAATTTCCAAAATTATCTGAACATAAATTAACCCTGATGTTTTTTATACAAAGTTTGTTAATTGACAGATAAATCTAATAACTTATCATTTCAGTCATACATGCTTGAAAGCACTTTATATCATAACATTAGATGTATATTTTATAGGAACTAGAGATAGTAATTGGTGATGAACATATATCATTTACAACATCAAAGATTGGATCATTAGTGGATGTCAACCAAAGCAAGTAAGTTCATCAAATATTGTTAAATTAAGTTCCAATATTTGGATTTGATCCCTAATGGGTCTCAAAGTGAGAAAAACAATGATTAAAAGATATCTCCATCATGATATTGAACATGTTACTGTTTTAAAGATTGACTGAACTTGACCAATTGTGCTGTTTTGGAGTGCAGAATATAAAATAATAAAGAGGGAAAAACTATGGAATTAATAAATTTT
Source organism: Mytilus coruscus (assembly GCA_017311375.1). Classification (NCBI taxonomy): domain Eukaryota; kingdom Metazoa; phylum Mollusca; class Bivalvia; order Mytilida; family Mytilidae; genus Mytilus; species Mytilus coruscus. Next base: position 18,814,719 of record CM029595.1, on the reverse strand, counting down.
TGCAAAGACTAAAAATTTAAATTTTTTACTCCAACAACCCTTGGGATCTCCAGGGTTTGAATAATTGCAGAAATTTAAGCTATTGAATATGGTACCACATATGTGAAAATGCTACTTTTTCCACCTATCTGAAATGAATTGTGCATATTGATAAATATTAATAAAAAATGCTGCAATTTTAATTAAAAATTCTCAGTAGTTCATTCTTTTTAAAGGTTGGAAAATGTGCGGAAAAAAATCTTTAACTGGCCTTAATTTTTACCATACATGTACATTGATTTGAAGAAGGGCATACAGAATTTTTATAGCCCGCCCACATAGGCCATATAGTTTTACCCTTGTCCGTCATTCTGTCATTCAGCATCGAACAATTATACAGATTTTTTTTCTAAACACCTTCACATATGAAGCTGAATTTTAGTATATGAGTCTGCTGTGATGAGTTGTAGATCAAGTTTATCCTTGGTTCTGATCTGCTGATTTCTTCCAAAATTACTGGCTTTAGCCTTTTAAATTTCAATTCCTAAAAATGGCTTTAAGCTTTTTTATGAGCGGGCCATTGGTGTCGTTCCGACACATTTAGTTTCATAATGAACTAGGCAGTTCATTATATTCATTTCTATCTTCATATCAGAATCTGTTAACTTCTGTTCCTAAACTTAGCTATGACAGGAGACCAGTAATACTCTGGTATAATGTACATTTGTAGTAGTATTTTAAATAGAATAATAGAAAACCTATGTACCCCAAGAACTGGAAGTATATGAAATTTTCAAACTTGTGACCAGTAGTCAAAATTCATACAAGAGATAAACAAACAATATATAATCAATGCATGACAAAAAGGAATGGGAGGAGGAGGGAGTGTGTAATCAGTCAATTGCTATATTGTTAATTAAAATTTGTAATATTTATTTTTCAGAGATCCAGAAGGCCTGAGGACATTCTACTACTTAGTTCAAGATCTTAAATGTTTAGTATTCTCACTGATTGGTCTTCATTTCAAAATCAAACCAATCTAAACAAGGATGTGTAGTGATCTAAATGATGACAATAAGATCCAGGAGAGATGAATGCATATTAGACATGTAAAAAGATTTTAATCGTGTGCAAATACAGAAAAAAGATACAAATACAATTTACCATTGTGAACTTTTAAATTTTAGAAATGTAATTCTTTTTACAGAGTCGTTGTAATAAGCAAACAAACTCGAACTTTATCAGAATTCATCAGTTTCATAATGACTGTAAAATCATCAAAGATTCATCTGTTTGTTTTTATGTTGTATGTAATAAAACATTTTATAAATAAATATCTTGTAAAACTCATAAAAATTTAAGACCCAATAGCTTTATAACAATGTATTTAGGAATATTATTTACCCTTATTCATCCATCCAAAGAAATGACATCTGATTGGAGTAAATTCATTTCTTTTGAAACATGCTCATGATTATACATATAAAAATAAGGAGATGTGATTTGATTGCCAATGAGACAACTCCATATTTATCAATGGTATTGCAATGTTTCATTGCCTTTGTAAAGGACAATGATTTTATCAGCAACACAGTTTGACATGTGGGATTGAGGAAAAGCCACCATTATCATGGCCAGGAGTAATTAAGCATATTGAATTATGACATAATGAATAAATGGTTAACATATTTGCATCTGCATATGAGTATGTTCATTTTGATCATGAACAAAATGTTTGTTGAAAGACCCTCACTATATACTAGCTATGCCTATTTCTATCACTTGATGTCTGTTGTCCATCAATCTTTGGTGTCATCATCATCAGAAAAAAAATCTTCCCCTCTGAAACCAGTTGACCAATTGAAATCAAACATCAACACAATTCCAATTAGTAAGGAAATGTAATGTCAGAATTATGTCTCATGTTCTCACCCATCAATCAACATGACCTACTTACTAAAAAATAGGACAAACAAATGGTGAAATTTAAAAAAAATTTTATTAAGTTTTCTGCTCATCTTTCATTTATTTTTGGGGATATTGGTTTTTTTGTGGACTGGCTTGTCTTTTTCATTTTTTTGACATAGTTTTGTCAGTTTTGCTTCGACTTTTAAGTTTTTATAGTACCCTTGGTATTGTCTATCTCTTTTTTAAACAGTTGTATGAGATAATTTATTTAAACAGTTGTATAATATTAGATAATTAATTTAAACAGTTGTATAATATTAGATAATTAATTTAAACAGTTGTATTAGATAATTAATTTAAACAGTTGTATTAGATAATTTATTTAAACAGTTGTATTAGATAATTTATTTAAACAGTTGTATTAGATAATTTATTTAAACAGTTGTATTAGATAATTTATTAAACAGTTGTATGAGAAAATTTATTTAAACAGTTGTATGAGATAATTATTTAAACAGTTGTATTAGATAATTTATTTAAACAGTTGAATGAGATAATTTATCTAAACAGTTATATTAGATAATTTACATGTCATATTTAAGTTTATTTGGTTTTACATGCCAGTATTTTTCACCTACACTATGCCCATGGGACTTCCGTTGTTATAAGAAAACAAGTTTCTGCTTTGCTTTCAGGCTCTATAGCAGAATGGAAACAGTTTAAAAAAAAATAGCATTGAATAACTTTAGACCCCTTATAAACTTAGTTTGGGTTATGTTTGGGAAATAAGTTTTGAATGTGGCACCATTTGGGTTTTTTTGTCGAGCCTGCGACTTTTGTCACAGAAAGCTCGACATAGGGATAGTGATCCCGCGGCGGCTTTAACTAACTTCTTAAACGCTTAATATTTCAGAAGGCGAAGACCTGGATGCTTCATACTTTGTATATAGATGCCTTATGATATGAAGTTTCCGTATGTAATATGTCCATTGTCCTTGACCTCATTTTCAAGGTTCAGTGACTACTTGAAAAAAAAGTTAAGATTTTTTGTAATGTTAATTTCTCTCTTATTATGAGTAATAGGATAACTATATTTGATATGTGCGTACCTTGCAAGGTCCTCATGTCTGTCAGACAGTTTTCACTTGACCTCAACCTCATTTCATGAATCCGTGAACAAGGTTAGGTTTTCGTGGTCATATCCATATCTCAGATACTATAAGCAATAGGTCTACTATATTTGGTTATGTAATGATTGTAAGGTGTACATGTCAAACTGGCAGGTGTCATCTGACCTTGACCTCATTTTCATGGTTCAGTGGTAATAGTTAAGTTTTTGTGTTTTGGTCTATTACACTAATACTGTATGCAATAGGTCAACTATATTTGGTGTATGGAAATATTTTACGATGTACATGTCAGTCTGGCAGGTTTTATTTGACCTTGACCTCATTTTCATGGTTCATTGCTCAATGTTAAGTTTTTGTGTTTTGGTCTGTTTTTCTTAAACTTTAAGCAATAGGTCACTTTTTTTGGTGTATGGAATGGTTGTAAGGTGTATATGTCTGTCTGGTAGGTATCATCTGACCTTCACCTCATTTTCCTGGTTTATTGGTCAATATAGAATTTCCAAGGTTTGGTCTTTTTCTTTTATACTATAAGCAATAGGTCATCTATATTCTGTGTATGGAATGATTGTATTAAAGGTGTACATGTATTTCCACCTTGGTTTATCTGACCTTGACCATTGTCTTGGATCATAAATGTTAATGTGATACTTGAAGTTAAACTTTATATGTAGGACTATCAACATACAATAAATGGTCAGTATAGTAGGCGACATTTCAGCATGTGCACTCTTCTGTTTAATTTTGGTGGCTCAAATCTTTGTAAAGGACATTTAACTTGTTATGCTGAATGTTCATTTCTCAGCAGTTATATTTGGTAGGCATTAAATGACATTTTGGTAAATATATACTTGGTGTTTCAAAATATCAAACAAAGGTCAGAGCTCAGGCAATTTCCTCTGTATGTAGATAGAATTACTCAAATGTTCAGGCACTAACAATGCCATCAAATTTACATATATGCATATTATGAATGAATGTTAAAATATAGGTTATTGTTTTGGAACTCAAATTTAATATATTCTTAATATTAGTAAGAAATTAAATTTGACTTTCTGTAAATGTGTAAAGATCTTTGCAAATGAAAAAAAGTAAGATAACAAAAATACCGAACTCCAAGGAAAATTCAAAATGGAAAGTCCCTTATCAAATGACAAACTCAAAAGCTCAAACACACCAAACGAATGGAAAACGAAAGTTACTCTGCTTTAAAATATAAAAGAAAACTTCTTGATTAATGTGCTTTAAAAGATAAAAGAAAACTTCTTGATTAATGTGAACAAAACAAATTTATATAATAAAATCGAAAAAAACTTGGTTAACGTACAGTTGATAGCTCAGGCCAATCAAACAGCAAACCTTAAACCACCAAAAAAAATTTTTACTCAAAAAGCTCTGATAGACTCAAGTCTTCATATGTTATGAGTAAAATCACATAGGGCCTCTTTAAAGATATTTCAAACAGCATGTCAAGCTCTATTAGCCTCAAGTCTTCATATGTTATGAGTAAATTACACAGAGCCTCTTTAAAGATCTGTATTCAAGAGATAAACAAATAAATGTGTTTGATTAAATGGGAGACCAATCTGTCCTACTTTGACCCCAGGGTCATTTTTCCCATATGGTATTTTGAACCCCACCATGGAAAATTGAACCCCCCTGTTTTAGATAAATAGTATTGCAGATTATCTTATGTACAATATGTTGGCTATGTTTTTTTTTGTAAATTGGAGGTCTTTAGTAGGGGGTTCAATATACCATGGCAAGGGGGTCAAAATACAATGGCTAAATAAAATTTTCAAAACATCTTTTCCAGCAATGTTAAATACATACATAGTACTTATTGGACTATTATAACTATGTAAAGGAATTAGAATAGCTAGAATTTTTGAAATTAGAGGTCTTTAGTAGGGGGTTCAAGATACCATGGCAGGGGGGTCAAAATACCATGGCTAAGTAAAATTTTCAAAAACATCTTTTCCAGCATGTTAAATACATACATACTACTTAATGAACTATTATAACTATGTAAAGGAGTTAGAATAGCTAGAATTTTTGAAATTAGAGGTCTATATTAGGGGGGTTCAATATACCATGGCAGGGGTCAAAATACCATGGTTAAGTAAAATGTTCAAAACATCTTTTCCAGCATGTTAAATACATACATACTACTTAATGGACTATTATAACTATGTAAAGGAGTTAGAATAGCTAGAATTTTTGAAATTAGAGGTCTTTAGTAGGGGGTTCAATATACCATGGCAGGGGGGTCAAAATACAATGGCTCAGTTAAATTTTCAAGATATCTTTTGCGGCATGTTAAATACATACAAACTACTTATTGGAGTATTATTACTATGTAAAGGAGTAAGAATAGCCAGAATTTTTTAAATTAGAAGTTAAAGTAGGGGGTTCAATATACCATGGCAGGGGGGGTCAAAATACAATGACTAAAAAAATTTTCAAAACATCTTTTCCAGCATGTTGAATACATACATATTTAACTTAGCCATGCAATTTCAAAAATCAAATTATTTCAAACTACTTTTCAAAGTTTTGATACTCTAATTAATATATGGTACATATAAGTCATATTGTAAAGATGTTTTAACAATATTACTGAGCCATGGTAATTTGACCCCCCCTTTTTACAATGGGAAATATAACTCCCTTTATATTTTAGGATTTCAAATAATCAAAACATTGAAGATTCATGTTCTAGTCATAATGCTTCAATAAGTATTTTGAATGAAATTTTGTTGGTAAAGACTTCAACATGTTCAGAGCACCTATACCAAGCCATGGTATTTTTTTTCCTACCATGGAAAATTTACCTCCCCTTTTGGTATGTCTGATTTTCAATCTTTAATAAGCTTTTAAATAATGTATAATGTTCTAATAATTATCTAGAATGAAAAAAACAGGGGGTTCAATATACCATGGGGGTCAATTTTCCAAACAAGGGGGGTTCAATTTACCATGGGGGGGGGGGTCATTTTACCATAGCGGTATTTTGAACCCAGGGTCAATTTTCCATGGGGTTCAAAATACCATATGACACCGGTATAAATCATAAATGCTTGATTCTGATGCAACATATTTATAAAAATGAAATAAACAATAAGAATACTTATGCACATATGGATGAACTTGCTCAATATTTAGTTCATTTCCAGTTCTATATAGATACAGTTATGTATTTAACACACAGTCATTGTTTAATAGACCTCACCAAGATATATGAGATGGCAGGTTCAATTCCAGATGTAGCATTGTATGCATATGCTGTTTTCACCTTTTTTTATATTCTAGAATTGGAATGGAAAATTGAAAGAAACAATTGTAAGCATCAGTAATTAAAATTGTGAAATTTTTACATTTTCTTAATTAAATGCGAACAAAATTGTGGCCAAAAAATTGAAAATGCTGACATTTTAGATCTTGGAATAATATACTGAAATGTCAATATATTATGTCCCACTTCAGATCACTTTTTATACTATGTAAAAGGAAGATATTTTATATCAGACATATGAAGCCCAGAAATATTAACAATGTTATTATAAAATATATCTTATTTTCATAACCATTTACTAATACTTAATTGAGGGTTTAGACATTTTTGTCCATTATTCTCTATTTTATATATTTAAGAACCCCATTATTCTCTATTCTTTATTTTTTTGTCCATTTTTCTCTATTCTTTTTTAGTTGGTCCATTTTTCTGTTGTATTGGCCCATTATTTTCTACTCTGTAAACCATATTTTATTTTCCTATTCATAGGGCTCATTACAAGCATATTAATCAAGTTACAGACTTGATACATATAACAAACAATAATTGTTTAATGATAACAGTGGTAGAGTGATTCCATACTGAATACAAAGGAGGATAACTCCTGGTCAACATCAAATGTTATTGCTGTAGCCTGGGATCCTGGCTCACTGCTTGACGAAGTATTAGATTGGGTCAGGATGCCAGGCTATTATTGCTGTCGAAAGGATTTGTCTCCCTTTGACCAAACACGTGTATTTGTTTTCACCGGAAATGTCAACGTCTCCGCGGTTACAACAAAAACGAAAGCTGCGCGCGCAGGCGAACTAGCAATCTTTTGGCGTAAGATGACATGACGTTGTAGTATTATAGTAATTTTAAATCGTAGATTTCAACACTTTGGCAATATTCCTTCAAATAGAGGTAAGTTACTTGAAGATTTCATAATAATTTCAAGGATGACACGCTGGGACAAAATTTGCAAATATTGTTCCAGTTTCACTAAAAACTTTTTTGACTTCTCATGTCTGTCCTGACTTGGAAGCCCAAAATCTTTCATAAAAATTTTGAAAAATATGTTTATGGTTTGTTATCTCTGTTTTAAGTGAAATTAACCATACCGAGAACAGTGCTCCCACTTAACTGTGGTTAATTGTAAAGACATGTTCTCCGGTACAGTTGAACTGAAGAAACATGCCAGTTCAAGAAGTTATGATTTCTTGAAAGGCTATTTTAACTTTTGCTGTAACGCCTTCCTACGCGTCACAGCAAAGAGTTAAAATAACCTTTCAAGACCTCATAATTATTTTCTATGTTCCACAGCAAAAAGCATTGAAGACATCATAATTATTTGGACTAAACCAATGCCAAATTTGAACAGTGTATGTTTAGTGGTATCTTGTCCAAATAATATTGATTTTGTGGAAGGCGATTATGATTTTTGATTTAACGCTTTCCTGCTTAATTCATGCATCATTGAGGGATCTATAAAAATTTTAAAAAATACCTTTGGCAGACATTATGATTGTTGATTAATTTCAAGTTTTTATTTATGAGTGAATTATACTGATTGACCCTAGGTCAACCATAGTAAATGCATCATTAAACAATCAACTCATACTGTTGAGTAATATCATTAACATTTTGACATTGTAAATGTACAAGAAAATTACATGAATGTGAAAATCGTCTATCTGGACTAGCTAGAATAGACCTTATCGCTATTTGAGAATCTGCGCCTCTTGAACTATTGACGTCATATAACAATCACTTTTCCATTGTGGCGTCAGATAATTTCTATTATGATGTCAAAATTTTACGGGACCTTTGTGATGTCCAGTAATGGCTGACAAATAGCGATAAGGTATATCCAGTGCTAGTGTATGGTCAATGGTGGTGTGAAATGAAACCACTTAGTAAAGAGATAGGCAAGCTTTAAAGGCATGTATGGTTGTGAGATTTTTTATTTGCCAAAATAGAAATTGATAGAATGATTTTAAGTGTTTGAATATGAAAAAATTCAACAGGGTAACTGATATAAAAAAATTTGAGTCTATCTGGTTTCAGTCAAAGATCTATCATTCGTCCTGCACTGAATTTTTTTGTTATAATGATCATTACCATAAAACATTAAAGGACTGTAAGAGGTTTGGAGCTGAGATATTTTGGGAACCGTTCAAATTTCTGAAATATGAACCAGTCATCAGGTCATAGTACATGTGAATGATTGTGTACTAGGCAGGTTATAGTACATGTGTATGATTGTGAGTAGGCAGGTTATAGTACATGTGTATAATTGTGAAGTAGGCAGGTTATAGTACATTTGTATGATTGTGTAGTAGGCAAGTTATAGTACATGTGTATGATTGTGTAATAGGCAGGTAATAGTACATGTGTATGATTGTGTAGTAGGCAGGTTTTCCACAAGAGTTGGATATTAAACTCAACATTCCAGTGGTTCATATTAGAGACACATGTCTTGTAGCAAGATGAAGGCAGCCCATAGTGCTTGAAAATCAATTTGCTTTATTGTGTTGATGGAACCTTAAGTTTAAAACTTAAAAGTATGTAAAAGGAAATTCAGAGAAGTATTGAATAAAGACATTTTTATCCATTAGGGGTTTATATTTATTTTCATTACAATTTTGTTATGTTCACAATTATGATTAAATCATTATTGAGTCTGTCTCATAAATTCTAAGAATGCTTCACAGGTAATTCTTATATTCATGCTATATTTAACTCTTGAATTGATTTGATGGTTTGAAAATAAAATAATGATTATATCAAATTTGAAGTGCCTAAAATATTTATGGTCTTCTCCACAGTAGATAGAATATCCCACCTAGTTATCTTATCTTATGGGATTACAGTTGATGTCCAGTTTTATACCACATCTTGTTTTGAATATGGAGATGACCACTCATTAGTTGACTTGCTGACTTAACCCAAAGTTCATTTAACTTTTTTTCAAATAAAAAGATCTGATAAAAGCTTGAATTTTAAAATTACAAGGATTGTCTCACGTACACAAAAGCATTTTTCATTTAGTTAAGTAGACATCTTGCAACTGAAAAAAGAATGTGGTTAAAATATTCACAAATGAAAAGCACAACTTCATGGAACCCATTAAGATAGCTGTTGGTGAACCTCTGTAAAATTAAATTCTCAGTTATAGATTGTCTCTTTGATGTTTAATCAAAGTTATACTGAACATTTTTAAAACATCTGAATATTTCAAAGTACTTGAAATGAAGAAAAAACAACTATGTTAAACATTAAAGATGGATGGTTTCAAAGTTTTTGTATGTTTTCATGTTGAGACAAATTCAAACAGAAGTAATTCATATGACATCATAGAGCATTATATATGCCTATAAAAGTGTAAGATTTCTTATATATCCTATCGTCAATTGATTTTGGACATATAATATATGAATCCTTTCGCCTTTGTGTTTTTATTATGGGGGAACAAAGGTGTGCATTCAAGTACATACATCGATATAGAAAAGAACATTTACTATGACTTCTATACTAAATACACATAACTGAACGCAGTCAATAAAGATTTAGAAATGGTAATAATTCTAGAATGAATTGTTGCTATGACTTTATATATGGATGTATAAATTTGAATGAGTTTCATCTGAACTAAATTTCTGTTTTTTATTTACTCTTGAACAGTTTTAAATATTCAATAAAATTGAACTTAGTAATGTATTTATACAACAAACATCTCGAGGTCCCATTCTGTATATATTTATGTTTGAAAGAATTATATATACATAGTTTAGATATCAAAGAAACATTTGTGACTTGTACCTATGGATTTAATTTATTGCAAACCTTTTGAGAGAGAAACTTTGTGATTCATTTGTAAATAAAATACATTTTGTGGAAAGTTTTGACATGTAACATTACATACAAAGCTTTAAAATATTAAATCCATCTTTTAAATAGTTAATCACTTTTAGTACTTTGTAACATTATTATAAATAATGAAATTGATCTTGTTTATTTAAAGTGAAATTGCAAATATATAAATTCAATTGTCAAGATATATTTATGGTAGTTCATTTGTACGTTTTAGTGCTTGAATTTATTTTCCTTAAAAGAATGTCATGATTAATAATGATAATAATGATATTTTTATTTGTAAGCAATACAGCTCATAGAATATGCACATTTAACAAATATTCACAGCACAATATTTAGCATCAGTGTCCAGCCAATAATTAATGCACAAACAATATGAAATCACAATAGCAGAAAATATACACCATACAGACTCTTTGGTCGAGTTGTGGTCTCTTTGACATATTCTCCATTTCCATTCTCAATTTTAACATTTACAGATCTTTTCAGCAAGACATTTTTTTAAAGTGGAATTGAGAATGGAAAAGGGGAATGTGTCAAAGAGACAACAAACCCTACCAAAGAGCAGAAAACAGCGCAAGGATATTAATGGGTCTTCAACACTACTATATTTTTTATAGTGGCATATTTTTCACAAACTTAAATAAAATGATACTCATCTTCAATTCAATTTCTATCAATGTTATAATATCTACCGGTTTCTACAGCTAAGTGACTAGTATGAGCAGATAAACAGTATTTGCAAATGAAGGATTTGTACATATAATTCACACTACTATCTAAATAAAATTGCAACCCATATGGATCATTAATGAATCTCAGAAAATAACATTTCAATGATTTTCCAAAAAAAAGCATTTATTTCGGTCACAGAATTCTTCTTCACTCTCTCTGAATTTGTTTACAAAGTTGGTCATTAGGTGCAAAAAGCATCAATTTTGACGATTTTTGTCGTATTTCTTGACCAGGAAGACAGAGGGATGCTGATAGATGTATTGGACTGTAGAGTGAACACATTAACCGCAACAAAGCTTAGGTCGGAGTGAAACTGATCTGGGTACATCAGTCTAGAAAAGGTCATTTGGACCAAAAATCTGGAATTTCTAGATTTTTTCAGATTTTTGGCTTCAACTGGACCTGTAACCTGAAGTAGTCGTTCACTCAGTATATTTTAAAACGGTAATAAACACAATCAGTAGTTATATTCCTGCGGGTATACACTTTTTTTGAAAGTTTTAGGCCTCTGAACTGCGTGTGTCAGACACCAATAGGAAGTCCATCCCTCCAGAAAAACCAGTTTTATCCGATTTCAATTTTTCAAGTTCCTATTTGAGCGGTATTTTGGATAAGACCGTCATATTACGGTCACCTCATTGGTAAGGGTTAACACCTTGGTTATACCATACATCATAATGTCCATATTGATATAAAATATTTCTATATTTACATGCCGAGTTGTACTTGTCATTATATTTAACAACCAGACCTTTCTAACAATTCTTCATAACATTTTAAAATACAGTTATCAGTACATAATAGTTTGAACCAATATTTCAGCATTCTACAGACAGTTGACAAAATATATATTGACAAATACAGGGAATCTTCCTTATTCACAATATATGCCATATAGTTAACAGTTGAATTCTTTACTTTAAGAATATGTTTTAAGAAGCTTAAATGGACCTTTTCAACATTATCTGCTTTGCAGTGTCCCCAAACTTCATATTAGCAACTAAACGTGTAACTTATAGTCATGATTTATTAGTTCACAAGTTCATCATACTGGCCTTTACTGTGAATATATCTGTGTTATAATAAAGTTGCTGAATAAAAATATCATTGAGTAGGATCAGCTGTTCACTCTAAAAACTTTGGGAACCAAATTATCGCTTTTATAAAGGACATTATCATTATGAGAAAAATCCCACTTCCATGAACAAGACTTAAAACTAATAAATAAAAAAGTGCACCAATACAGATATAAAAGAACAATAGAACGACTTATAGATGTAAACTATATGGACTAAATGTCAAAGTATCAAATAGGTTTAAGAATTTTATCTGCATAAGCTACATGATGTCAAAAGATTTTCACCAGTAAGTGACTGTCTTCGAAGAATTATCACTCTAGAAATAATAAGAACTGTTCAAATGTTAGCCCACCACATTTTGTGCCTGTTTCAAGTTGAGCTATAAATGAGATTTGACTGTTGTGTGTTGCTGGTCTTTGATTGTACATGTAGGTCTATGAATGGTTTGTGTGGTCTGTGTTGCTTATCTTTGATTGTACATGTAGGTCTATGAATGGTTTGTGTGGTCTGTGTTGCTGGTCTATGATTGTACATGTAGGTCTATGAATGGTTTGTGTGGTCTGTGTTGCTGGTCTTTGATTGTACATGTAGGTCTATGAATGGTTTGTGTGGTCTGTGTTGCTGGTCTATAATTGTACATGTAGGTCTATGGATGGTTTGTTTGGTCTGTTGTGTGTAACTGGTCTTTGATTGTATATGTAGGTCTATGAATGGTTTGTGTGGTCTGTGTTGCTGGTCTATGATTGTACATGTAGGTCTATGAATGGTTTGTGTAGTCTGTGTTGCTGGTCTTTGATTGTACATGTAGGTCTATGAATGGTTTGTGTGGTCTGTGTTGCTGGTCTTTGATTGTATATGTAGGTCTATGAATGGTTTGTAAATGTAGGTCTACGAATGGTTTGTGTGGTCTGTGTTGCTGGTCTATGATTGTACATGTAGGTCTATGAATGGTTTGTGTGGTCTGTGTTGCTGGTCTATGATTGTACATGTAGGTCTATGAATGGTTTGTGTGGTCTGTGTTGCTGGTCTTTGATTGTACATGTAGGTCTATGAATGGTTTGTGTGGTCTGTGTTGCTGGTCTTTGATTGTACATGTAGGTCTATGAATGGTTTGTGTGGTCTGTGTTGCTGGTCTTTGATTGTACATGTAGGTCTATGAATGGTTTGTGTGGTCTGTGTTGCTGGTCTTTGATTGTACATGTAGGTCTTTGAATGGTTTGTATGGTCTGTGTTGCTGGTCTTTGATTGTATATGTAGGTCTATGAATGGTTTGTGTGGTCTGTGTTGCTGGTCTTTGATTGTATATGTAGGTCTATGAATGGTTTGTGTGGTCTGTGTTGCTGGTCTATGATTGTATATGCAGGTCTATGAATGGTTTGTGTGGTCTGTGTTACTGGTCTTAGATTGTACATGTAGGTCTATGAATGGTTTGTGTGGTCTGTGTTGCTGGTCTTTGATTGTACATGTAGGTCTATGAATGGTTTGTGTGGTCTGTGTTGCTGGTATTTGATTGTACATGTAGGTCTATGAATGGTTTGTGTGGTCTGTGTTACTGGTCTTAGATTGTACATGTAGGTCTATGAATGGTTTGTGTGGTCTGTGTTGCTGGTCTTTGATTGTACATGTAGGTCTATAAATGGTTTGTGTGGTCTGTGTTGCTGGTCTATGATTGTACATGTAGGTCTATGAATGGTTTGTGTGGTCTGTGTTGCTGGTCTATGATTGTACATGAAGGTCTATGAATGGTTTGTGTGGTCTGTGTTGCTGGTCTATGATTGTACATGTAGGTCTTTGAATGGTTTGTGTGGTCTGTGTTGCTGGTCTATGATTGTACATGTAGGTCTATGAATGGTTTGTGTGGTCTGTGTTGCTGGTCTTTGATTGTACATGTAGGTCTATGGATGGTTTGTAAATGTAGGTCTACGAATGGTTTGTGTGGTCTGTGTTGCTGGTCTATGATTGTACATGTAGGTCTATGAATGGTTTGTGTGGTCTGTGTTGCTGGTCTATGATTGTACATGTAGGTCTATGAATGGTTTGTGTGGTCTGTGTTGCTGGTCTATGATTGTACATGTAGGTCTATGAATGGTTTGTGTGGTCTGTGTTGCTGGTCTATGATTGTACATGTAGGTCTATGAATGGTTTGTGTGGTCTGTGTTGCTGGTCTATGATTGTACATGTAGGTCTATGAATGGTTTGTGTGGTCTGTGTTGCTGGTCTAGGATTGTACATGTAGATCTATGAATGGTTTGTGTGGTCTGTGTTGCTGGTCTATGATTGTACATGTAGGTCTATGAATGGTTTGTGTGGTCTGTGTTGCTGGTCTATGATTGTACATGTATGTCTATGAATGGTTTGTGTGGTCTGTGTTGCTGGTCTATGATTGTACATGTAGGTCTATGAATGGTTTGTGTGGTCTGTGTTGCTGGTCTATGATTGTACATGTAGGTCTATGAATGGTTTGTGTGGTCTGTGTTGCTGGTCTATGATTGTACATGTAGGTCTATGAATGGTTTGTGTGGTCTGTGTTGCTGGTCTATGATTGTACATGTAGGTCTATGAATGGTTTGTGTGGTCTGTGTTGCTGGTCTATGATTGTACATGTAGGTCTATGAATGGTTTGTGTGGTCTGTGTTGCTGGTCTATGATTGTACATGTAGGTCTTTGAATGGTTTGTGTGGTCTGTTGTACTATCAAACTGTTTTGGTAAATACTGGCATACTTTTTATGTATTATTCATTTTCCAAAATTTTCTCTACCAAATGATAGATTGATGCAAACTCTGTATTACAATCATTTAAACACTCCCATATATATATGTTTAGTCTGAAATACCATATTTATTCTAGAATAATAAATTAAGTAAATTTAAAGGGCCATATAACTATTGTTGAAATTGGAATGAAATGAAAATACACTTTATTGAGTGTTGATTGCAAGAAAACATTTATTTACACATGTACTTCATCTGCTTCATAGAAGATAAAATGTCACAGAAACACTGAAATAGGTTCTACAGTAAATCTCCCAGTAAAAAAATTCCTGAGAAGGACATCTCAGTTTTATAAAAATGTTAACAGTAAGCATGGTAGGTGTAAAATTTTCTACATTTTTCAGTAAACATGTTGCATGGTTAAACATAATTCTACATATTTAGATCTTTGAAGTATATTTAGTACATTGGACTAATTAAACTAAATTTTTTGTTAAAAAGCAACACTTATTTACCTTATTCTAAGAGATCTGTTTGCTACATTAATACATTGTCTTGCAGACAGACATATAGAAGAAAATATTGCTTTAATTGTCTACTGTACATTTGTCTGAAATGAATTTAGGTTGATTTAGACACCATGTATGCAGACTTGTCATAGTTATGATCCCTAGCTCTTTCTGGGCTAGGAATATATTTCAAGCTAGGTCTGTCATGTCTGTATCAAATGTAGACAACTAAATGCCTTTGCTGGGTTTATTATGATGTTGTTTGATGTTGCAAGAACAAATATCCTCTATCCCTTTTATCAACCTCTTTAGAATTGAGTTTGTTTACTTATGTTGGCTGTGAGTATACATCTCTCATAAAATATTGTTTGTGGACTTTATTTGGTTGGTGATCTGCACATTTTTTTATATATATATTGAATAAGAAACAATTTAATTCACGAGAAATTTTTTTTCAGGTGGAATAATCATGCACTCAGATTATAACAGTTGTAGTTGATCTTATTACAATTAATAATGGATGCATTTAAGTGTTCAGACTGTCACATGACATTTGGAACTGTTGGACTTTTACAAAAACACAAGAGAAAGTTTTGTGTAGGAGGAAGTTTAGGTGATCCAGATAATTTATTATTAAGAAAAGGACTATATTCAGCAGACACACCGAGACAGAGACCGTTGTCCCCAGACGACAGGGTAATGTACTTATATTTGTTTTGTTTTCTTTACCACTGTCACATAGAGTGGAGCTAATTTGATTACCCATTTCTATATGTTTGCCTTTCAATAATCCTTTTTCTGATAGATGGATCGCTTTCATGATCTAACTTAATTCAACACACACTGATAGTATTTATTTTGTCTATCAATAACTCTTTGCAAGATAAAGACAACGTGGGATTATAATTCTAACAATGTAATTTGCTTTTGATGACCCTTATCTATTCACCAAATATATTTCATATTAAAGAATTAACTCAGTTGGTGGAAGCATGCCATAAAGATTCTACATTCCATCATCAACGACATCAACATTAAGATTCAGTCATTTGTTTAAGGTTTTCAGACATAAATAACTTTGTCAAAACTTAATGGAATTTCTATGAAATTTTGACAGAAGATCCTTTTTTATGATCAAAAGATCCAGAACAAACTTTGAACATTTTTTTATTTTTCCATATTTCACTCATTTAAGGACATAATTTTTTTTGGCGGTTGACATGAAGATACAGTCTGGTTTGAACAGGGGCAATCGTGTCCCCTGACACATTCTTCTTTTATTTTACTTAAATAACTTTGTAAAAACCTTCATTGAATTTATGAAAAGTTTTTTTATGACTAAGGACTAAGATATAACAACTAAAGCACAATTTAGAAAATACATGTTTTTCATTTTTCAGTATTTTACTGAATAATTGATTTAGTTTTGCAATAAATGTTAATATACAGTCTGGGATTAAATTTTGTTGACATTAATAACTTTGTCAAACCTTCATGGAATGTTCTGAAACTTAAACAGAAGTGTCTTCATAATCAAGAAATAGCATCTGAAGAAAATAGTTGGATTTAAAAATAAAAATTCCCTAACTTACTGATAAATGGACTTAGCATTTGGGATATTGTGATTGTTGTGTCTTGTTTTTTTGTTTATTTAATTATAAGTCATCTACACTGTGTATCCATAACTCCTTTAACATAGATTTAAAATATATTTCATGGAATCTACAGTACATTTCCTATCCTGATTTTGTTCCAATGATTTTGGGGTTTTCCCATATAGCAAACATGAAATATTGTAATTTATACATATATATTCATTTGTATACAAAAATGGGATATGTATCTTGCATCCAAATCTCCTCACATACTGATGAAACTTTTACTCATCATTATACAAAAGACATTTAACCGCTCATTGAGCTCACTATAATGTCTTCCACACAAGATGAAAGGATGAGGATTTTTTTTTTGTTGATTTTCATTAAACCAATTTTTACTGCTGAAAAGAACTAACAATGATTGATGCTAGCATATTTTTTTCTGCTCTGTACTGTACAGTGTATATATAACAAGGAGTAGAGATGAATTATCAAAATTAATAGTTCTTTCAGAAGTCTGAGTTTGACTCAAACTATTTGAAACACAGATCCTGTGTTTATGTTTCACTTACAATGACCTGACAACATTCAATTTTACATTGTGTTTTAAAGACCTTTCAAGATCCTTTGGCTTTGTCCTAATGATACCCACCTTCTAAAATTTTGAGGCAGAAATTTATTGGCTGATGTAATGATGACAAAAAGTAGAAGAGAATGTTGTCTGTTCCATGTAGCTTGTTTGTAAGCAATGTGTGGACACAGGATCTGTATATCAATCAGATTGGGTTTGACTGTTAATCATATTTTGAAGTTTTGCTGCAAATGAAGACAATAGTGAGAAGCAAATATAAATAAAACAGATGCGAATTCAGGCAGGTGCGCACCTGGTGTTTGCCCTCTTAAAATGGAAAAAAATATGATATTTTGCATAAATTCATCAAAAAGTTTTTTACCTCCCTTCACTCATCAAAACTGCTACAGTCACGCCCACACTTACTCAAAGTGTGGATCTGTACCTGTAAAAATGTTCATTATCAATACTTGTCACTAGTTTTCCCATTGCTATATGTGAATTGATCAACTACAGAGTCCAAACTTTTATTTTGTGTACATACTGTACTTGCAGCCTTTAGAGGGTAGTGAAATTGTCAGCAAGAAGGTGAGTGTCTTGTGTGTTGGTATATGGTTCTCTGCATGGTAGTTGATACATGTACATAGTGTATTCACATAGCTTTATTTACCAGAAATGGATTTTATTTAACATCAGAATTGAGTGTAGCAAGTTTTTCTTCCTTATTTATTTGAATTGTAAATTTAATAACCGTTTTTGTTTTGCATGTACAATTTTGTATTAAAAAGAACAAAACATTTATATTTTGAAAGTTTTTGGTTTTCTTGTTGAAAGGTAGACTATTGTGTGTAAAAAATCTGTTTCTGCGGTGCACTTATGTGTTATTTCTGCTATATGTACAATGTTAATAACAACAGTGCTGTGTCTTGTCAACTTTTATAGAATGCTATGATTTGTAGGAGTTGTATACAGCTCATTAGTTTACTCAGTATTTTGAATTATGGAATGGAGACAATCTGGTAGGGTAATGCTACCATGTAAAATTACAAAATATATATTTTTACTTTGTGATAAAAAGCTATTCAAATATTTTTCTTAAACTTGTTGTATGAATATGAAAATATTTAAATATTATATTACTAGATTATATTTATGAAAACTGTTTCAACTCACCTAAAAGAAATTTGGATTAACTTTACACTTCATCATAATTCATAATTTTGAATTTCTGTATCACAGCCTTTTGTTCTCATTACAAATATATAAGGTATTATGTATATTGTAACAATAATTACTTTGATTTATATATATTTTATATAAGACTGCATGGTTGTATTGTAAATGTTAGAGCTAGAAAGAATATACAAAGCTTATGAAATAACACCACTTATGCATGCATTAGGATTTTTTTTATTAATGATCTGGTTCTCTTGAAGATTAAAGTAATAAAAATAATTTTGAATATTTTTGTTTACTAAATTCATTTAGGATTAATGCAAAGGAAATAAATTTTCACATGTTTTATTTTTAAAATTTGTTAATATATATATATATATATATATATATATATATATATATACAACGTGTATATTGATAATTGGTTTCAAATGAGTTAATGTAAAAATAGCTATCAATAAGGAACATTTTCATGTGAATTTCAAATTTTATCCATGTGTATTCCAAACATTGTCAACAAATTATTTAGTAAGCTTTGTATACACTTTAACAAGGTAAATCAACTTAGAGCTTTTAAAGACAAGAGGGAAAAGTTACGAGATATTAGAAACTTGGAAGAACGTCTGCTTCTGGACAATTTAGAAGATACAGAGAGAAAGATTGGAGACAGTCCCAGGAGTCCAAGGAGAACAAGGAGTCGTCTCCCCTTGTCAAGACACCCTGAAGTCAGAGATCTTCAGATAGAGGTGAGATGCCCAGAATATATTCAGAAAGTTTATCCATTTAAGCAATGAAATAAATTTAAAATAATTTTTGTTTTCTATATTTAGTAAATTTATCATCCTTTTCACTTATCATAAGTGTTTGGGCATAGAAATACAATTTAACTATATTCTTTGTTTCAAGGATTTTTAATGTAATACATTATTTTTTCAAATATTTTACATTATATAAACCTGTATATGTCAATGAGACAGCAATCCTATGACACAGAAAAATTAATAAACATCTAGAGGTTAACACATGGTCTTCAACAAACGACAAACGTCTACACAATATGTTAAGCTCGAAATTATCATGAGGGTTGAAATGTTAAAAATCAATTTATCTTTCAAAGAGTAGGCAGACTTTCTACATTGTTTGTTTATATATTGATGATGTGCACCTCATTTTCAATAATTCTAAGAAATTTTCCTGGTAATGAAACGTGTCAATTTTCAGCAATATTTATCAAAGAAGTGATGTAATTTCTATCTTATTCTCTATCCTCGTTATATTTCAGTATGAGAGACTTAAAGATCAAGAAGACAGAACAGTAGGCTATGGAGGTCCTCTCCCACCTCCAGTACGGGAGATGGAAAACATATCTCCTATGTCAGATACTAGCATGAGTATACATTTACCTGGTGAGGTGAGTTATCTGCCTCCAGGTAGGATCTCTTATGTCAGATACTAGCATGAGTATACATTTACCTGGAGAGGTTAGTTATATGCCTCCAGGAAGGATCTCTTATGTCAGATACTAGCATGAGTATACATTTACCTGAAGAGGTGAGTTATATGCCTCCAGGAAGGATCTCTTGTATCAAATACTAGCATGAGTATACATTTACCTGGAGAGGTGAGTTATGTGCCTCCAGAAAGGATCTCTTATGTCAAATACTAGCATGAGTATACATTTACCTGGAGAGGTAAGTTATATGCCTCCAAAAAGGGCGTCCTTTATCTGACACTGGCATAATATACATTTGCCGGAGATGTGAGCGATCTTCTTCCAGCAAGGGTATCCTATGTCTGGTACTAGCATGAATAAACCTTTACCTAGAAATGTGACGTATCTTCCTCTAGCAATGGTTCCTTATGTCTGATACTAGCATGAATATAAACTATGTGGTATGGGTTTTGCTCATTGCTGAAGGCCTTATGCTAACCTATAGTTGTTCGCTTCTACGTACGTCATTTGGTCTCTGGTTTTGAGTTGTCTCACTGGCAATCATACCACATCTTATTTTGATATTGACCTGGAAAGGTGAAATATTTACCTCTAGCAAGGGTCCCCTATATCTGAAACTAGCATGAGTATAAATTTACCTGGAGAGGTGAGTTAATAGTTATGTACCTCCATCAGTGATTTGGAAAGCACCTCTGATGTGAGATACTAGCATGAGTATAAATTTACCTGGAGAAGTTTTGTACCTCCATCAAACTATTTTGAAAACATCTCATGTAGTATACTGGAATAAGTATACATTTACCTGGATAGGTAAGTTTTCTACCTCCAACAAGGGATGTGGAAAACATATCTCCAATGTCTGATACTAGCATGAGTATGCAATTTCCTCGAAAGTCAGTTATTTAATTTGAAAGTATGTACCGGTATCAGATATTTTCAGGTATAGTATTTGTCTTACCATCCGTTATTGAGTGCTTATTTTGTCTTTGGTCCAATATTGTAAGTTTTAATGATTATAAATGTTTTTGACACTGTTATAAAGTGAGAAAAAGGTCAATTGTAAAGCCTGCACTTCCTATCAGTCACACCACCTATAGACTTTAGGATTTAGGGATTAAGTTTAAAAACCTTTGAGTAATTGCAGTCTAAATCTAGTTCTGAGTACTTAAAATATTGATGTTAGGAATTTAAATTATTTTAAAAGAACCAATAATGAATACTAGTGTTACTCATAATGTTTTTCACAGAGTAAGCAGTTTGGGAGATTAGGAACTCAAGATATAGGTACTCGAGCATTAGAGCTTAGAATCAAAGCGGTGGGTACTCACTTTGTAAAATTGTTTTTGTGCTTTGTTTCATAAAGTCATAGATTTGAAGGCTTGGTGTAAACAAATTCATGGTATTATAATATTTACAATGGTTCAGGATGTTTGAAATACACACATATATATATATGAAATAACAGCACATTTTACACAGTGGTGTCAGTTAATGATAATTAGATGTATGATTATCATAATTTGTTTTTAATTAGATTTTTAGTCTTTTACATGAAATACTTATCTGTATTTTTGTATTGTTTATGTAAATATAGATATATTGATCATGTTGAGTTATGCACTGCAGAAACAGATTTCATTTTGTTATTATATATATATGTCTTAGGTTTTAAAATTTTTTAAATAACCTGATTAACCTTATGCCATTAGGTTTGCCTACATTTAATTTGGAGTAGTACCTACTTGTTGAAAAATACATGAACTTTTCTTTAAGAATGCATTACTTCTTTTTGTGGTTTTATTTGGGTGTAAAAGCATTGACTAAAGCACATTTTATTCTGCACTTCATATGTTGATATGTGCTGCCTGTCAATCTTTTTACAACCGTATGAAACTACAACAAAACTAGAGGCTCCAAGGACCCTGTGTCGCTCACCTGATATTTTTATTTACAATTGATGCATGATAAATGCAACTGTTGTACTGTCGTTTAGTTTCAGAGATATAAGACTAAAAGTGCATTTTATTTCAGCCATGTGTGCCATGTTGGCAGGAGGGTCATCATACACAGTGGTCCCTGGATATCCTAGTGGTGATTTAAACCAAGTTTGGTTTAATTTGACAGTAGTTTCAGGGAGAATTTTGTAAAATTTATCTAACGAGAAATGCAAGTGATGAGAAAGTTTGTTGTGAAGTTTTGTTGTTGCACAACCCCCAAAAAAAAAAAAAAGGTAATAAAAATTATCATTTAAGGGCAATCTTTCCTATTAATAATTTCTGCAAAATTCAGTTGATTGTGCAAGGGTTGTATAGCCACCTGAGGTCGTTAAAACTCTCATTTGTTGTTGCAAAATTCAAGTGGTTTTGAATTGCTTTGTTGATCTTTTTTGTATTCAACTTTAAACAACAAAGTACAACAAATATGATGACTGATACTCATGACACTGAAAATATGGTCTTCATTCTTGTGAAGAAAATGGTAAGGTTTGAAATATTTCTTAATTATTAATTCAATACCAATACTTTAATTTGTATTGGATTTATCCCAGGAAATGAGAACAAGGGACACAATTAAATTCAATTTTTTCCTAAATTTCTGATAAAATATAAAATGAAGAACTATATTTTTAATGAGATTTTTTTAATAGTTAATTGATAATTTGAACAATATTAATTAAGTTTTAGATCTTGCATGGTTGATTAATTTTCTCTCAAAATTTCTGATATTCTATTAAAGTTTTAAATATAATATGAGGCAGGCATTACCTGTGAAAGGGATGAAGTCTGTATAAATTAGTGTAGGAATTCAAGCATCATTTGCACTTGAATCTGTAGAAAATGAAGCCAAAGTACTGAAACATATCTGACATTCGACCTATTGTTCGGGATTATAGTTGTGACATCATTTTCAATGTAAAGAAAGAAACACCATCATCAGGTATTAATGTGGTTTTTTTTCATGTTATAGAATTATCAATTATTTTTATTGCCAGTACATTAGTAGATTGTTTTCTATATTAATTTTCTACTGCAGTTTCAGAAAAGAAGGTTACAAAGGAAAACATTTTGTAAAAATTTACGAAATTAATGAAAATTGTTAAAATTGATTATAAAGGGCAATAACTCCTTAAGGGGTCAACTGACCATTTTGGTCTTGTTGACTTATTTGAAGATCTTACTTTGCTGAACATTATTGCTGTTTACAGTTTATCTCTATCTGTAATAATTTTCAAGATAATAACTATAAACGGCAAAATTTCCTTAAAAATTACCAATTCAGGGGCAGCAACCCAACAACCAGTTGTCCAATTCATCTGAAAATTTGAGGGCAGATAGATATTTACTTGATAAACAAGTTAATCCCTGTAAGATTTGCTTTAAATGCTTTGGTTTCAGAGTTACAAGCCAAAATCTACATTTTACCCCTATGTTCTATTTTTAGCCATGGCAGCCATCTTGGTTGGTTGGCTGGGTCACCACACATTTTTAAACTAAATACCCTAATAATGATTGTGGCTAAGTTTGGTTGAATTTGGTCCAGTAGTTTCAGAGGAGAAGATTTTGTAAAGATTACAAAAATTTACAAAAAATTGGTAAAAAATTACTTTAAAGGGCAATAACTCCTTAAGGGGTCAACTGACCATTTTGATCATGTTGACTTATTTGAAGATCTTACTTTGCTGAACATTATTGCTGTTTACAGTTTATCTCTATCTGTAATAATTTTCAAGATAATAACCAAAAACGGCAAAATTTCCTTAAAAATTACCAATTCAGGGGCAGCAACCCAACAACCAGTTGTCCAATTCATCTGAAAATTTGAGGGCAGATAGATATTTACTTGATAAACAAGTTAATCCCTGTAAGATTTGCTTTAAATGCTTTGGTTTCAGAGTTACAAGCCAAAATCTACATTTTACCCCTATGTTCTATTTTTAGCCATGGCAGCCATCTTGGTTGGTTGGCTGGGTCACCGCACATATTTTTTAAACTAAATACCCTAATAATGATTGTGGCTAAGTTTGGTTGAATTTGGTCCAGTAGTTTCAGAGGAGAAGATTTTGTAAAGATTACAAAAATTTACAAAAAATTGGTAAAAAATTACTTTAAAGGGCAATAACTCCTTAAGGGGTCAACTGACCATTTTGATCATGTTGACTTATTTGTAGATCTTACTTTGCTGAACATTATTGCTGTTTACAGTTTATCTCTATCTATAATAATTTTCAAGATAATAACCGAAAACGGAAAAAATCCTTAAAATTACTAATTCAGGGGCAGCAACCCAACAACCCATTGTCCGATTCATCTGAAAATTTCAGGGCAGATAGATCTTGACTTGATCAACAATTTTACCCCATGTCAGATTTGCTCTAAATGCTTTGGTTTCAGAGATATAAGCCAAAATCTACATTTTACCCCTATGTTCTATTTTTAGCCATGGCGGCCATCTTGGTTGGTTGACCGGGTCACCGGACACAATTTTAAACTAGATACCCCAATGATGATTGTGGCCAAGTTTGGTTAAATTTGGCCAAGTAGTTTCAGAGGAGAAGATTTTGTAAAGCTATAATAATTTTCAAGATAATAACCAAAACGGAAAAAAATCCTTAAAATTACTAATTCAGGGGCAGCAACCCAACAACCCATTGTCCGATTCATCTGAAAATTTCAGGGCAGATAGATCTTGACTTGATCAACAATTTTACCCCATGTCAGATTTGCTCTAAATGCTTTGGTTTCAGAGATATAAGCCAAAATCTACATTTTACCCCTATGTTCTATTTTTAGCCATGGCGGCCATCTTGGTTGGTTGACCGGTCACCGGACACAATTTTTAAACTAGATACCCCAATGATGATTGTGGCCAAGTTTGGTAATAAACAATTCTTGTAATTGCATATGAATGCTAAAAACCAGGAAATTATAAGTTCAATCAAACTTTTTTTCTGTTTTGTATTAAATTACTAAACTTTATATTATTGTAACCTTGTCATGGGGAGCACATGCAGTCATTGTCAGATGTTGCATTTTATTGAGAAATAAAACATCAGTTTAAAAAACCACTATATGGTTGTCTGAGGATCAAAATAATGAAATCCTTTAAAACATTTAGGTATTGTAGTTAATTTAATTTTTATGATAGTTAATATTGTGGAAGGTTTGATATCAAGTTTAGTTGTACCGATTGAATGACTTGTTGTTTTGTATCTTTCACTTAGATTTCTGTATTACCTTTATTGATTATGACTTCATTATAATTATTTCTAATTATTATTTGTACATGAACAAGTACACGTATCCCCCTTTATACAAAGTTAAAAGTTTCTACACTACCATAGAATTTGTTTTATAAAGTACCCAAAGACATATAAAAAGTGTTGAATATTTAAGGTGTACAGTACATGCTTCGAAGTTGACAGATGATTTATTATAAAGTTTTTACTATTGTCAAATTAAAGTCAGATATCTATCAAATATATTTGATTTTGCCATTTCTGATAATGAGTTTTATTGAAATACCCTGTTCCTAAGATATTAATGAGAAATGTAAGCGATGATAGATTTCTTTATGTCAGACAGGGTGTCATTTATTTATTTTGATCCTAAATAGTAATTTGTTGTATTCACTACTTCACATAAATCAAGAAAGCTGAGTATAAGTAATCAAAATTTAGTTTAGAAAATTTCTTACTTTATAGACAAATTTGGAGGTCAAAAATGCATGTGATTTATCATAGATCAATAAAACAATTTATTGTGTTTGGTCATGGATCTTTTTTGAATAAAAAGTTCAAAACTATTTTATCCTAGGTCTTTGTTGAATAAAAAGTCCAAAATACTTTAGCAGGGATCTTTGTTGAATTAAAAGTTCAAAATAATTGGCCATGGATCTTTGTTAAACATTTTAAATTAAAAGTTAAAATAATTGGCCATGGAACTTTGTTAAAATAAAAGTTCAAAATATTTTGACACTACTTTCAGAATCCTAATTCTACAAACTAGATATTTTTTACAGTCTAGGTCTCTAGGAAATGGCTGAGGTGTACAGTCAAATACGTAAAAGGCTTGTAAACCAGTACAGAGAGTACTTGTTGACTATAAAATAAGTACTAACTACTAAAAGCTTTTACTGTTAGGATATTCTTTCTTCTAAAGAAAAATCAAAGAAATTTGATTGTTAAACAAAATAGACTTTGATTCCACATGTTAGAAATTTAACATTATATACACAGAATATTTATTTCTTTAATAAAGGAGTGGATTATGTTTCTTGCTTGTCAAAATACTAAAATCATATTCAGATATGATTGTAATTCTGACATTCTTTTGTTACTGTATGTTTTCTGTTAAATTTTATTGTTTGCATAAAATTTTACAAATTTAATTGAAGTTTATTGTTTACCTTAAATTCTTAAACTGACTTTTAGATGATTATTTCATTTTCATTCACTGAAAATTCAGAAATTTTTGCATGCATTTATTACTGTGATTGTTGAACATGGACAAAGATGTGAGATTAGATTTTGTGATTTCAGGAAACATGCACTGAAATGATACAATAAAAGTATGAATTTGTATTATTGCAAATCCTTTCTAGTTGCAATATTCACAATAACAAGAAAATTGCAAACATTTCTGTATTTACAGAAGATTTTTGTTGTAAATTAACAGATTGACATATTACCAGAGTGTCATAGCCATACTATTCATTTCTTTTTGAAGTCACAAAACATTGGAATAGCTGCACAAAAGATGTAGAAAGTTGGACCATATATCTGCTCTAAGGGGAGAAAAGAATTGACTGTATTGTATTGAACATGTTAAAAAATGTATGATTTCGGAAATCCAGATTTTCTCAGTGTCTTTTCCACAGAACATGTTACATTTCACATGAAATTTTCTACATTTTAACTCTTGATGCTGATTTGTTTTCAGATAAGTTTCCTTTATTTGTATTGTTATGCACATAATATTGAAGACCAGTTTAGCTATGGCAGTTTTGCTAACTTCTACATCTTTTGGTCTCTGGTGGAGAGTTGTCTCATTGGCAATCATACCACATCTTCTTATTTTTACAATCCAGCTTAAAATCCAGATTTTTGCTGATTTTTCCATTTTTGGATAACTTGCAATAACTGAAAGAAGTTTTTTTTCTTCAATAGCTTTGAATTTCATAGTTATATTTCAATTTAAAAATCTCAGACATGTGTCTTTTATTTGCCAGCTAGAAAAGACAACCGTACCCATAAAATGATGTTGTGAGATCACCATTTGCATGGTAACCCTTTAAAACATGGAACCCAATTTGAGCCCCCCAAAAAATGAATTTGTGAATTAGCTCATAAATTAAGCCTGTGTGAGGTAATGGTTTATTTGATATGAGAAAAAAATTAATGGTTGCATGTTACAGCAAACAGAGAACTTTGTTAAAGTTTATTTCAGGTGTATTAGAGGAATCCAAACCTTACTGATAATAGAAAGTAGTAACGTTAAATAAATTTAAATTTCAGGACTACCCACATTATAATCCAAACCAAGAAGCTCAGCTTCGACAGTTAGCAGAGAACCATGGTAGACAGATGGAATATTTACAGATCAAAAATAGAGATCTGGAAAAACAGAGAGAAGGTAAAGTAGAAACAAATTAAACATTCATTTTACTGTTCATGTTCACAAATTCACTTGTGAGCCTTCTGCATCAAAAAGTAGTGAGTTCAAGTTTCAATTGAGCTTTAATATTTTAATTTGTCAAGGCAGTAAAATTTTCCTGGGGATATGTTCGTATTCAAGAGATGACTTACTAATAAATAAGAAAATGTTTAGTGTGGAGATGTTTTATCTTTCTAAATAAAATGTTTTATATAATTAATGAATTGGCTGAAAGTTGGCTGAAAAAAAAGCAAATTTTAACGTGATATTTTTATATTGATATTTAACATAGATATACGTAGACGGTTAGAACAACTTGGTCAACGAGTGCCAGGAAAAGATAATTCTGCAGACTTGCTGGCAGAACTTAGAGCTCAGGAGGAAAGGAATCAAAAAGCTCTAAATGATCTCAGGAGACAGTTATTTGAAATGGGTTCAAAACGTGTTAATGTTATGTGAGTACTTAATAAGAAACGCTGTGATTATGCATTAGAAAAAAAAAACACAAAATGTGAAGGTCAATTGAAATACCCACCAATACAATTTGTAATTTATCAGTAATGAACCTAATCAAATGGCCTTTTTGAAGAGTGGGTTTTGTTATTGATGTAGAAAAAAGACTGATATGCAAGTATAATGCAACATGTGTGCATCAGGGAACTTTTTTGGATATATTTTACTAAAACCTGCAATCTGTGTGTTTAATGAACATTTTTATGCTTTAATACATTAGACAATTCTTTGTGTTGTTATGTGGAGGATCTTGAAGTTTTTCTTTTAATAATAACAACACATTTTAGTGAAGTAAGGTTCAATGACAGATTACTGCATCTGTTCTGTTTCCACAGCAAGTTTGAGATTTTAGAAGAAAATATTGAAAGATCAAGAAAATTATTGGAGATATTCCAAGAAAAACTTTATATTGATCCAGAATTTGACTGTTTGGTGTCACTTCATCCTAAAGTTGACCAGTCAATACAACTGAATGAAGATTCCCTAATGAGTGTACACAACTTAGAGAGTTTGACCCCTAACAACCAATCAAAAGATAATATTTCAGTTTCTTCTGAACTTGATAAAAGGAGTAGCTGCTCAACTTGCTCTCAACCATCTGCTCCTCACACCATGTCAGAGGACATACATAGACATCTATCAGAATTCAAAAATAAACTGAATTATCTGTCTCAGAATCTGCCACACCATCGTAATATGAGACATAGGTTGGTTGTACTGTTTGTTCTGGTTTCCAGTTCTTGAAGATGTTTGCGTTTTAGAACCAGTTGATGTTGACTTGTTTTGTTTTTGTTGATTCTGTATTTTGTGTTAATAACTCTCAAGTTGATTGTATAATGACAGTTCTTTTCATGTTATGGGAATTGAAAAATTCAATAAATTCATTAAATTCAGATTTGTATTTTAACATAACTTCTTTCCAACATTGATCCACAGGGGAGGGGGGGGAGTCTCTTCCAATATAAAGGTATACACAGACGTGCCGCTGGTATGGGTCACGTTTTTGGAATGTCAGATATATAAATGGGGTGCAATATCACAGAGGTAATATATCAATGGGTCATACATGTTCATTTTCTGTTAAGAGGTCTGTAAAAACTGTGTTCGGATTTTTTTATCTCATAATAGGAATCACAGATCCCATGTGGTTAACATCTCATTGAAGTAAGATGTCTGGTAGCTAGGAAATATATATAAATGGGTAGGAATTTTCGCATCAAAATCAATATATGAATGGGGGGTGTTTTTCAAACCCCAGCCGGACGTCTGTACCCAAAGTTGTAGTTTTTGATCTTATTCCAGAGACATACAAGATGTTTTGAATTGAAATGTGACTGGCATTGGTAACTTTTTTAAACATATGATAGTGGAAATTTGTGAAAACTGTCTGTTCACTTTACTGATAGTGTAAAAAGTAAATGTTGTTTATAGAATCTGTTGTGATATTTTTATTTCAGAGAAGTAGAAAAGCCCATGAATTATCCTCAGCCAATCATACAACAGTCTCTTCCCCCACCACCCCCTCAAGAAAAGGAGAGGAAATCATATATTTATCCTGTTTATTATGGAAGTTCATTAGTAGCAGAAATCAGGTGATTATCATAGATTTATTCAACCCTATATATCACCTCCTCCTTTAAGCGGTGACATCTTTTATCTGCTTTAGGATTGGAAAGTTTTTTTTAGTTATTGCCCTTGGATAGATAAAATATGTGCAACGCAGGAGACATTGGCACTCTGTTCTTTTATTTTTATACTGTAACATACTAAATCTTATTGCTTGAGAAGTCTTTTATTGGATTTACCTTCATCAAAAGTGTTCTGTTGTACTGAAAAAAGTTACTAATAAAATTTAGAGGATACAATATTGTAAGGAAATTCTGTCCAAATAAAACATCTGATTTACTTTGGCTGGCTTGCTTTCATGACTATGTTTTCACATAATTATATATGATAAGTTTTGCCTTGATATAACAATACTGAAAAGTGAATGCTTTTTCAACTTAATTCATTTCAAATTAAATCTTGTTTAATCATGACATATAATGAAATGTTTGCTTAACTACAGTATAATGGCCATCATTTGCTTTGTACGAATTGTGGATACCAAACAATAGAGCACAAAAACTGTATTTAGGATCGTCTGAAAAATAAATGTTGGCAGTTGATTGTTAATTACTGGTACCTGTTGATGTAAAATATGATTTATGTCCTTATAGGGAATTGATTTTAATTTTAAGGAATTGTAAGCATGAAAGAATGTTATTGAAATATGTATAATAGATTTAAAAGTGAATATAAGAAAAGACCTATGTAGGATTAATTGGCTCTTTTCTTACCATTGTTATGTTGATAAATGATTTCTATTGTAGCAGTTGTGTTCTACATTGAAAACAGGCTTTCTGATCTTTTCAGAGACAGAACCGAGGGGTTAAGTAATCATCTGAATGTTTTGAAAAACAACTTATATTTTAGATCGTATCTTTCTATTTTACGAGATATATACCTTATTATTCAGTAGCATTCAATTTGAGGTTTTTGATATAATTGTGCAAATTGAGAATAGAAATGGTATATTCTGTATGGGAAATTTCATAGTTCCTATTGACAAGTGTGAATACAAATTGTACTAGAATAAGGCTGCTTTTATAAAAAATAATAATTTTAGACTATTATTATTGTCAATAAATGATAAGATCTTTTGAAGCTGTTTTCGCCAGCAGTTCATGTTCTGTGACCAATATACTTTCAATACTACTATTTATCCTTCGAATAAGAGTCAATTGTGTATTATATATCAAATAAAAGACAGTAAAATGTGTTCTCCTTGACACAGTTGTACTAACTTTTTTCTATTGCTTTACAGTGCCATGAGACAAGCTTACCTTCAGAATGGAGGGAATGAGAGGGATGTATTAGATCAGTTGTCACAGATGCAGGCTGAGGCACAGAGAATCGAGGACGAAATGAAGAACACAAACTATGATAACAGACATAGAGGTAATCCACAGATTATCAGGATTTATTATACAGAATATTCGTCATAATACAAGTGAATATTAGTACATTTAGAAGAAAAATTAAGAGTATCAATTTGTACTAATATGACATTCCTTAGTTTGAAATGTCTGTTTGTTGGGATCCTTTTATTTTGCATCTAATTCATAGTTTTAAAAATTTACCTTCCTGCTTGTTAAAGATATAAAGCTAGGATGCAATGGCATGAATCCAGGACTTTAGACATTAAAATAAATGTATAATTCAATAAATAGTTTTGGTACAAATTAAGAATTATTTTAAATGGCTTTCTAAATCATCATTTTTTTTCTTTAATAAAATATAGATTTCTTTAGCCCATTTTGATGTTCAAAAACTTTTTTTTTCAGAGAAGAAACCAGATTTATCTGGGAAGATGCAAATGATAGAGATGGAGAATGACAGACTACATAAAGAACTTATGTTATTACAAGAACAGAACTTTTTAAATCAAAATAAAAGGAAATCTGATAGAGAAGGTAAATATGAAGGTCAATCTTATCACAAAGGTCAAGGGCATTCTTATCACAAACATTTAGATCACTTGTATGGTGAAAAATCTGAGCACACATCTTCAGTTAAAGCAAAATGGCAAGAACTGCAGTTCACTAAAAAAGAATTTGAACCAGAGACAAAGGATTATTGGAAAATTGTAAATGACACTTCAAAAGTGGAAAATTTAGGTTATGGCAATCCAAGAAAAAACATTTCTGAAAAACCAATAGTTCCTCCATTGGATTTAAGTTCAATAACAGGACAGAAGTCCAAAACAACTGTGTTACCACCAATTCAGAAAGAGGATGGCAATAACTTTGCAGCTGGCTCTGATTACACATTTATAACTGAAAAGAAGAATATATCTAAAAATAGACCAAAGCATGTCTATGGCAACCAAAGACATCATTATAGAAATGTTTTACCAGATAGACCATTGCCAAAGATTAATGAATTCCGAGATTTTCAAGCCAAAACACATAATATAGGTAGAACTCAATCTCTATATGTTCCAAGAAAAAAGAGTGGCTCTCATAAAGGTTCCATACGGAGTGAGATTGTAGGTGGCAATGTTGATTCATACAGGTATCCCATGAAGCATCTGATGAGGAAAGGAAGTTTTGCTGGTACTGATTTAGTTGGTGTTGTCCGAGCGTCCAAACCTGGAGATGGACATTCGAAGGTCACGTTTGATTATTATGATCCCAAAACTAAGAATGATATGAAATATGAGACGGTGACAATTAAACAAAGGGAAGAACTAAATCCTGACAATAATCATGTCGTTCATACAACAACTTACAAGGAAGAGAAATTAAATGGACATGTTTCATGAGTTGTAATGACTTAGACATTAAAGGGATGCTGCCATATATTTTGCATGTATTAATATTTGTGACATACTTAATTTCATTCATTATATTAGATTAATCATGAATAAAAACACTCCATGAAATACATCAAAACTTGTCTTACCTAAACTCATACTTTCGTCAAAGGAAACTTGTATCAATATGTAATGAATATCAATTTGTGATTTAAAACTTGTAAACTAAGCAATCGTCTAATTCAACAGAATATTTAGGTTTTAAGTATTTTGATTTTCACTGTGTTATTACTTTAATTACAGAGAGGAACAATAATATAGAATTAAGTATCTTAAAAACTACAAACAGGAAAACTGTTTATCACAAAAATCAATGAAAAAACAGAAATTCTAGTTGTACTATATTCTAATAATAATTTTAATTTGGGGAAACAAGTTAAATAGAAAATTGTCAGAATTTCAAGTTATTTAACTGCATTACTTCAGCTGAAGATTATGGACCATGGGGCTCATGTTGAAATAACACAATATCCAAACTGTTAGCCTTTCAGTACCAAGCAGTCAATGAATCATCTTCAGTCTTAAGTGTCAAGCCATGTGAATCATATATTTTACTAAACAATAGATTTGTTGTCTCAGTACTCAAGCAATTAATGTATCTGACTTTAAATGAAGTTTACTGAATTAAGTTAAATAATTGAAGAAAAAAATGATACAACAAGGACCATACTTTGTATGTGTGATGATGATGGATGGCTGTTAAACGTCCAGTAGTACTCTTTATTTCTTTGTCTTCTTGCTTAAGAATTAGTATTGCTAATCATTAGAAAAGGCATCAGTACCCATTTTCACAGTAGTTGGCTGTTTAAAAGATGGAACAAAGTTGTACTTCTGGAAGAATGATTTCAAAGGAAATCAAACTTTTCGCCCGAATCAGTTGGTCTTTACCTGGCTTTTTAAAATTAAATCAAATTAATCAATGAAAGATTGGTTTTTCAAGGAGAAATATAAAGTTTCCATTGAAAAAAGTTCCACAAAGAACAGTATCTATTGTATTCATTCAATGGGGCAGTTCACTTTGCAAAAACAGAAATAGCCAGGTAAAGACAAACTGATTCTCTGAAAAGGTATTCTTTCCTTTGCAATAAGTGATCCTTGAATTTAAATGTCTATTAATTTGTTATTCTTCATTCAAAAAGTCAATACATGTATCATTTATTAAGTACTTGTGGTGCTATCCTTTTATAGGTTACAAATTTTAGTTATTGGTCTCGCTTGACGGAGTCAAAAAGCGAGACATAGGTATGCTGTTTCCGGTGGCGGCGTCAACAATGTATTAGTTTGTGATTAGGTCTAGTTTGTGGTGAACCACAAGTTGTAGGTCAATCATATGTGTTATACAGTTGTATTAGCATTGGCACATCTCATATCCATGGAGATTATTTGGCCCTGCCCCCTCAGTCATGGTCTGTTGACTTTGAAACTTTTGCTTATTTTACATGTATTAGTTTGTGATTAGGTCAGTTTATGGGGAACCATTAGTAGAAGGTCAATGATATTTGGTATACAGTTGTATTAGCATTGGCACATCTCATTTCCATGGAGATTATTTGGCCCTGCCCCCTCAGTCATGGTCTATTGACTTTGAAAATTTTACTTAGTTAACATGTATTTGTATTAGTTTGTGATTAGGTCATTTCAAGAGGAACCATTAGTGGTAGGCCAATGTTAATTGGTATTCAGTTGTATAAGCATTAGCACATCTCATTCCAATGGAGAATATTTGGCCCTGCACCCTCAGTCATGGCCTATTGACTTTGAAACTTGTGCTTAGTTTACATGTATTAGTTTGTGATAAGATCAGTTTAAGATGAACTGCTAATGTTAAGTCACTGATATTTGGTATGCAAATTTATTGACATTTGTCAGAATGGTTCATTGACTTTGAAACTTTTACATAGTTTACAAGTTAATGTTTGTGTTTAGGTTTGTTTAAAGGGAACAACTCATAATAAGTCAATGATATTTGGTATGCAGTTGTATTAGCATTGGCGCATCTCATTTACATGGAGATGGTTTAGCCATGTACCTCAGTCATGGTTCATTGATTTTGAATATTAGCCCTACTTGTTAAGTATTGCCATTTTAATTTCAACATTTGCATAAACAAAATTACAAAAAAGCGAGACATATCTCTGTGATAACAGTTTATTTAAAGCTATTTTGCATGTATTCCAATCAATTCTTTCATAAAATTGGTAAAAACTTTGTGTATTGTCATATTGAGACTTGTATCATTCTTGTTTAAACTTTTTATTTATCAACACATTTTAATTGCTTACATCATGTACATTTAGTGGTGCATTTAATTTATTTATTTTTATATTATTCTTTAATGAAATAAAAGAATGGGAAAAAAGTTGCAGTTAGTTATATTTTGCCACTAAGATATCATATTCTTCATATGCTTCTCATCGGAAAAAAATTTTAAGATGTTAATATTTATTGACTATAATGGTTTAAATTTTGACTTGGATAAAGAGTTGTCTCATTGGCACTCATACCACATCTTCTTATATCTATATCAGAGATAATTTTGGAAAGCGAAGCATAACTTCACTCCGCTTTTGTGTCAATTTCAATTTTTGTTTATTAAACATATATACATCTGATTTCTGGAAGGATGTCTTTTAAACATGATTTTATTTAAAATATTGGCTTTGGAAATTGTGTATGATTTAAAATAGAGAAAAGATAAAAGTCAGGAGATATGTCATAATTAAAAGCAAGAGCTAATAACACACAAGGGTCAACTTGACAAGAAAGTGAAATATCAAAGGTCACTAGGTCAGCACTTTATTTCCATCTGAGTCCTTTATATTTTATTTCATTGCTGGTACTACTTGGAGACTCAATACTTATGATGAAATGAGAACAGGTCATATTCAAATGGTTGCTTTGCTAGGAAAAAAACCAATAAAAAGAATGTGAAAAACATGTTATCCTAACAACAGGTATCTGAACACAAGAACAAGATTACTTCAGTAAGGAAATACAGTATGAATACTTGATACTGGAAGATACCAATACATTGTAACATTGAAAGAACCATTATTTCACAGAACAAATATTTATGTGGAGTAATGACTATAATTTAAACATCAAATATATATACTTTACTTGACATATTAATTTTCTTTATTTACATTCAGAAGATTTCATTTTCACACAAATTTCAATTGACCTATAATTATACAAAGTACAAGAATTGAAAACATATACTAAAGTACAAAATATTGTATTGAACCATAAGTAAGTTTCAAAAGATTTTAATAACATATAGCATACAGAACTTCTATTCAGAAAACATATCAGATATATTTCTAACAAGAAATGGTGAATCAATGCATGCATCATTAGAACTTAACCTTTTCATATTCAAATGCTAAAGATCAACACACAAAAAAACAACTAAAGATATATCATGTGATTGATGAGAATATATTTCAAATTGAAAATTTCAACTTTAATTCAAATTATCATGATGATCATGTTAGAGCATGAACTATAAAATATATGTTGTCATGCATGATATCACCTTATTTAAGGTGCATTTTACAGATATAGAAACTGAATATTTTCTCCATACAAAGAGAGAAATTATTTTCTGATATCTTTTAAATCCTGAAATAATTGAATTTCATTTTATTGATTTGTATTATAACTCTCAATAACATCTTGGGTGGTGATTTTTACCAATTTGATTCTTTTATACTGTTGTAATCTCTGAAAGGGTTATAATAAAACATAAGAATATTCTGTTCCTTTCCTGCATCTTTAGGGGAACAAGGTCTAGTTAACAAGATTTTGCTCCAATAAACAGGTATTCTCCTTGGACTAATATTAAACATTATATAAATAAGACATAACCGAGAGTGTTAAAAAGCAGATTGTTACCCTGAGAAAACATTTTCAACTTACAGTTAAGAATGAACAAGTTTTATGTGTTTAATGGAATAGGTTTTATACAAATACCAGAGTGTATTTCCTATTAGTGGGAGATGGTAATTAAATCTACATATTATGTACCTACAACTGACCTCTAGATATCTTTTGGTTAATTCTGTTTTTGAGTTGTTGTCTTATTGATGTGTACCCCACATAGCCCTTTATTGATGTGTACCCCACATAGCCCTTTATTGATGTGTACCCGACATAGCCCTTTATTGATGTGTACCCCACATAGCCCTTTATTGATGTGTACCCCACATGGCCCTTTATTGATGTGTACCCCACATGGCCCTTTATTGATGTGTACCCCACATAGCCCTTTATTGATGTGTACTCCACATAGCCCTTTATTGATGTGTACCCCACATAGCCCTTTATTGATGTGTACCCCACATAGCCCTTTATTGATGTGTACCCCACATAGCCCTTTATTGATGTGTACCCCACATAGCCCTTTATTCATGTGTATTCTACTCTTGATATGTATTGTTTCCCTTACAGACTTGAAATTATTTTGATGAAAAATTAGTAATTTCCTTTTATTTTTTGCTTCAGATGAGTTAGAGAGAGAACTTCAGA
The DNA here is from genome assembly GCA_017311375.1 of Mytilus coruscus. Taxonomy (NCBI): domain Eukaryota; kingdom Metazoa; phylum Mollusca; class Bivalvia; order Mytilida; family Mytilidae; genus Mytilus; species Mytilus coruscus. The sequence goes on along the minus strand of CM029595.1, from coordinate 18,777,609 downwards.
GATTAAGAGAAGAACAATTAAGGAAGATGTTAGAATTACAGAATGAAATAGCTTTACTGAAACAGAGGGCTCTTTGGGAACGAAGACCAGATCCCCCACAAGCCCCACCCCCACAACCGGTAGGTTAGATAACGGGAATATATCAAGACATTTTTTAGCTCACCTGGCCCAAAGGGCCAAGTGAGCTTTTCTCATCACTTGGCGTCCGTCGTCCGTCAGTCCATTCCGTTAACTTTACAAAATCTTCTCCTCTGAAACTACTTGGCCAAATTTAACCAAACTTGGCCACAATCATCATTGGGGTATCTAGTTTAAAAATTGTGTCCGGTGACCCGGCCAACCAACCAAGATGGCCACCATGGCTAAAAATAGAACATAGGGTAAAATGTAGATTTTGGCTTATATCTCTGAAACCAAAGCAGTTAGAGCAAATCTGACAGGGGTAAAATTGTTGATCAAGTCAAGATCTATCTGTCCTGAAATTTTCAGATGAATCGGACAATGGGTTGTTGGGTTGCTGCCCTAAATTAGTAATTTTAAGGATTTTTTTTCGTTTTCGGTTATTATCTTGAAAATTATTATAGATAGAGATAAACTGTAAACAGCAATAATGTTCAGCAAAGTAAGATCTACAAATAAGTCAACAAGATCAAAATGGTCAGTTGACCCTTAAGGAGTTATTGCCCTTTAAAGTAATTTTTACCAATTTTTGTAAATTTTGTAATCTTTTACAAAATCTTCTCCTCTGAAACTACTGGACCAAATTCAACCAAACTTAGCCACAATCATTATTAGGGTATTTAGTTTAAAAATATGTGCGGTGACCCAGCCAACCAACCAAGATGGCTGCCATGGCTAAAAATAGAACATAGGGTAAAATGTAGATTTTGGCTTGTAACTCTGAAACCAAAGCATTTAAAGCAAATCTTACAGGGATTAACTTGATTATCAAGTAAATATCTATCTGCCCTCAAATTTTCAGATGAATTGGACAACTGGTTGTTGGGTTGCTGCCCTGAATTGGTAATTTTATGGAAATTTTGCCGTTTTGGTTATTATCTTGAAAATTATTACAGATAAAGATAAACTGTAAACAGCAATAATGTTCAGCAAAGTAAGATCTTCAAATAAGTCAACATGACCAAAATGATCAGTTGACCCTTAAGGAGTTATTGCCCTTTATAGTCAATTTTAACAATTTTCATTAATTTGGTAAATTTTGGTAAGTTTTACAAAATGTTTTCCTTTTGTAATCTTCTTTTCTGAAACTGCAGTAGAAAATCAATATAGAAAACAATCTACTAATGTACTGGCAATAAAAATAATTGATAATTCTATAACATGAAAAAAACCACATTAATACCTGATGATGGTGTTTCTTTCTTTACATTGAAAATGATGTCACAACTATAATCCCGAACAATAGGTCGAATGTCAGATATGTTTCAGTACTTTGGCTTCATTTTCTACAGATTCCGAGTGCAAATGATGCTTGAATTCCTACACTAATTTATACAGACTTCATCCCCTTTCACAGGTAATGCCTGCCTCATATTATATTTAAAACTTTAATAGAATATCAGAAATTTTGAGAGAAAATTAATCAACCATGCAAGATCTAAAACTTAATTAATATTGTTCAAATTATCAATTAACTATTAAAAAGAAAATTCTCATTAAAAAATATAGTTCTTCATTTTATATTTTATCAGAAATTTAGGGAAAAATTGAATTTAATTGTGTCCCTTGTTCTCATTTCCTGGGATAAATCCAATACAAATTAAAGTATTGGTATTGAATTAATATTTAAGAAATATTTCAAACCTTATCATTTTCTTCACAAGAATGAAGACCATATTTTCAGTGTCATGAGTATCAGTCATCATATTTGTTGTACTTTGTTGTTTAAAAGTTGAATACAAAAAGATCAACAAAGCAATTCAAAACCACTTGAATTTTGCAACAACAAATGAGAGTTTTAACGACCTCAGCTGGCTATACAACCCTTGCACAATCAACTGAAGTTTGCAGAAATCATTAATAGGAAAGATTGCCCTTAAATGATAATTTTTATTACCTTTTGTTTTTTTTGGGGGTTGCAACAACAAAACTTCACAACAAACTTTCTCATCACTTCACCTTTTCTCGTTAGATAAATTTTACAAAAATTCTCCCCTGAAACTACTGTCAAATTAAACTAAACTTGGTTTAAATCACCACTAGGATATCCAGGGACCACTGTGTATGATGACCCTGCCTGCCAACATGGCACACATGGCTGAAATAAAACGCACTTTTTAGTCTTATATCTCTGAAACTAAACGACAGTACAACAGTTGCATTTATCATGCATCAATTGTAAATAAAAATATCAGGTGAGCGACACAGGGTCCTTGGAGCCTCTAGTTTTATTTTCATCTGTATAAGTTTTCTATTTAAGTTTAAATTGTTTTACATTTGTTTTAAGTGTTATTTTCTTTTTTCGTAAACAAACTTTTGTTCTCAGAGCATGACAATTTCATTTTTATGTTGAATAGCCTTTTATATAATATTTCTAAAACATGGGAAAGTAAACAGTTTATCAAGAAAGGTTGATTTTTACCAACTCCTGATTTGGCCTAAATCATTTTATATCTTACATTTGACAGCATGTTTGTACACATATAGATTAGTTGTTGTGTTATGGTTGTATGGTAGGGATTGTTTTTCTGGGAGCACTTTGTGGTTTTTGTCTGTTCGCTTGATGTTGTATTGCACTTTGCTGTCATAATGTTATTTCATTATTTCTTTATATCAATCTTATCATTTCAGAATTTTAACTGTGGTAGCTCTGTATTTAGCATGCATTAGAATTCAAATTAATCAAATGCTAGGAAACAAACTTCAACAATGCTGAACAGAGATATTGCATACAATGTGTTTGAAGTTTTTATATAAATTCAAAAATTTTGAGTGATGTAACTGAAATGTTTGTGATTGCCAAATAATTTGTGTCTTTTAAGATATTAAAAAAAGAAAAATAGCCTCCTTACATACTTATTCTTTGACTTTTGATGGATAGTTGTCTCATTTGGCAATCATACCAGATCTGCTTATTTTTATACTAACCTTTGATAAAAATTAAATGAATTGATGAACCCTTACCTGTATATATAGGAAAGTATTTTGACTTTGCCAATTTTACACTAATGTTGAATATATTAATGCATGCTGAACATGGCTTTTTTGCCATGGTAAAGATTTTGAAATGCTTTCAGTTTTCAAAATTGTCAGATTGTCTGAAAAAGTGTTCCCAGAGGAATGGTCACTATTGCCATTTACATATTTTGGTAAAAATCGACTAACAGTTAAATTGTTAATTAAAACAGAAAAATGCAGAAATGCCTTGGCTGTTACAGAGACCCTATGTTGATGTGGAACCAATGCAACCATATGATCAATAGTAAGTACTTATTGTTACTATGGTGATGGCAATCTGGGTTTCAAAAGTGATAGTTCATATAGGAATTATATATAGAATTGTATATAGATGGATCATAATCTAATTTTGTCGTATTGTTCCATTCTGTATTGAAAGCAATCTGAGTCACTTTTTGTGATATTAGCCAACTAATTAAAGAAAACGATTGTTAGATAAAATATGAAGTAGAAACAACCAAATGTTCAAGGGCAAAAATCTAGACCTTAGGAACCTACCTACATATAACTACTGCGTGTCCGGTATATATGTTTGACTGAGACATGGTTTTCCCCTACTTTCACGCTTTTATAATATCATGCTGTCAGCTGTGTCGATTGATTCCTTTACTGCAAGTAGAATTACATAGCAGGATTCCAATAACAATGGATCTTTAATTTTTCCAAGTATTTTCAAATAGTTCCATGAGATTGAGAACTTCCCTTAAATCATAACACCACATTTATACATTCTTTTATTAAATCTATTCAAATAGCACCATGGTACCATAGTGCTATAAGGCTCTGGGGAGGACACTGATCATTACAAATAGTAAAATGACCCTGTCATGTCATTATATTATATATTGGTACTAGCAAACAGAAGAAGGCTATGTTCAAAGATACTTGATGTGCTACTGTTGTAATGATTTTAAGCACAAATTGAAAGGACATTAGCATTATAAATGTAGAACTACTATTATTCCCCCACTCTAAAAGATGGGGCTATATTGCATTCACCTTGTCCGTCTGTCCGTCTGTTTTTCTGTTTGTCTGTTCGTCCAACAAATGTTTATGTCACCCTTTTCTCAGGAACCACTAAACAGAACTACTTTTTTTGGTCTGCAGCTTGAGAGAGATGAGTAGTTAGGTGTGAGCACTTTTCAGATCTGACTAACACCTACTTCCTGTTTTCAGATATAAAATTTCAGTATGTTGAATGAACTTACCATTTTTTGTCACAGATTTCTTAGTACTACTGAACAGAATGAATTTATTCTTATCAGCAGCTTGACCATTATTATTTGTAACGTGTGAGTGCTTTTTGGATCTGTGTGATACCTATTTTCTTTTTGTCAATACTTTGAATTTTTCAACATGTTTTATGAAAACAGATATTTTAGTCACACTTTTCTAAAGAATTGAACAGAATGACTTTGTACTTGGTCAGTAGTAGCAGTTGTCACATATGAGCACTTTTTGGATCTGTCAGACACCTACTAGACTACCTGTTTTCTTATACTAAAAGTGGGAGAATGCTTAACATGACAACCAATGCAATCTTGTTTGTTATTATCATTACCAACACTTCTTTGTGATGTAAAAGGAGTTGTTATGAATTGGTCATTTTTATAAGGGTTGTAATTTATGTATTTAATGAGATATGAAATAGAGAGTATTTTGATTTAGGAATACCAAAGATTGTCAGATATCATTTTAGTTTAGATAATTAATTATTTTAGACTAGAACCAAATCCATAGTTACAATTAAAAGAGGTCAAAGAAAAAAAAAATTTAAATAAATGAAAAGAATAAAAATATAAAGAAAAACATCTAACAATATCTTAGAATTTTATTGCTGTTTGTAATTTAATTTTCAACTTTTTATTGGGGTTTGTTTTCTAAAATGCTAGTAATTAAATGTAAACTGAATTTTACTTTCAATCAGTGTTATATGGAATGCTGGTATACCTAGAACTGTAATTACTTGTCCAAGGTCATTACGTGCGTCCTTTAAAGTTGTGTAAGGTAAAATGGAGGTTTGTTGAAGCTTAACTACGGCTGCTACACACACCCTTATTATATATCTATAGAAACTGATAATCAAATGTATTAATTTTTTACCATTAATTGTTTTGCTAGATTTTTATCACATTTTTATTTGGTAGATATCCATGTGCAAAAGAATAAGATGATGAAATTTTTCTTTATTTACAAATCACTACAATGAATTCAGGCTTTCTAAGATTGTATTATCTTTGACAATGTTAACTTTATTTCGGCTCTTTTTAGTCCTAATAGGTATGTTCCAACAGGTCATCACACATGGGTATCTACCCAATACGGAAAGATGTCTAGGCAAGTCCCACCCACTGCCCGCCCTGAACGTGATTATAATGCTGATATTGATGAACCTGATTAAATTTTATAAAAGTTCGTAAGTTGATGAAGCTACTTCTGTTATTACTCACCAGGCACTGCTTTTAAATTAACATCTGAAATATGTATTGTATCAATTCCCAGTAGTTTATGTTTAGATGGATAAAAGTGTTGTTTTGTTTTGAATTCATTTTCTTTTTAGGACATTTTTTGTCTCTACATATATGATAAAAATCAAAAGAAAGTTTAAGATTAGTAAATTTAAGAAGATCTTTGAAGGAACTAAGAGATTTTTAAAAAAGCAGAAATTAGTCCACTGTATCTAATTAAACTAAAATTTACTATTAGTTTCAGACTTAGATGGTTTTGAAAGTTTTGAGGTTAGTTTGCATGAAATGTATTTAGGTCTTCAATTAACTTACTTGATTAAGCACACTTTAAAATTTGGGTTGGCTTTTGTGATGGTTTATGGGTATGACACAAATAATTATATTTTACTTGGAATCTGAATTTTTGATTTGCAAATATTGGGATGATTATTCTCTTATAAATTTTAGCACAGACCGGTTTAATCGACAGAATTTGTCCTCGGCATTCCACACATGGGTTTCTACACAGAGTAGGAAAGGTTACCCTGATCCTAAAAAAATTGATGAAGAAAATGAAAATCAAGAAACAACTCCTAAAATAGTGGAACTGTAGAACCAGGTTTAAAACCCTAGACATTTTTATCAACACAAAACCTTTAGTAATCACATGTAGCTTTCAAAATTTACTGAAAAATCTAATAGATTTTTTTTATGATTTATATACTTTTAAATTTCCCCCCTGCTTTATATACTTATTATACTAATACACAAGCATGACATAGCACTATTGCTTAATATAGTGTGATTTTTTTCAAACAGTTAATAGAAATTTTGGACAAATTCTTTTGCATATTCTTTCTGAAGCTTCTACAAAATAAGATTTAATGAAGTTCCTTATCAAAATAAAATTATAATATTTGATACTTAAATCTTTGAATTAATTAATGTGACATTTGTATAAACAAGTAATGAAGTTAAAGTTGAAAAATATAATAAAGTATTTGTAAACAAAATTGAAAACATGACATTTAACAAAATAAATTTCAATTTTTTTTAAACTTCATTGTATTTGTCAGAAATTTAATTCAGATTTTCCTCTTTTGAATAGGGCCAAAATGTGTGTAGTACTAACAGAGCCTTCAACAAATCTCCATATCAAGCCAGTGACTGCATTCCAATAACTTTGTAGCAGATGACTGCATTGCAATAACTTTATACTTGATGAATGCATTGCAATGGTTGAAGTGGACATCTATAGTTTTCTTTTTTAGTGTGTTTAGATGTTGTACTTTATTACATGGGCTGTATGTTTGTGAACTTTAAATGTGTGTCTTACCAATACAAAAGGAAAACTCACTTAAAAATTATTTTTGTTTTTGTTTTATTAGGGTGTAAAAGTGTTGACTGAAGTATTTCGTATAAATATGAATATTTACTATATCAGCATCTGATAAAAACTAAGAGTAAACATTTTTTGTATGAAGTTGGCTAATTTTGTTTGTCGTACTTATAGGGCCAAAAGGGTGTTCTAATAATTGTTTTTATCTACACTGTATTTGTTAAAAACACATGTCACTCTAATGAATAATTTACTTAGTTAAAAAATATTTGCACAGTCAACACTTTAACAACCCTAAAAAACTACAAAAAGAATCATGCAATTCTTATAGCAACATTTTAATGACAAAACCTGAAAATTGCAAGTCAAATCAAGCTATTTGTTCATTTTGTTATGAATATTCCTGTGCACTGATATAAAGTTGTCATAGAGAACATAAGCATACATTGATATTGCATTTGAAAAAAATATAAAATAAAAATCACAATGATTGTTGTCTTCCAGTTGGAATATTTTTTGCAATTCAGACGAATGAATTTGCAGAGGAATTCCAATTTTTTTAAATAGTTTTTGTTGGGAATTATAGAATAACAACATATTAAAGAAGACTAGAAAAAAACACTTTTCAGTACTTCATTACATATTTTTTTATTCTCTTAAAACAGATGAATTGAATATTTCCCATTCTGTAATTTATGTGTGGTTGCCAACCTTCAATATGTCGAAAAGAAATGGTCTACATAAATGGTGTCTAATACTGTTTTTGATATAAAAAAAAAAAATCCTGTAATAGCTCTGAACCAGAAGTAGATTAGTTATGAAGTATTAATTTTACTTTTGTCACAAAACTGGTCTTGCAACCAAACCTAACAGCAGTTTACCCCTTTAAAGATTTTTTTTTCTCAGAAGAATACCGGGTAATTAAATTGAGTCAAGTATACCAAAAAAATAAACTAGCTTTTATGAATACATAACTATACACTCAATCTTTAAACTTGAAGAATATGGCCTTGGACAAAAGTATTTCATTAAAGTCTAAATGCTTTTGCAATATATATAAAAAAAATATGTACTCTGCAGATAACCAAAAATTCTATTATCTTAGTCTCACTTCTCATTAGACTTCCATAAAGCTTAGCCTGAATGAATCTTTATATGAACTTTTCTGATTATTTTGAAATAAAAGTATTTCCCAAATTTTGTTAATTTTAGTTTTAAAATTTATCTTTTCCAAAAAGTGACATTTTTGTATTCTTAACCAAACAAAGTTGCCTGAATCAAGGCTTTGTAACAATATTGATTCACTTTTTATGGTACCAATTTTTGCTATTTTTTTGCCGTGGAATTTGCACTTTTGAATTTTCTTGAAGGTTTTAGTATAATTTCTTTTTTTTTTGTAAAAGTCTTGATAGGACGTCATAAATTTGAGTCTATTTATAGTTCTAATAAGAATTGTGGTTTGTAAACATAATTTTGCATAAATTATATATATAAAGTGACTGATGTTGTGGAGATACTTTTGATTCATGACTGAACAATTTATTTTCAGCTCGTTTCTGACTATCAACCCTCAGATACGGAACACTTTAACTAGAGAACAGTATGAAACTGTACGCTATAATGAACCAAATAATGAACTGTAATTTTGTATTTAATACAAAGCTTTTGTTGTTTGTTTATATGTAGACACTTCTGTGTGGAATCTAGCTTCTTCAAACAAATTTGTTCCTTTTGGAAATACTATTATAGTTTGGCATCGTATGGAATATAAACTAATCTTATTGAGTATATAAGGGATTCTGCAACACTTAACTAATTGAAATCAGTCGTTTTTTGGTGTCTGACTTCTTCTCATGTTACTTTAAATCTGTGGTGTACTGAAATAGTAGAGATAAAGGGTGTATGTGACTTTTATTATTAGAAATAGTCTGATGAACTCTGAAAAAAATTTATACATGAGAGTGAGAGTCGTATGTAAGAGTTATGCAGTGTGCTTTGTTTTCACTATAAACTTTAAAGGGGGTAAGGGTCATTTTTAAACCCATATCCAAAACATTGTTGAAGATGGATTTTTAGAGCCTTATTTTTATTGCTCTTTTCATTGTTAAAACTATGACAAGATTCTCTTTGGACCTCTATCCTCAATCAATCTTCTTTGTCAATAGCATTATAAACTGTTTTGGCTGCTACAACTGGGAATAGTTGGAGTTTTGTTATGACATTTTTAAAAGCAACAGCCACATACAGTAGTTAATTTATTAATTGTTTAGTTGTTGAATACTGTGGTGTATATGACTTTGAGAAACCAACCCAACAACAACAAGATGAAATACAGGAGATAACTGTATAGCCATAGTATTAATGAACATTGTTGAATAAAATAAAATTTACCATGATGTCACATGATAGCAAATACACCTGTTTTGTAGGCAAAATTAGAAAATTACCATTGCCCTAACTTAAAATTTAAAACATAAATAATTCTGACTGAAAAGATATCATTCCTGTTGAGTTCAGTTAAGTAGAATATAAATGACTATTTCCTTGAAAGAAGGATAAGGTTATGGGAAAATACGAAAGAATTCAAATCAACAAAAAACTATTTTGTGCTAATAGAATAATTTACCCAACCAAAATTTCTAACATTGTCATACAAACTTGGAAATAGGCTATTTAGAACTTAATAACATACCATCTAGTACATTATTATAATCTATCAGAAAGTGGAATTGTACCATTTTATGAGATGCAATTATTTTCATGTTCCAAGATTAAAACTTAAATACTTTTTCTGTAGCTTTAACTGCTCTATGTTTATTGAATATGATTAAAATAATTATGTTTACAAAATTAGGTATGTATCTTATATTACTGTTATAATCCATTTTCTGTGATATTTTATGTTACATTTGAATTGTAGAATTTACGCAATAAATTATTTTATGAATTTGCATGTTTTAATTTATTACAGTCAGAATATTCTGAGGGACAATCCATAAAATGATTGTCCCTGTTTGTAGAATTCAAAGGTCATTAGGTTTTATAAAGTTTCAGCAAACAGTTTACTGTTACAACATCACCATGCTGAATACTAATCAAAGTTGTCCAAAGCCTATAACAATATATGATTGAAAAGAGATCGATACATGTACATGTAAAAATATCCTAAATTTATATTTTAAACAAGCAACATATGATTGGACTTCTTTTGGATCCCTTTATAACAAAAAATAACAAGGTATAACATATATCAACAAAATTACATGATTTTGATTTTCACAGGATATTAATCTGTCAATAGGAATTTTGTCAAACATCAGTTTTAGGCATTCAAATTTGTTGAAATTTAAGGAATTCCTTGTCTGCATGTGGATACACATCATCAATCATTTCTTAGAAACAAATTAACTTTAAAGCAATAAAATGGGGAATGCTTCTTGGAGAGATTGGCAGTTTGTGTTAAGATGAAGATCATATGACCCATATTTCTCAGTTCAGTAGCATTTATTAATTTTAATCTATCTTAGCTATGTTTATTTTATGTCAGAGTTCAGCTCTCATATATTAGTGACCTTTGATTTTATAACTTGGTGTAAAAATGTAAAAATGGAAGTATGACAACCATCCACATAAAGTAGATAACTGTGACCTACATTTTATTTGTTATTTACTTAAATTCAATCTTACACTGGAGCTGAGATCATGGATGCTAAGTAACCTTCAATCATATAATTGTTGTAAGGATGTAATATAGTATAGCTGTATTCCTCAAGTACCTCACTGGCATGTGAAGTTCTATAGTTTCTTAGAAACAAATTAACTTAAAACCATAACATGGGGAATGCTTCTTAGAGAGATTGACAGTGTGTGTTAAGATGAAGGTCATATAACCTATAGTTCTCAGTTGTGTTGCATTGATTAATTTTAAGCTATCTTAGTTATGTTTAGTTTTATAAAAGAGTTCAGGTCTCATATATTAGTGACCTTTGATCTTATAACTTGGTGTAAAAATGTAATTATACCCCACACAACGAGTTGCGGAGGGTATAATGTTTTTGACCCGTCAGTCCGTCCGTCTGTCTGTCCGTCAGTCCTGTTTCTTGTCATCGCAACTCCTCTCAAACCACACAACAGAATTTCACGAAACCTTTTTAGATATAAGGATATACTATGTGGTTGTGCATATCGACAGGAAATTACGATTCAATTCTTTTTCTAGGAGTTACGCCCCTTTGAACTTATTTACTTTAATGTACTACTGCAACAGTTTGTCATCGCAACTACTCTCAAACCACACAACAGAATTTCATGAAACCTTTTCAGATAATAAGGACATACTACGTAGATGTGCATATCAACAGCAAATTATGATTCAATTTTTTTTCCAGGAGTTACGCCCCTTTGAACTTATTTTCTCAATATACTACTGCAACCTTTTGTCATTGCAACTCCTCTCAAACCACACAACAGAATTTAAAGAAACCTTTTCAGATAATAAGGATATACTACGTAGATGTGCATATCGACAGCAAATTATGATTCAATTTTTTCCAGGAGTTACGCCTTTGAACTTATTTGCCCAATATACTACTGCAACCTTTTGTCATCGCAACTCCTCTCAAACCACACAACAGAATTTCATGAAAACTTTTCAGATAATAAGGACATACTACGAGATGTGCATATCGACAGCAAATTACGATTCAATTTTTTTCCAGGAGTTACGCCTTTGAACTTATTTGCCCAATATACTACTGCAACCTTTTGTCATCGCAACTCCTCTCAAACCACACAACAGAATTTCATGAAACCTTTTCAGATAATAAGGACATACTACGTAGATGTGCATATCGACAGGAAATTACGATTCAATTCTTTTTCTAGGAGTTACGCCCCTTTGAACTTATTTACTTTAATGTACTACTGCAACAGTTTGTCATCGCAACTCCTCTCAAACCACACAACAGAATTTCATGAAACCTTTTCAGATAATAAGGACATACTACGTAGATGTGCATATCGACAGCAAATTATGATTCAATTTTTTCCAGGAGTTACGCCTTTGAACTTATTTGCCCAATATACTACTGCAACCTTTTGTCATCGCAACTCCTCTCAAACCACACAACAGAATTTCATGAAACTGTGTAGATAATAAGGACATACTATGTAGATGTGCATATTGACAGGAAATTATGATTCAATTTTTTTTCTGATACAATTTTTTTTCTTACACTTATTTTATTTCTCCAATGACAATGTGGGGACGTGGGGTATGTGAGCGCGCTCACTAAGGTTCTTTCATTATGAAAGTGTGGCAACCATCCATACAAAGTAAGTTACTGTGACCTACATTCTAATTGTTATATCTGGAGCTGAGATCATGGATACTAAGTAACCTTTAATCATATAATTGGTGTAAGGCTGTAGTATAGTAAAGCAGTATTCCACAACAAGTAACTCATTGACATGTGAAGTTTTATGTACAAATTCAGATAAGTTACCATATAGCGAAAAGATATATTATGGGGGAGAATACAGGTGTCCCTAAATAGGAACGTCACAATCACCTCCTCAATATGCTTAAACTTATTGAAAGCATCTTGATGGAATTTTATGGATTTATAAAATTGAGAGAATGTCCATTTTAGATTCAGTTTTATATTTTGTTTTATCTCGTAAATGAATTGAATTATCAAAGCTGGTTTAAAAGCTGAATCAACGAATGAAATATATTTGCAGCTACAAACTTTTCAATTTAACTTTTAACTTTAAAATTGTTAATAAATGTGATAAGTATGAAAGGTATCACTTTAGTAAATGACCTGTCAGAATTTTAATGAGTTTTGATGGACTTGTTTAGTCCATAACAAACATATACATCAATAATTTATAAATGATAAATAACATTGAATAGCAATGAATGTTTATTAACTGCTATGGTCACACAGTTACACAACATGGGGATTCAGTTCAGGTAGATCATTCTGATTGAAGATTTTCACCTGGGTATGAAAATAAAATCATCTGGGTAACAGAGAAGTGTTGTGTTTACATCATCAAATATATATCAACATTCTTTACAAATAAAGATTTAAATGGAATTTAATTTATGTGATATGAAAAACTTCTATGTATTTAATATGTGTAATGATGGAATTCATAATTAAAACACTTCCATAACTTATGTATACTATAAAATTTTAGTCAAAAGAACCCATTTGGTTATCAAAACCACAAAATGTCATATCTAACAAATAGGCTATTTACATTTGATGATTTAAATGGAAGTCTGAAACCATGCATTCAAACCTTACAAAATCACTTTAAATTAAGGACTGTATCTCCCTCATGCATAGCTCTGGTTCCTTGTCCGGGTTTGGCTTTACTTTTGGTCCTTTTTGGTTTTACCAGCTCTTCCATGTTTGTATTAGGTTTTTGTATGTTCAAATATTTAGGCCTAGAGCATCTCTGATGAAACATTAATTGTCGAAATGCACGTCTAGTGTTGTAAGATTTGTACAGTAAATGTTATTACAAACGTTTGCATTTACCACAGTCAGAGAATTCGCCTTTTCAGAATCTTAAGGACTAAAAAATTTGTTATTTCATTGTTTGTATCCAAAACAAAAATAATGACATGTCAATGGTTGAATTTCAATTGTTTAGGACATTGTTTGCCAATCACAACATTTTGGTTTATGCTATGAAAATATTAACCAGATTGCATAAGAGTATGAAACAGTGAATTGGTATTAACAGAAGTGATTCACATAAAATATAAATAGAACAAATAAAATGGGAAAAAAATGAATGAAATTAAGTTATAAATAGAGTTACTGGATGTAGTGCGTCACTAGTACAATGTATTACCATATAATTTTGAGGGTTACATTATCTCATTAAATGTGATGTCATTGTCTAGATGGGCCCACAATCACAATTATGGTACAATTCTATATAATTCTTTACATTTTTAAATTAAAAAAAAAAAGTGGTTTCTTCAAAATATTTTTCTATACAAGACAACATATCCAATTTTTATGAAAATTTACCATACACAACTCATATATGAACCATTAAATCCTATACTATCACAGAAATTAAATATTTTGAAATATTTACACTTTGCATGCATACTCACTTTTTCCACACAGCTTTTCACAAATCCTTTTCAACTCACCTGGCCCAAAGTGCAAAGTGAGCTTTTCTCATCACTTGGCATCTGCTATCTGTCGTGGTCATGGTCTTTAACTTTCATGAAAATTTTCTCCTCTGAAACTACTGGGCCAAATTTAACCAAACTTGTCCACAATCAGTCTGATAACTCTGCCTGCCAACCAACATGGTTTTGTCTTTCGTCTTGAAAATTGCTATATATAGAGAAAATCTGAAAGAGGCAGAAATGTTCAGAATGTTTATAATTATTGTTCATTTACATTAAGACTGTCAGATGACTTCTAAAAGGAGTTATTGCCTTTAAATGACAAATTTTACCATATTAATTTTCAATTTTTATGCCCCACCTACGACAGTAGAGGGGCATTGTGTTTTTCGATCTCTGTGTCCGTTCGTCCGTCTGTCCGTCCTGCTTCAGGTTAAAGTTTTTGGTCAAGGTAGTTTTTGATGAGTTTGAAGTCCAATCAACTTGAAACTTAGTACACATGTTCCCTATGATATGATCTTTCTAATTTAAATGCCAAATTAGAGTTTTGACCCCAATTTCACGGTCCACTGAACATAGAAAATGATAGTGTGAGAGGGGCATCCATGTACTATGGACACATTCTTGTTAATATTATCTTGAAAACTATAAAAGATATAAACTTTAAATAGCAGAAATGATAAGCAGGACAAGATCTACAAATAAGTCCACGAGACCAAATTCGTCAGTCAACTCCTAATAGAAGTTATTGTTTTTTAAAGATGATTTTTACCAATTTTTGCATTTTTGCCTATTATCTTGAAAACTAAAATAGATTGATAGACACTTCAAATAGCAAAAATGGTCAGCAAGACAAGATCTACAAATAAGTCAACTAGGTGGAAATCATCAGTTGACTCCTTAGTGCAGCTATTGCTACTTAATAAAGATTTTTACCAAGTTTTTGCATTTTTGCCTATTATTTTGAAAATTATTAGCAAGACAAGATCTGCAAATAGGTCAGCATAGATGAAATTGTCTTATAGTTGTTGTTGCCCATTAATTTATAGAAAAAGAGATTTTTTAGTAAAGAATTATATTCTAGTCTACAATGTTGGAAAGTGTCCATTGTTGCATTTTTGCTAGCCAAGGGTTATGATCCAGTCCCCTCAGAGAGGAAGGGACTGGATCATAACCCTTGGCTAGCGAAGATGCCATTGATCTAGGTGAGCAACACAGGCTCTTTAGAGCCTCTAGTTTTCTAGTTTTTTATTAAACCTGTTCTATTATGTACATACAATAAAAAAATACATAGTAATATTGTTTTCACTTAAAAGTTGAGGAAATAGTCAGAAGAAAGGTAAGCCAAAGGATGGTAATTACGATCCTTAGTTTGATGATCTTGTTATTGGTACAGATTATTTTGTTAGGAACCTTATTGACAATGTTTTCATAAAATTTAATATGATTTCAAATGAAAGGCTAGTCACTTTTCATTTCTATAAACTTGTGAGCTTAGTTTGGGTTGTTGAATGTCAAATACAACAAATTCATGCTCTCAGTCTATGTCTTAATAGTCCAAGGTTGGCATCTTGCTTTAGTCTCAATTTCCTTAGTTCTTGTTATTCTCTTTAGACAAATTTGTTGTGGCTAGGACTGCAATTTCTTAATGTTCTTGCAGCATGATGATATTTGAAATGACCTTAATCAATAATATTCCCCTCCAATGTATGCCCCACCTAAAAACAGAAGAGAGTGGTATGTTTTTCGGTCAGTGGGTCCTTCTGTCTATCCCATAACAGTTTAAAGTTTTGAGTTTGTGGTATCAACTTGAAACTTAATACACATATTCATTATGAAGTTAACTATTAATATGTATGCAAAATTCAGGGTTTTGACCCAAATTTCACATGTCACTGAAAATGGATATGTTTAGTTTAAGGTAGGTCAAATGTTTGGTTTAAGGTATTTTGTGTCACATTATCTAGAAACCTAGTACACATGTTCATTATGGAGAGAACTGTTCAAAATCATGTTTTGCCCCCAATTTCACGCTTCACTGAATACGGAAATGTGATAGTCAGAGAGGGCCATTGTGTCCTATGGACACATCTTGTTAAACCCCTTGCTAGGAAGTAGAGGGGGAAATATAGTTGTTGACCAGTCAGTCTGTCAGTCATTTTAGTCTTCCGAATGTTACTCAATTACTTTATAATGGATTGCTTCCTTACTATTATATATTGTCACCTTCAATTAGAGGAAGTATCCTAGTGATTTTGAGGTCACCATGTCAAAGGTCAAGGTCATAGTTACTAAAAAATAGACTGAAATAAGTGCAAAAGAGTGGATTCCAGATACTACATATGGGATTGCAACCTTTACCTATATAAAGTTCTACCATCAACTCCTATGTCCTAAATCAAAACCCCAAACACAAGATATGAACAAAGAGAACTGGTTCCCTGGAACAGCAGCTTTAACATGATGGGAATAGTTGTAATAATATTCAATCCTCCCCCCTTTTTTATTTTGATCAGTGACAAAGATACAGAAAAAAAATCACAATAAAAGTCAGGTCACAGAAGGAATTAACTCTATATATGTCTGTATAAAAGACAACAAAACAAAGCTACAAGTATAGCAATACTTCAATACAATTGCACATAAGTTCTTTTATTATTTACACTTTTGGGTATTTAGCTGAATTTTCTACAAATGACACCAGATTTGTTTTTGGATCACCATCTGGTGCATGCAACAATCACTTTTTAGTTACGACATCTTTGCAGGAACTTGTTGGACTTTAAAAGTAATGGCCAAATGCATACACCTGAAAATATGTCTATTGCAAAAAGATTTTGAAAAAATACACAAGTTATCCAACATATATACTTATCTTAAAAATATACAATTCCAAGTAAATTATGGGTACATTTTGCCAAAATGCAAAAGCATATGTTCTTCTTATAAAAATACCATACAATTGCACCTAGTTCATCTGTATTCTATATACTTGAAATGAATCTACAAATTAAGAGAAAAATATTGAAAATTAGAAATTTCTCAATTTATATTGCATTGTTTCTCTTGTTTTCTTTCAGTGCTGGTTTTATGATATTTTATGACTTTGTTCTGAACTTGGACCCACGGACCACAGCATGTCGTTTGATAGTGGGTCTGCACGGTACAGGTCAGTCCATAGGAGAACCTACAGTCCTTCCTACTGTTTACACAGAACCTGCCACTAGAGCAGTGGGCACGTCGGGTGGTGCCAATGCTGTAATAGGAGCCAGACAGCCTGTACCCAAGTAAGTATCACAGTGGGTAATTCTTTATTGAGTGTATTCAGAACATTTCCTCTAATTGAGTGGAATTAAACCTAAGTATGTATTCCAGTCAATATGAATAGTTCTACCATCAGTGTGTACATACCTCACTGTAGAGCTATAAGTACAGGGGATGTCATCTCGGATTCATGGAAAAATAAATGCATAATCCTGAATTCCCGAAAAATAAGGGCCAAATCCCAACTTCCCGAAAAAGGTCTTGCAGCCCCTCATAGATAGGTTAACCTTAGTCATCATTGATATAAATATGAACAAATTTAATTATCTTGACATAAATTTTACACATGATGACATCAGTTATTTCTGTGTAAAATTTTAAATTCAAGCAAATTGAAACTGGCTCACATTCCTAAAATAAAGGAAAAAAATTGTAATAATGCTATAATTACAGCCAATTTTGTGTCAATAAAAGGTCCTCTAGTTCCTATTTCTTAGGGGCACCCTCCTTACATCAAATCCTGGATCCGTGCCTGGGAAGTTATAGAATGATAATATTTATTAAGTGAACGCATAAAGAGATAAAAAGATATAGATGTGTGCAGACCTTGGTGACCTATGATTGATGATGTCATTTTATAATTGAGGGTAGGAGCAATATAGAGCAGTGCACATTTGAAAGAAATATCAATATCACTATTATATCTAGATGTAGGAGTTACAATTGTCCGTTGTGCATGAGTTTTCAATATCAGTCATATATTTTAGATGCAGGTGGTTTTGCAATAGTTTACAATATGTAATATATTTTTTACAGGTGTCCAGCTGACCCAGATTTAGGTGTTGTTGTAGAGTTACAGTTGTCAGGTGGTCCTGCATCAGAATATGACAAACATAGTTTGATAACACGTGCCTGGGTTAAAGTGCCATTGTTTGATAATGATGCAAAATTAATAGCAGGAAAATTTAGGATACCATTTAGAAATGTACCAATCAAACCATTTCTACATGCTAGTGAACTACAGAAATTGGAAAAGGTTTGTCAGTTATCTCCCCTTAACTGTAGAAATAAAAATTACTCAGATTAAACTTAATCAGTTATCTCCCCTTAACTGTAGTAATAAAAATTACTCAGATAAAACATAATCAAATACAAAACAGAAACAGAAACAGAAACAAAAATTTAATAATGAAATTAGGAAGTAGTGACTCCCTGAAGTGACTACTTCTTCAGGGTTTTACCTTAGAGCTATCCATTGGATGACAAATTCTTAACTTAAACTTGATATTGTCAGAGACGATTGATTGGAATAGACATTAAAGGCAATAGAAAAGAAAAAAAAAGTACTGTAGTATGAAAAAAATTTGCATTAAACACATCATACTGACTAGCATTTTTATATTCTCTCAGTTTGACTTGACTAATGTTATAATGGTACAATGTATTGTCTCTTCTAAGGTTACAATGCTGAATTAGATTTTATATACTATCAGTTTGACAGAGTTATTGTCTATTTTAGTTTGACAATGCTGAATGTTATATACTATCAGTTTGACAGAGTTATTGTCTATTTTAGTTTGATGATGCTGAATTAAATGTTATATACTATCAGTTTGACAGAGTTATTGTCTATTTTAGTTTGATGATGCTGAATTAAATGTTATATACTATCAGTTTGACAGAGTTATTGTCTATTTTAGTTTGAGGATGCTGAATTAAATGTTATATACTATCAGTTTGACAGAGTTATTGTCTATTTTAGTTTGATGATGCTGAATTAAATGTTATATACTATCAGTTTGACAGAGTTATTGTCTATTTTAGTTTGATGATGGTGAATTAAATGTTATATACTATCAGTTTGACAGAGTTATTGTCTATTTTAGTTTGACAATGCTGAATTAAATGTTATATACTATCAGTTTGACAGAGTTATTGTCTATTTTAGTTTGATGATGCTGAATTAAATGTTATATACTATCAGTTTGACAGAGTTATTGTCTATTTTAGTTTGATGATGCTGAATTAAATGTTATATACTATCAGTTTGACAGAGTTATTGTCTATTTTAGTTTGATGATGCTGAATTAAATGTTATATACTATCAGTTTGACAGAGTTATTGTCTATTTTAGTTTGACAATGCTGAATTAGATGTTATATACTATCAGTTTGACAGAGTTATTGTCTATTTTAGTTTGAGGATGCTGAATTAAATGTTATATACTATCAGTTTGACAGAGTTATTGTCTATTTTAGTTTGAGGATGCTGAATTAAATGTTATATACTATCAGTTTGACAGAGTTATTGTCTATTTTAGTTTGATGATGCTGAATTAAATGTTATATACTATCAGTTTGACAGAGTTATTGTCTATTTTAGTTTGATGATGCTGAATTAAATGTTATATACTATCAGTTTGACAGAGTTATTGTCTATTTTAGTTTGACAATGCTGAATTAAATGTTATATACTATCAGTTTGACAGAGTTATTGTCTATTTTAGTTTGATGATGCTGAATTAAATGTTATATACTATCAGTTTGACAGAGTTATTGTCTATTTTAGTTTGACAATGCTGAATTAAATGTTATATACTATCAGTTTGACAGAGTTATTGTCTATTTTAGTTTGACAATGCTGAATTAAATGTTATATACTATCAGTTTGACAGAGTTATTGTCTATTTTAGTTTGATGATGCTGAATTAAATGTTATATACTATCAGTTTGACAGAGTTATTGTCTATTTTAGTTTGACAATGCTGAATTAAATGTTATATACTATCAGTTTGACAGAGTTATTGTCTATTTTAGTTTGATGATGCTGAATTAAATGTTATATACTATCAGTTTGACAGAGTTATTGTCTATTTTAGTTTGATGATGCTGAATTAGATTTTATATACTATCAGTTTGACAGAGTTATTGTCTATTTTAGTTTGATGATGCTGAATTAAATGTTATATACTATCAGTTTGACAGAGTTATTGTCTATTTTAGTTTGATGATGGTGAATTAAATGTTATATACTATCAGTTTGACAGAGTTATTGTCTATTTTAGTTTGACAATGCTGAATTAGATGTTATATACTATCAGTTTGACAGAGTTATTGTCTATTTTAGTTTGATGATGCTGAATTAAATGTTATATACTATCAGTTTGACAGAGTTATTGTCTATTTTAGTTTGACAATGCTGAATTAATGTTATATACTATCAGTTTGACAGAATTATTGTCTACTGAATTAAATGTTATATACTATCAGTTTGACAGAGTTATTGTCTATTTTAGTTTGATGATGCTGAATTAAATGTTATATACTATCAGTTTGACAGAGTTATTGTCTATTTTAGTTTGACAATGCTGAATTAAATGTTATATACTATCAGTTTGACAGAGTTATTGTCTATTTTAGTTTGATGATGCTGAATTAAATGTTATATACTATCAGTTTGACAGAGTTATTGTCTATTTTAGTTTGACAATGCTGAATTAAATGTTATATACTATCAGTTTGACAGAGTTATTGTCTATTTTAGTTTGACAATGCTGAATTAAATGTTATATACTATCAGTTTGACAGAGTTATTGTCTATTTTAGTTTGACAATGCTGAATTAAATGTTATATACTATCAGTTTGACAGAGTTATTGTCTATTTTAGTTTGACAATGCTGAATTAAATGTTATATACTATCAGTTTGACAGAGTTATTGTCTATTTTAGTTTGACAATGCTGAATTAAATGTTATATACTATCAGTTTGACAGAGTTATTGTCTATTTTAGTTTGACAATGCTGAATTAAATGTTATATACTATCAGTTTGACAGAGTTATTGTCTATTTTAGTTTGACAATGCTGAATTAAATGTTATATACTATCAGTTTGACAGAGTTATTGTCTATTTTAGTTTGACAATGCTGAATTAAATGTTATATACTATCAGTTTGACAGAGTTATTGTCTATTTTAGTTTGACAATGCTGAATTAAATGTTATATACTATCAGTTTGACAGAGTTATTGTCTATTTTAGTTTGACAATGCTGAATTAAATGTTATATACTATCAGTTTGACAGAGTTATTGTCTATTTTAGTTTGATGATTATTGTCTATTTTAGCTGAATTAAATGTTATATACTATCAGTTTGACAGAGTTATTGTCTATTTTAGTTTGATGATGCTGAATTAAATGTTATATACTATCAGTTTGACAGAGTTATTGTCTATTTTAGTTTGACAATGCTGAATTAAATGTTATATACTATCAGTTTGACAGAGTTATTGTCTATTTTAGTTTGATGATGCTGAATTAAATGTTATATACTATCAGTTTGACAGAGTTATTGTCTATTTTAGTTTGACAATGCTGAATTAAATGTTATATACTATCAGTTTGACAGAGTTATTGTCTATTTTAGTTTGACAATGCTGAATTAAATGTTATATACTATCAGTTTGACAGAGTTATTGTCTATTTTAGTTTGACAATGCTGAATTAATGTTATGTTATATACTATCAGTTTGACAGAGTTATTGTCTATTTTAGTTTGATGATGCTGAATTAAATGTTATATACTATCAGTTTGACAGAGTTATTGTCTATTTTAGTTTGATGATGCTGAATTAAATGTTATATACTATCAGTTTGACAGAGTTATTGTCTATTTTAGTTTGATGATGCTGAATTAAATGTTATATACTATCAGTTTGACAGAGTTATTGTCTATTTTAGTTTGATGATGCTGAATTAAATGTTATATACTATCAGTTTGACAGAGTTATTGTCTATTTTAGTTTGATGATGCTGAATTAAATGTTATATACTATCAGTTTGACAGAGTTATTGTCTATTTTAGTTTGATGATGCTGAATTAAATGTTATATACTATCAGTTTGACAGAGTTATTGTCTATTTTAGTTTGATGATGCTGAATTAAATGTTATATACTATCAGTTTGACAGAGTTATTGTCTATTTTAGTTTGATGATGCTGAATTAAATGTTATATACTATCAGTTTGACAGAGTTATTCTATTTTAGTTTGATGATGCTGAATTAAATGTTATATACTATCAGTTTGACAGAGTTATTGTCTATTTTAGTTTGATGATGCTGAATTAAATGTTATATACTATCAGTTTGACAGAGTTATTGTCTATTTTAGTTTGATGATGCTGAATTAAATGTTATATACTATCAGTTTGACAGAGTTATTGTCTATTTTAGTTTGATGATGCTGAATTAAATGTTATATACTATCAGTTTGACAGAGTTATTGTCTATTTTAGTTTGATGATGCTGAATTAAATGTTATATACTATCAGTTTGACAGAGTTATTGTCTATTTTAGTTTGACAATGCTGAATTAAATGTTATATACTATCAGTTTGACAGAGTTATTGTCTATTTTAGTTTGATGATGCTGAATTAAATGTTATATACTATCAGTTTGACAGAGTTATTGTCTATTTTAGTTTGACTGCTGAATTAAATGTTATATACTATCAGTTTGACAGAGTTATTGTCTATTTTAGTTTGATGATGCTGAATTAAATGTTATATACTATCAGTTTGACAGAGTTATTGTCTATTTTAGTTTGATGATGCTGAATTAAATGTTATATACTATCAGTTTGACAGAGTTATTGTCTATTTTAGTTTGATGATGCTGAATTAAATGTTATATACTATCAGTTTGACAGAGTTATTGTCTATTTTAGTTTGACAATGCTGAATTAAATGTTATATACTATCAGTTTGACAGAGTTATTGTCTATTTTAGTTTGATGATGCTGAATTAAATGTTATATACTATCAGTTTGACAGAGTTATTGTCTATTTTAGTTTGATGATGCTGAATTAAATGTTATATACTATCAGTTTGACAGAGTTATTGTCTATTTTAGTTTGATGATGCTGAATTAAATGTTATATACTATCAGTTTGACAGAGTTATTGTCTATTTTAGTTTGATGATGCTGAATTAAATGTTATATACTATCAGTTTGACAGAGTTATTGTCTATTTTAGTTTGATGATGCTGAATTAAATGTTATATACTATCAGTTTGACAGAGTTATTGTCTATTTTAGTTTGATGATGCTGAATTAAATGTTATATACTATCAGTTTGACAGAGTTATTGTCTATTTTAGTTTGATGATGCTGAATTAAATGTTATATACTATCAGTTTGACAGAGTTATTGTCTATTTTAGTTTGATGATGCTGAATTAAATGTTATATACTATCAGTTTGACAGAGTTATTGTCTATTTTAGTTTGATGATGCTGAATTAAATGTTATATACTATCAGTTTGACAGAGTTATTGTCTATTTTAGTTTGATGATGCTGAATTAAATGTTATATACTATCAGTTTGACAGAGTTATTGTCTATTTTAGTTTGATGATGCTGAATTAAATGTTATATACTATCAGTTTGACAGAGTTATTGTCTATTTTAGTTTGATGATGCTGAATTAAATGTTATATACTATCAGTTTGACAGAGTTATTGTCTATTTTAGTTTGATGATGCTGAATTAAATGTTATATACTATCAGTTTGACAGAGTTATTGTCTATTTTAGTTTGATGATGCTGAATTAAATGTTATATACTATCAGTTTGACAGAGTTATTGTCTATTTTAGTTTGACAATGCTGAATTAAATGTTATATACTATCAGTTTGACAGAGTTATTGTCTATTTTAGTTTGATGATGCTGAATTAGATGTTATATACTATCAGTTTGACAGAGTTATTGTCTATTTTAGTTTGATGATGCTGAATTAAATGTTATATACTATCAGTTTGACAGAGTTATTGTCTATTTTAGTTTGATGATGCTGAATTAGATGTTATATACTATCAGTTTGACAGAGTTATTGTCTATTTTAGTTTGACAATGCTGAATTAAATGTTATATACTATCAGTTTGACAGAGTTATTGTCTATTTTAGTTTGATGATGCTGAATTAAATGTTATATACTATCAGTTTGACAGAGTTATTGTCTATTTTAGTTTGATGATGCTGAATTAAATGTTATATACTATCAGTTTGACAGAGTTATTGTCTATTTTAGTTTGATGATGCTGAATTAAATGTTATATACTATCAGTTTGACAGAGTTATTGTCTATTTTAGTTTGACAATGCTGAATTAAATGTTATATACTATCAGTTTGACAGAGTTATTGTCTATTTTAGTTTGACAATGCTGAATTAAATGTTATATACTATCAGTTTGACAGAGTTATTGTCTATTTTAGTTTGATGATGCTGAATTAAATGTTATATACTATCAGTTTGACAGAGTTATTGTCTATTTTAGTTTGACAATGCTGAATTAAATGTTATATACTATCAGTTTGACAGAGTTATTGTCTATTTTAGTTTGACAATGCTGAATTAAATGTTATATACTATCAGTTTGACAGAGTTATTGTCTATTTTAGTTTGATGATGCTGAATTAAATGTTATATACTATCAGTTTGACAGAGTTATTGTCTATTTTAGTTTGATGATGCTGAATTAAATGTTATATACTATCAGTTTGACAGAGTTATTGTCTATTTTAGTTTGACAATGCTGAATTAAATGTTATATACTATCAGTTTGACAGAGTTATTGTCTATTTTAGTTTGACAGATGCTGAATTAAATGTTATATACTATCAGTTTGACAGAGTTATTGTCTATTTTAGTTTGACAATGCTGAATTAAATGTTATATACTATCAGTTTGACAGAGTTATTGTCTATTTTAGTTTGATGATGCTGAATTAAATGTTATATACTATCAGTTTGACAGAGTTATTGTCTATTTTAGTTTGATGATGCTGAATTAAATGTTATATACTATCAGTTTGACAGAGTTATTGTCTATTTTAGTTTGACAATGCTGAATTAAATGTTATATACTATCAGTTTGACAGAGTTATTGTCTATTTTAGTTTGATGATGCTGAATTAAATGTTATATACTATCAGTTTGACAGAGTTATTGTCTATTTTAGTTTGATGATGCTGAATTAAATGTTATATACTATCAGTTTGACAGAGTTATTGTCTATTTTAGTTTGACAATGCTGAATTAAATGTTATATACTATCAGTTTGACAGAGTTATTGTCTATTTTAGTTTGAATTAAATGTTATGCTGAATTAAATGTTATATACTATCAGTTTGACAGAGTTATTGTCTATTTTAGTTTGACAATGCTGAATTAAATGTTATATACTATCAGTTTGACAGAGTTATTGTCTATTTTAGTTTGATGATGCTGAATTAAATGTTATATACTATCAGTTTGACAGAGTTATTGTCTATTTTAGTTTGACAATGCTGAATTAAATGTTATATACTATCAGTTTGACAGAGTTATTGTCTATTTTAGTTTGATGATGCTGAATTAAATGTTATATACTATCAGTTTGACAGAGTTATTGTCTATTTTAGTTTGATGATGCTGAATTAAATGTTATATACTATCAGTTTGACAGAGTTATTGTCTATTTTAGTTTGATGATGCTGAATTAAATGTTATATACTATCAGTTTGACAGAGTTATTGTCTATTTTAGTTTGATGATGCTGAATTAAATGTTATATACTATCAGTTTGACAGAGTTATTGTCTATTTTAGTTTGACAATGCTGAATTAAATGTTATATACTATCAGTTTGACAGAGTTATTGTCTATTTTAGTTTGATGATGCTGAATTAAATGTTATATACTATCAGTTTGACAGAGTTATTGTCTATTTTAGTTTGACAATGCTGAATTAAATGTTATATACTATCAGTTTGACAGAGTTATTGTCTATTTTAGTTTGATGATGCTGAATTAAATGTTATATACTATCAGTTTGACAGAGTTATTGTCTATTTTAGTTTGATGATGCTGAATTAAATGTTATATACTATCAGTTTGACAGAGTTATTGTCTATTTTAGTTTGACAATGCTGAATTAAATGTTATATACTATCAGTTTGACAGAGTTATTGTCTATTTTAGTTTGATGATGCTGAATTAAATGTTATATACTATCAGTTTGACAGAGTTATTGTCTATTTTAGTTTGACAATGCTGAATTAAATGTTATATACTATCAGTTTGACAGAGTTATTGTCTATTTTAGTTTGACAATGCTGAATTAAATGTTATATACTATCAGTTTGACAGAGTTATTGTCTATTTTAGTTTGATGATGCTGAATTAAATGTTATATACTATCAGTTTGACAGAGTTATTGTCTATTTTAGTTTGATGATGCTGAATTAAATGTTATATACTATCAGTTTGACAGAGTTATTGTCTATTTTAGTTTGATGATGCTGAATTAAATGTTATATACTATCAGTTTGACAGAGTTATTGTCTATTTTAGTTTGATGATGCTGAATTAGATGTTATATACTATCAGTTTGACAGAGTTATTGTCTATTTTAGTTTGATGATGCTGAATTAAATGTTATATACTATCAGTTTGACAGAGTTATTGTCTATTTTAGTTTGATGATGCTGAATTAGATGTTATATACTATCAGTTTGACAGAGTTATTGTCTATTTTAGTTTGACAATGCTGAATTAAATGTTATATACTATCAGTTTGACAGAGTTATTGTCTATTTTAGTTTGATGATGCTGAATTAAATGTTATATACTATCAGTTTGACAGAGTTATTGTCTATTTTAGTTTGATGATGCTGAATTAAATGTTATATACTATCAGTTTGACAGAGTTATTGTCTATTTTAGTTTGATGATGCTGAATTAAATGTTATATACTATCAGTTTGACATTGTCTATTTTAGTTTGATGATGCTGAATTACAGAGTTATTGTCTATTTTAGTTTGACAATGCTGAATTAAATGTTATATACTATCAGTTTGACATTATTGTCTATTTTAGTTTGATGATGCTGAATTAAATGTTATATACTATCAGTTTGACAGAGTTATTGTCTATTTTAGTTTGATGATGCTGAATTAAATGTTATATACTATCAGTTTGACAGAGTTATTGTCTATTTTAGTTTGATGATGCTGAATTAAATGTTATATACTATCAGTTTGACATTGTCTATTTTAGTTTGATGATGCTGAATTAGATTTTATATACTATCAGTTTGACAGAGTTATTGTCTATTTTAGTTTGACAATGCTGAATTAAATGTTATATACTATCAGTTTGACAGAGTTATTGTCTATTTTAGTTTGACAATGCTGAATTAAATGTTATATACTATCAGTTTGACAGAGTTATTGTCTATTTTAGTTTGATGATGCTGAATTAAATGTTATATACTATCAGTTTGACAGAGTTATTGTCTATTTTAGTTTGATGATGCTGAATTAAATGTTATATACTATCAGTTTGACAGAGTTATTGTCTATTTTAGTTTGATGATGCTGAATTAAATGTTATATACTATCAGTTTGACAGAGTTATTGTCTATTTTAGTTTGACAATGCTGAATTAAATGTTATATACTATCAGTTTGACAGAGTTATTGTCTATTTTAGTTTGACAATGCTGAATTAAATGTTATATACTATCAGTTTGACAGAGTTATTGTCTATTTTAGTTTGATGATGCTGAATTAAATGTTATATACTATCAGTTTGACAGAGTTATTGTCTATTTTAGTTTGATGATGCTGAATTAAATGTTATATACTATCAGTTTGACAGAGTTATTGTCTATTTTAGTTTGATGATGCTGAATTAGATGTTATATACTATCAGTTTGACAGAGTTATTGTCTATTTTAGTTTGATGATGCTGAATTAGATGTTATATACTATCAGTTTGACAGAGTTATTGTCTATTTTAGTTTGACAATGCTGAATTAAATGTTATATACTATCAGTTTGACAGAGTTATTGTCTATTTTAGTTTGATGATGCTGAATTAAATGTTATATACTATCAGTTTGACAGAGTTATTGTCTATTTTAGTTTGACAATGCTGAATTAAATGTTATATACTATCAGTTTGACAGAGTTATCGTCTATTTTAGTTTGATGATGCTGAATTAGATTTTATATACTATCAGTTTGACAGAGTTATTGTCTATTTTAGTTTGACAATGCTGAATTAAATGTTATATACTATCAGTTTGACAGAGTTATTGTCTATTTTAGTTTGACAATGCTGAATTAAATGTTATATACTATCAGTTTGACATGTCTATTTTAGTTTGATGATGCTGAATTAAATGTTATATACTATCAGTTTGACAGAGTTATTGTCTATTTTAGTTTGACAATGCTGAATTAAATGTTATATACTATCAGTTTGACAGAGTTATTGTCTATTTTAGTTTGATGATGGTGAATTAAATGTTATATACTATCAGTTTGACAGAGTTATTGTCTATTTTAGTTTGATGATGCTGAATTAAATGTTATATACTATCAGTTTGACAGAGTTATTGTCTATTTTAGTTTGATGATGCTGAATTAAATGTTATATACTATCAGTTTGACAGAGTTATTGTCTATTTTAGTTTGATGATGCTGAATTAAATGTTATATACTATCAGTTTGACAGAGTTATTGTCTATTTTAGTTTGACAATGCTGAATTAAATGTTATATACTATCAGTTTGACATTGTCTATTTTAGTTTGATGATGGTGAGTTATATTATCGTATCGTCAACATGAGAGATTCTCAAGTTCAGTCATTATTGAATATATCTGCATCTAATCATCAACAATATAACCAACCTACTGTAAGTACATATTGTATTACCAAACTACTGTTAGTCAAATATTTAGTTTCAATTTAACATATCTGACATGCTTTATATATTGGTTTATTAACTATTGCATATTGTATTTGCTTACAAAACATTTAAGTCAAAGTATTTTATAAATGTATATATTAAACGTAAGGAAAGAATGACTTAATTTGTGATAAGAAATTAGTTTTAGTCCTATTGTGTTAAGATTCAAATGATTTCATAATAAGCCAAACAATTTTTATTTATGTTTTTTCTGTTAGTTAGTCATCAATAGTATTTAGTACTGCACATGTTTTTTCCTTTCTAAAGCAACATTTTTTTATACGACCGCATAATAGTCCAATTTCAAAATTTTCATTACTTTGACCACATTTATTCTGTGTCAGAAACCTATGATGTGTCAAATATTTAATCACAATCCAAATTCAGAGTTGTATCAAGTTTGAATATAGTGTCCATACTTGCACCAACTGTTCAGTGTTCAACTTCTGTGGTCATATCAAGCTGTGCCCCAAGAGCATTTTATTTTAAATGATATTGTCCCTAAATAGAAAGTTCAATAACTTGTTAGACAATTTGTCAATAAACAAGACAAAAGTGTATTTTTCTTTAATTGTGACTAAATATTTTTGCTTCAAGTATATAAGTTAATTTGAAATTAACAAAATAATGTAGACAAATCTAGACATAGATTTGTTTACTGTTGAAATGTGCAAAGTTTATCGAGAAGTATTCTAAATTTATGTATATGTCATAAATGTCATTGATAACATTATTGAAACTGGACAGCTAAAATAGGGATAATATGGTCGTAAACATATATTTTTTAAAGTGTTTATTGTGGAATACTTGTATTAATATAACAAGCTACAGCAAAATTAAAACAAACCGACAAAATGAGCTTGTTTTTCTATGGTGTGATGTTATACTATTGTTTCAGAAAAAGGAGAAGGTTTGGTACCATTAAAGCGTTTAATCCGCTGCAAATGTTTGCACCTGTCCTAAGTCAGGAATCTGATGTACAGTAGTTGTCGCTTGTTTATGTAATGTATACGTGTTTATCGTTTCTCGTTTTTTATATAGACTAGACCGTTGGTTTTCCGTTTGAATGGTTTTACACTAGTAATTTTGGGGCCCTTTATAGCTTGTTGTTCGTGTAAATATTTTTGCTTCAAGTATATAAGTTAATTTGAAAATGTACCTTATTCTGATACAAGAACAGCAATGAATAATTTAAATTAGACTAGCTTGGTTTGCAGTATGTCTATTTGTATGTTGCTTTAGTTTTTATTTGAAATAAAATTGCACTGTTGAAAATTTATCTTCTTTCACTTATCTATGAATTTGTAGCCTTCTGCTGTTACATTTTTTGTTCCTACCAAGGTAAAAACTTTGTTTTATTTCAGATTCCATCGTTGTATAAAACACCAACACCGGTACAAAACCCTCCTCCCCCTCCCAGTATTGGATCTAGAATGTCCAGGTAATGTCAGGGTCAGCTATACATAGATTTCAACTTTCATTTTCTACTTTCTCTTTGTAGTATCAGGACCCTGCTCCTATCTGCATGTTTTGCTTTGGGAGTACTTAAAAATCAACTTCTCTCTGGTGCTGGTTGTAAATTAACATTTTCAAATATAGATTTTTTCTAAATTATAGTGAAAAGAAAGAACTGAAAAGGAGGAGGGTTTTGGTGCTACAATATGTAACTTACATTTTTTTTTAAGTATGCCTGGAGATTTTGGTTGTGATTTGAAATAATATAATGTATATACATTGGCATAAATAAAGTTTAAACAGTTTTGGTAGATGCTTATTTTCAGAGCACTTTTTCATAGTCATTATACACATTTGAATTGCTATATACTTTAGCTAATGGAAATGGTTTATTGGTATTTATAACATTATGTAGACTTGGTGTCATTTCAGTCATTGACTTTATCATTTAAGTTGTTCATTTAACATATGGATATATGGATATCTTGCTTAGTTACTGAAATCTGCACTTATTTTACAAACAGCTTGAATAGTCTTTCATTTAAATGTACTGATGCAATTTATGGTTGTCAGAGTTGATAAAATATTTTTTGTTTTTCTTTACATACTGTCAGACAAAATTAGTGTGAAATTGCTTTTAGGATTTGTAACTTAATGAATTGCAAATGTTAATGGTTTTTATAACTTGGTACCATTATTGACATAAATAAAGCAATGTCTCTTTAATTGAAGTTACAATATTATTTACTACTTTTTAATTGTTATATGTTATAAAAGGGTACTTTTATGTGGATATTATTGTTATATCATTGTATTTTTATAGCCGAGAACTGCGCTTACCCTCTATAACCCCAACGGGAGCACCTTTGCTCCCCGGGATACAACAATAGGATTCCAGGTTGACAGAGTGAAGAAGGCAGAGTTTGGGGAGGGGAAAGTTAGAGTTACAGCATATTATGCTTCCACTGGAAAGGTATTACATTAAATTACAAGAAAAATCGAAAATCAAAAGTAGTTTTTCAAGAAAAATTGTCCAATGGTTTCTTATTGTATTATGTGCATTTCATAATGCATCTCAGGTGATATTGAGATTTAATGTTTGATATGAAATTGATGAACTCGTCTGATCACTTAATGAGTTAAACCACAAGAATTTCTCCTATTTTTATTCATGTGTGACTAATCTATTACATATCTTTGCTCTTCTTTATATGACCATTATGTACAGGGCATATGAAATTTGAACTAATTTTAAAAATCTAAATTTTGATTTATGCCAAAGCAAAGTTTTCTTTTGCACCAAAAATGAATTTTCATTTGCGCCAATTTGATTTGAACTGTAAGATGAGATTAAATTTAGATACTTACTATTAATTAGGATAATTGTAAGGCATATATATATGGTCATGTTACATATACATGTATAGACATACATGAAGAGCTCATTGATTAAAACACTTCTATCGAGATAAGGTGGATCTTTTGCACATCTAAACAAAGAAATAATTATATCAATATATTCGATGTCAACTTATGTTTTCATGACTTGTGATGTTTAACTTAGATATTTATGTGTTTTATTTTACAGGTTGTACAATCATCCACTAGTCCTGTTACATGTAGTACTACAGCTGTTAAATCTAACTTTAAATATGGCTTCCATGTCTTTGGACAGCAAGAAGCTACCTTTAATAATGTAGATATGCAGGGGGATATGGTTTTAATTGCACGCTTTTATTTACGTAAACGACAAGATGTTGTTACAGATGATATTATTTTACATGATCAACAACATGATGCCACACTTTATGACGAGGAAACACTTGTTGCATGGACTGCAGTTCCTTTAGTAATGTCTACAGAAGGTTAACATTTAATTCTATAAACTATATTTCTGCAATGATGAACTAGTAAACAAATTTTGAGATTTTTCTTCCATTTTCTGACCAGAAGGATGCTAGGATGCTGGGTTATTCGTATGCTTTGATTGTTAGGGCCTGCATGAACAGTGGTCCTAATAACTATTTAGATATTCTCTTTAAATTCCAGATAGGATGAAAGAGCTTATGGAAAACCATTGCAAAAGTTGTATATGATTTTCCTTTAAAATGACTTTTGTTGAACTCTCAAATTATAAAAAGTTTGTACCTTAAGTGAAAACCATCATTATTCCAAAAATGTCCTTTTTATGAAGGAGGTATGATAACAGTTATTATTTATTTAAATATAATAATTTACAGCATTCATACCATTTGTTATTTGGCAGGTGGCATTACAGAAATTAGGAAAATCCCTCAATCATTTCTAAATGTTGTTATTATATTTGGGAATGAATAGGATGATAAAGTCTGGTCATTAGAGAATAAATATTATTTATGATGTTTTTGTGATGTGGCAGATAGTTCTAACATGTCATAATTGGACCAAAAGTAGCCATTTTACATGTAGTTTGATGAATAGTTTTGTATGTGCAATAGCCTTTCTGGAAACAATCACATTGCCATCTTTGTATTAGACAAAAATCCTCAAATAAGGTCAAATTCAATTTGAGCAACCCTTTTGAAAAAAATATCAGACTCATGTGTCAAAATATCTTTTTGGGGAAGTTGAGTGTTATTTCTATATTTGAAATAAATTTTAATGGGAAAATGTCACAATGATGAAGTCTGGAAAGTTTTAAAGATTAAGAAATTTGAAATATTTAAGCAAATATATATAGGTTTATTCAGTAAATGTTATGTATTGTATATTTAAGATTTATCTCTGAGAACTAGAACTGATAGTCATAGGTTAAATGCTAGGTACTGAATATTGCTGATTTATCTCTGAGAACTAGAACTGATAGTCATAGGGTAAATGATAGGTACTGAATATTGCTGATTTATCTCTGAGAACTAGAACTGATAGTCATAGGGTAAATGATAGGTACTGAATATTGTTGATTTGTCTCGAAAAGCTAAAACTAATAGTTTAAAGTGAATTTTAGGTGCTAGATAAGTTAGATTTGTCTCTTGATTCCAAGAACTCATAGCTTATATATTTAATGTTAGATACTGTATAATGTATATTTTAGATTTGTCTTTGAGAACCAGAAGGAATTTCAATCCCAATACAATGAACATAAACACAGGAACTCACACCCTCAAATTATTCTATCCACCAGTACCTGACAGTACTCAGATACCATTTGACAATAGACCTTACAAAAGTGATTGGACTCGGTATGGCAAAGCATCACTCAGGATCCACATTTTCCAAGGTCAGCCACGTCCAGGTTCATTGACCCCAAGTGAGGAGTCAGCAGAAGATGGAGAAGAAGTCTTACCTGAGGTAAGGAGGTTTCTTTATTTCTTATTATACTGCCTCGAAATGAAGCCTTGTCTGTGCTCATTAATGTGTCAGGGGCCCATCAAAGGAAAAAACATAATAAATTCATTTTGAAAATAACTTATCAGGTCATTTTGTGTCTGTACCAAGGCAGGCTATTAGGACCATGTGTTGTTCGTTGGTTTTGTCTTTTTGTGTATGCCTATTTTACTCGAAGGAGTTGGGTGTTGGTGGTTTGTGTGGTATATTGTACTAACCAATATTTTCTGTTATTCTTTTTATATCTCCTGTTTTATAAAGCAGGCACTATATAGTAATGGGGAAGTCCATCTATCTGTTTGTTTAATTGTCTTACTTTTGTATCAGCTACTGCACCTGAAGTGCTTGACAGATTATTGTGAAACTTTCACAGAATCTTACTGATGTGATCGTAATTCATTTCTTCATCTAGATATTTTTTTAGGTGTTTACTTTAAGATGACACAGATTTCATCTTATCTGCACACTATAGTACATATTTGTATCTGCTTCTGCTCCTAAACCCCATATCTTAATTTAATGACAATAGCTCAGTATTTTTAGCTCACCTGGCCATATTTTTAGCTCATCTCATCACTTTGCGTCCGTCGTCCTTCATTGTCTGCTAACTTTTACAAAAATCTTCTCCTCTAAAATTACTGGGCCAAATTTAACCAAACTTGGCCACAAACATCATTGGGGTATCTACTTTATAAAATGTGTCCGATGACCCTGCCTGCCAACCAAGATGGCTGACATGGCTAAATATAAAGAGTTCAACTACGGCTACGAATCTTTCCGTAGTACGACAATTTCAATATTTCCGCATTTTCTTAGTCCATCTTGTCAATTCGTTATCACCTTTTGCTTTGAAATATATGCATGCGTTTCTTACATCTTACCAGAAATACATGTATGCCGACCTGGTATAATTACTCAATTGTGCAACATAATCCTTGCATGGAATAAATAAGTTAATAAAATGATAACACTGACGGCTTGAAGCAGATGATAATGAAAACATTAAATATGTCTGGACATTATTCCACGCATATAGAGCCAAGAAAATGGTCATCCACCTTTATACATCAGTCTGCATTGACCGATGTTACAGGAATTAAGAGATCAAACCTGTCACAACGATTCGACATTCCATGAATATAATCCAGCAATGTGTTAATCTTTTCCGAGACATATATCAATTATCACTTGTGATCAACTATTGTTTTGCTTTTGGAAAATCGGAACAGTAGAACAGGCCAAACATATTTCGAGCAGAATAGAGAATAGTTTTGTTTAAGGTCTTTATCTAGAAATGGTATCGTTGAGAACCTTATGTGATTGGTTAGAAAACAGTGGTTGAACAAGTGTTCGTTCAAAGGAAACATAGTACTTAATAAGGAACGAGACACTGGTGAGAACTATGTAACATTCAAAGAATGGAGTAATAAGAGGAAATTTAAAGTCCCTTAACAACAACTGGTCTGCAACATTAGAGATTGAACTGGACATTTTGATGTGAGATCATTAAGAGAATGTTCCTTATCAGTGTACAAAGATTCCATTATACTGCTTATTCATCGGTTTTGCATTTTTCATCAAACTTATGGCGTCCAGAACCCTGCGCTATATCATGCCATTTTAAACTATACAGTTTAAGTGTTGCAAACGTAATTTGAAAATGAAAATGTAGATCAAGCTCAATAGTAGAATTACACACTTGTAAAAGGAGAAGGTGGGGCAATCAGATTCACTATCAAAATCGCACAACTACAGCATTTAATAGTGTTTTTGTCTAGAAATAGCCATAGTAATTAACAAAATTAAACCCTCCTTTGAAATAATATAACGTGATCAGATAATCCACATGATGTTCTACACCAGGAACGATTTAAAAGCAAAAACACATCATTCTCATCGCATGTGAAAGCTTTAGGCGAAGGAATGGCTCTGCCTTTACCCAGTGTGCTACTTGAATGATGCGGTTGGGATATACCCTATTGGACAATTATCACAGAGGTATCAGCATTTTGTAATGAGGTAATAAAATGTGGTTGACAGATATAAAACAGATGTCACGGTAGATGAAATGCGGAGGACAATGATGTTATGTACGGTCCTGTTTAAAATGTGGTGAGGAGTGGGACAAACACTAAATGGGCGGTCCATAAGAAACATTTGAAAACTGCTGTGAAAATATGTTGTTGTTTAGATGATAAAACTATGGAAAAGATACTTAGGCACTCAAAATCATTAGTAAAACAAAACCAGATAAGAACATGGATAAACAAAAACGCAAGAAAATTGCTAACACAAATCACTACATAAAATCTAAAATTGAGCTAAACCAATCCCACTTAAATCTGGGGTGATCTCAGGTGCTTAAAAGGATACGAAGTTTTGTTCAACAAGTGACACATACCTAGGTACTCTTGTTCAAATAGATTGATGAGTCATATCCAGTTTAGGCATATATCATATACTAGTGGATTTATAAATGTCTCTTTTCTAACCCTTAGAATCACAACATTTAAAACATGTAAAACTTTTGTGCGATGTAAATAACCTTAAGCTTGATCGTTTGAAATGAAGTAAGGATTTCCATGCTTAAACGATGAATAAACAAGAATTTCACTGGTTGACAACACAGACATTGAAAAATACAGAGCAAATAACTCAACATTGAAAGCATAAACAACACAAGTCCCTTTTCATCAAAACTAGGGGTCAACGCAGGTGTTAGGAAGATGTGTATTTTCTGGCCAACTGGTAACACTCGGGATCATTACTCATTTTACTTAGAAATTCGGTGATTAGTATAATTTATTTATCATCTTGATGTTACCACAATCGAGGAAAAAGAAAGGATTGTGACAAGGAGAAGCTAGAGGAACTTATCCATATATCATTAATGACTCAGATGGCACTAAACGGTCAAACATATTATGATGGCGTCCTGAAAGCGTTCGACTGTTTCCATTTATGGGATCTTTGATTAAATTGTTATGCAAGCATCATCAAAGAATCATGGAAACATAATCCCTATAATATTGTATAAACTGCAAAGTGCTATTCGATAGAAGAAATAAATATCAGTAAAGCCTTTTCTCAGTTTCGTTCATCATGTTTCACTTTTGGCCATTTTGCAATTTTCCGCCATTTTGAAAAAAAATGAAAAGTCAAATGTAACGTCATGACTTACTAGAAACGTTGGATTACATTTTATATGTTTTAAAAGATTCGGTTTATATATTATTTTCTTTAAGTTATACATGGAAACATAGGGTAAAATGCAAGTTTTGCCTATTATTTTTAAAACTGCTATAAATAGAGAAATTCTGACTGAAGCAAAAATGTTCAGAATGTTGAGATCTACCTTTTGTCTATTTAAGTCAAAACTGTCAGACGACTTCTTATAGGAGTTATTGCCCTTAAATGACGAATTTTACCATTTTTTAGATTATTTCCTATTATCTTGAAAATTATAATAGATGGACAGAAACTTGAAAAGTAAAAATTATCAGCAAGACAAGATCTACAAATAAGTCAAATGACCAAAATCAACAGACGACTCCTAATTATTGCCCTTTAATGACGATATTTACCAATTTTTGTCTTGCCTGCGTTGAAAGTCGCTTTCGTCACGGAAAGCAAGACATAGAGATTGCTGCTCTGGTTCCAGTGTCAACAATTGTTAAGATTTCTGCTTTTCATCAGTTTGATGACTATTTTGAGGCCCTGCCCCCTAGGACATGGTCCAGTGACTTTGAATTAATTAGCAATTTTCAATGTTAATTTTTCTGCTTAAGTTAGTTTGATAGGATCTACTGGTGATAGATCAATGATATTTTGTATGAAGTTGCATTACTATCAGTTAATATCAGTTTGATGACTATTTTGAGGCCATGCCCCTAGGTCATGGTCCAGTGATTTTGAATTAATTAGCAATTTTCAAGGTTAAGTTTTTCTGCTTAAGTCACTTTGATAAGAACTACTTGTGATAGATCAATGATGTTTTGTATAAAGTTGCATTACTATCAGTACATATCAGTTTGACAACTATTTTGAGGTCCTGCCCCTAGGACATGGTCCAGTGACTTTGAATTAATTAGCAATAATCTTACTATAAAAGGGCTTGTTAAGAGTATAACAGTTTTGAGCTCATTATTTAACTGTTGTCCCTTTTTTATGCGTTTATACGTTTGATCTCTGTCTGTCTTATCTCGGTAATCGACATATAAAGGCTTACATTTTAATCAATACTTTTGTTTTATAGTTTTATGTACGTTCTTATGAGTTTATCATAAAGGGTTTTCAGTTTACATAAAAACATTATCAATTTGCAGAAACTTGTGATGTTACTTGCAGTCCTTTTATTTTAAAATTTAATTTATTTAATTATGGTTTATATTAAAAAGGGATTTTAGTTTTCGCATACTCAAAGTTGCAGTTTCTGAATTGTATGTTTATTTTATGCTAGACCTCATCTTAGTATGTTTATTCAAAGTGATTTCTTTGACATTCTTAAGTGTTTGATTTTAAACTTTGTAACGTTAATTAAAATACTCCTTTATTTTTCAAAATTCTTTATGAGAGTATGAACTTATTTAAGATATGGCCATGTCACTTTTTTTTAGGTCATTTAGATTTTAAATGATTTTCAATGTATATTTGGGGTATGGATGATCTAATCTAAAAATTTATTTAATTTATCTAACATATAACTTGACTATTTTTTTCAATTATTTTAGTTTAGTAAAGATGCTACATTTATTTTGGCCATTTTGTATGACAACTAACCTATATTATTAATTTCAAATTTAACCAAATGCCATGTGCCAATTTTTGTTATTATTTGGCTTTATATTGATTAAATCAAAGTGATTATTTAAATATGACTTATCGGAAAAGATTCAGTTTTCGACTGATTTTATCATTCAAACTTATTTGACTTGAAAACGAGTTCATGGACCCCTCTTTTTAAAATGCCATTTGGTTTGATTACGAGAAGATTATGTGTGCTAATTTTCATGAAAACGTAAATAGTGCAATTTTTAAATTTGATAAATATATAGCAAAAATGGTGTTTTTTTCTACATTCATGAACATTTGATAAATATGAGTTATTTCTGAATAAAAATTTATGAATTTTAGGATACTTATAAAATACAGAAATTACAAATTATTTAACAAAAACAATTTGTGTTTATCTTTTAAAACAAAAAGTTATGTCTTTCTATCGAAAAGGAAAATACGGCCACAAATCCAATTTTGAGCAAATAAACAAAATTTCGACCTCATTTTACTCAAAAGTAGCACATGAAGGTATATTTTTATTACATATTTGATTTAATCAGGTAAAAATAGTCTATATGGAAATTTTTATCAAAATGTAAATACGGGAACAAAACTGTATCGTATGCCCTTAAGTCAAAACTGTCAGACGACTTCTTATAGGAGTTATTGCCCTTAAATGACGAATTTTACCATTTTTTAGATTATTTCCTATTATCTTGAAAATTATAATAGATGGACAGAAACTTGAAAAGTAAAAATTATCAGCAAGACAAGATCTACAAATAAGTCAAATGACCAAAATCAACAGACGACTCCTAATTATTGCCCTTTAATGACGATATTTACCAATTTTTGTCTTGCCTGCGTTGAAAGTCGCTTTCGTCACGGAAAGCAAGACATAGAGATTGCTGCTCTGGTTCCAGTGTCAACAATTGTTAAGATTTCTGCTTTTCATCAGTTTGATGACTATTTTGAGGCCCTGCCCCCTAGGACATGGTCCAGTGACTGAATTAATTAGCAATTTTCAATGTTAATTTTTCTGCTTAAGTTAGTTTGTTAGGATCTACTTGTGATAGATCAATGATATTTTGTATGAAGTTGCATTACTATCAGTTAATATCAGTTTGATGACTATTTTGAGGCCATGCCCCCTAGGTCATGGTCCAGTGACTTTGAATTAATTAGCAATTTTCAAGGTTAAGTTTTTCTGCTTAAGTCACTTTGATAAGAACTACTTGTGATAGATCAATGATGTTTTGTATAAAGTTGCATTACTATCAGTACATATCAGTTTGACAACTATTTTGAGGTCCTGCCCCCTAGGACACGGTCCAGTGACTTTGAATTAATTAGCAATAATCAATGTCAAGTTTTTGTGCTAAAGTTATATTGATAGGAACTGCTTACAATAAACAACTATATTTTCTATAAAGTTACATTACTGTCTGTACATATCAGTTTGTCGACCATTTTCAGGCCCTGCCCACAAGATCATGGTCCAATGACTGAATTAATAAGCAATGTTGCTGTCCATCAGATTGTCTTTTTCTGAATTTTATGCCAACAGGCAAGACATATCTCTGTGTCAACAGTTTATTTTGCGTAATTGCCTTATATCTATAATAGATAGGTAGAAACAATACAAGCAAAAATAATCAGCCAGACAAGATCTACAAATAAGCCAATATGACCAAAATAGTTAGTCCACTCCTTATTTAGTAATTGCCCTTTAATGACGATTTTTCCCATTATTGCCTATTACCTTGAAAACTGTAATAGAAAGAATGAAACTTTTATAGCACAAATGATCAGGAAGACAAGATCTATAAATGAGCCATAATGGCGCAATCTTCAGTCAACTTGTTTTGGAGTTATTTACATTTTTTGCATTTTTTACCTTTTATCTTGAAAACTATAATAGATAAATAGAAACTTGAAAAGGAAAAATTATCAGCAGGATGAGATCTTTACATCCTGTCAACATTACTGAAATTGTCAGCTAACACTTAATAGAGTTCTTCCCCTTTCATGCTGATTTTTGTCTCGCCTTGACTGAGTCAAAAAGCGAGACATAGGTATGCTGTTTCCGCCGTCGGCAGCGTCAACAATGTATTAGTTTGTGATTAGGTCTAGTTCATGAAGAACCACTAGTTGTAGGTCATTGATATTTGGTATGCAGTTGTATTAGCATTGGCACATCTTATTACCATGGAGATTATTTGG
Organism: Mytilus coruscus; assembly: GCA_017311375.1. Taxonomy (NCBI): domain Eukaryota; kingdom Metazoa; phylum Mollusca; class Bivalvia; order Mytilida; family Mytilidae; genus Mytilus; species Mytilus coruscus. The sequence continues at coordinate 18,736,577 of CM029595.1, read as the reverse complement.
CCCTGCCCCCTCAGTCAAGGTCTATTGACTTTGAAACTTTGCTTAGTTTACATGTATTAGTTTGTGATTAGGTCAGTTTATGGGGAACCACTAGTGGTAGGTCAGTGATATTTGGTATGCAGTTGTATAAGCATTGGCATATCTCATTTCCATGGAGATTATTTGGCCCCGCCTCCTCATTCATGGTCTATTGACTTTGAAACTTTTGCTTAGTTTTCATGTATTAGTTTGTGATTAGGCCAGTTTAAGAGGAACCATTAGTGGTAGGTCAATGATAATTGGTATGCAGTTGTATAAGCATTAGCACATCTCATTTCCATGGAGAATATTTGGTCCTTACCCCTCAGTCATGGTCTATTGACTTTGAAACTTTGCTTAGTTTACATGTATTAGTTTGTGATTAGGTCTAGTTCATGAAGAACCACTAGTTGTAGGTCAAAGATATTTGGTATGCAGTTGTATAAGCATTGCCACATTTCATTACCATGGAGATTATTTGGCCCTGCCCCCTCAGTCAAGGTCTATTGACTTTGAAACTTTGATTAGTTTACATGTATTAGTTTGTGATTAGGTCAGTTTATGGGGAACCACTAGTGGTAGATCAATGATATTTGGTATGCAGTTGTATAAGCATTGGCATATCTCATTTCCAAGGAGATTAGTTGGCCCCGCCCCCTCATTCATGGTCTATTGACTTTGAAACTTTTGCTTAGTTTTCATGTATTAGTTTGTGATTAGGTCAGTTTAAGGGGAACAATTAGTGGTAGGTCAATGATAATTGGTCTGCAGTTGTATAAGCATTAGCACATCTCATTTCCATGGAGAATATTTGGTCCTTACCCCTCAGTCATGGTCTATTGACTTTGAAACTTTTGCGTAGTTTACATGTATTAGTTTGTAATTAGATCAGTTTAAGATGAACCTCTAATGTTAAGTCAATGATATTCGGTATGCAAATGTATTGGCATTTGCAAGTTTCATTTCCATGGAGATTATATAACCCCACCCCCCTAATTATGGTTCATTGACTTTGAAACTTTTACATAGTTTACAAGTTAATGTTTGTGTTTAGGTTTGTTTAAAGGGAACGACTTATGAAGAGTCAATGGTATTTGGTTTGCAGTTGTATTAGCATTGGCACATCTCATTTCCATGGAGATTGTTTAGCCCTGTACCTTCAGTCATGGTTCATTGACATAACTTACATGTTAAAGTATTGCTATTTTAATTTCAACATTTGCATTATCAAAATAACAAATAGGCGAGACATATCTCTGTTAACAGATTATTACTAAAAGAGGCCATTGTTGAAGATGCAGGTGAGAGACACAGGCTCTTTAGAGCCTCTAGTTATCATATAACACTGTTGTACCCATCCTTTTTTATACGCCAGTTTACGGTACGTATTATGGTATACTGTTGTCTGTCCGTCCGTCTATCCGTCCGTCGTCAACATGTCGGACAATAACTCAAAAACGCTTTAACCAATTGTTTATATCTATTGACATGAGCTACCTTTTGTTTTTTATAAGTTTTAGATGTTACGTTTCCGAGTTATGGAGTTTTATTCATTAAAAAAGGGGGATTTTCCAGTTTTCAGACAATAACTCAAAAACACTTCATCAATTTGCAAGAAACTTTGGTGAATTGTTTATATCTATTGACATGAGCTCCTTTCTATTTTTATAAATTTTAGATTTTATGTTTCCAAGTTATGGGGTTTTATTCATTAAAAAAAGGGGGATTTTCCAGTTTTCGGACAATAACTCAAAAATGCTTTCAGCAGTTTTCATGAAACTTTGGTGAATTGTTTATATTTATTGACATAAGCACCCTTTCGATTTACGTTTCTGAGTTATGGGATTTTATTCATAAAAAAGGGGTGATTTTCCAGTTTTCGGACAATATCTTTGAAGTGCTTTGAGCAGTTTTCATGAAACTTTGGTAACTGGTTTATATCTATTAAGATAACCTCCCTTTAGTTTTTCATAAATTTCTGATTTGACATTGAGAAGTTATTGAACTTTACTCTTTGAAAAAGCGACGGGCGTATCATGGGCTCATGGTGCAGCTGTTTATTGTTTTTAGGTCCAATTTTTTTAGGAGTTTCCCTTATCAAAGTATGGATTTTGCCAATGCTATATTTGGGGTGGCTATTGTGTATCTGCAACTCCTCCTAAATCCCTAATAACAATTTATTTAAACTTTCTCACAATCATAACCATATAATGCCATTGTGCACCTATTTTGTTTTTTGACTAAATTATTTTTAGGGTTTCCCTTAGATAAAGCATGGACTTAGCCATTGCTTTATTTTTGGGGTACCATTTTTTGTATCGACAACTCCATCTAAACCCTTATTACTATTTATTGAAACTTTCTCAAAATCTTAACCCTAGAATGCCATGGTGCCCTAATTTTTGGTTTTTATCAGCATTAATTTTGGGCTTTCTTTTAGTAACTCATGGACTTTTAGAATACAAAGCTCTGATATATTTATCTTTAAAATTAATAGACTGTATTTAGTATTTTAATATATTAAATACAAATATGATGTACATTTTCCAGTTATCTCCCTTTTAATATAACTTTTTTCTATCTACAAATGGCCAACCTTTACACAAATACTGTGAACAGGAGGATCCTTGCTAATGGATATGAACTACTGGTAGTTGAAATCTTTGTAAACAAGCAAATTTATTACAATATATATATAGATGCTGTATAAATTGATTGATAAAAATACCAGGATAGCACACAAAATTAAAAACCATTTCAAGGTTATCTTTAGATATCCTTGAAAACTTCAAAAGCTTATAATAAGTATATGCATCGAATTTCTATATTGTAGTAATGTTTAACATTTGATCGAATGATTGGTTGATTGTTGATTGCTAAATATCCAGTGCCAAATATTTCATGCCTACACCAGGCAAGAATCTATATTAAGAACTTATACAATAGAGACTTTCCTCAAGGTTTACTGGTTAGGATGAAGGTCAGGAATTTCGACTGTTGATGGAAAATGAGGGTTTGTTGGATGGGAGCTTGTGGCAAAAATAACCAGTACACAAGTGGACTTCCTAGAACCCTGGGCCAAAAAAATCAAGAAAGTAGCATGCCTTGCAACTATATATATAGTGAGTTAATTATGACATATCTGATAAGTAAGATAAGATAATGTGACATAACTTTCAAAAAATTGAAATTGGGTTCTTTCTTTCCTACTTTGTAGTTTTTGATATATAAAAACCAAATTTTAGTGCCAAGAAGAAATTTAGCACTTTGTTAGGACTGATATATGAATACACTTTATCGCTATTTATTCCTATCCGGAAAAGTTCTAAAATTACACAACTTTTCAAACCAGTTGAAGCTATCTGGGGCCTTGTTCAAACAATGTATTTTACATAAAACTTTTCTTAGAGATATGTTTAAACCATTGTAAACACATCAAACAAAGCATTTTCAATGACTAATTTGTCTTTTAAAAGTTGCTTCTTAAACTCAAAATTTTAAAATGTCCACTTTCCAAACTTTTTCCTCCCTCAGCTCATTGCTGATGAACTTTGTTTTGTTACGCATAACCTCAACAGGAAGTTTTGCTTTTATGGAGTTCTTCCACAAATTATACCAAATAGCAATAAGGTGTATTAAATCATTATATCAAACGATGTTTCCAACCCTGATACACCCTAGCTGGCAGATCAAGGTTGACAATATCTTCAGTGTTTCCTAAACAAAAAGTTTGATTATCAAATACATTTGAGGTTTAATTTTTTAATAACTGCATTATTGTTCAGAATTTATATTAAATTATTTCATTTTTCCACAAACTACATAGACTCATTTCTATCTAAGTGAAATTGCATGTAATTTTATTTTAATTGCGACATATCTAATAAGTATGATAAGATAATGTGACATAACTTTCAAAAATTGAAATTGGGTTCTTTCTATCCTACTTTGTAGTTTTTGATACATAAAAACAAATTTTTGTCACATTATCTTATCTTACTTATTAGATATGTTGCAATTAAAATAAAATATTTAAAAAAATATTTGTATTTTGTAATATAGATTTTATTGATTACCTCCTTGAAATGGAACAGAAATTACTAAAGGTTTAGTTCTTATGTATGCCTAATTATTGATTTAAAATTTAAATGCAATATGTTGAATATGGTAAAACTAGAAAATCTTGTCACCAATAATGATTGTTTTTGTTGCAAATTTAAAAATGCAAAGAATAAAAATAGATTAAACTTACAGTAAGTATAGCACAGTTTTTTTATTTATATCAAAATTTCCTGCATGTGTCATAATAATAATAATAATAATACAATTATTTTGACTAGTCAAAGGGATTTTCACCCTCTGATCTGATATTAAGGTATAGTGATATGGAGGAGTGTAAACTAGCAAGCTGGATTCTACTTTGTCAAAATTGACTCCACTACAGCCACCAATTTTTTCAACTTAAAACTGGAAGCCATTGAAGAGAAGTCATGCTGTCAATTTAGCTCTTGAAAACTGATAAATTTATCCACATAGCATCAGTCTGAACATAAAAAGGCGTACTCGGCTTTCTCTTTTTGATGAAATTATTGCCCATTTTTAGGATTTTTTTCTCAAGACACTGTCGCCGGGGGGTAGAGATGATAATTAATGCTTTAAAAAGATCAATCTAATATCTTTTTGTGGAATTTTTTGGGGCAGAATTTATGCTTATGCACAAAAAAGGTCGACATGTATTTGCACCTACCACAATTGACTGTTTTGTGGATAATTGTCTTTAATTTATCTTGAGGCTCCATACTATAGTTTAAGTAAAAACACATATATAAGATGCATAAAATTCTAAATTATGCACCTACATTAAACTGTTAAAGCCCATGGAAACAGATGTAAACAATTCAAATACACCAACTTGGCCTTTTTTATCTTCTCTAATAAAGAGTTCCATTTCTTTTATTTAATTTCAACTGGATATCAGCCTGCTAGGGTGTACTTTAACTCCAGTCTGTTTGGTAGGTGTGGATATACATACTCAGGGATCACCACAACCTATTTAAGCATGGCGGTGCGCCACGCTAAAATTTCTAGCACCACGTTAAAATTCCCAGCGCCACGCTTATTTTATTGTCCGCCACACTTGAAAATTCAATAGATAGAAGTTAAATTTCAGATATCCCTAATCCAATTATCATGTCAGTGGCAATTAAGAAGTCTAATTATTGTTAATTGCCTCAAGGGATATACACTGACAGCTGATTATATTATTTACATGGTCTCGCGTGGTTGAACAAGGTAACAACCAATGAACGATCATGACCCAATTTCTTTAATTTGAAAAGTAAAACTTGTTAACTAACTACAGTTATTTTATAAATGCATATGTTTGACTATACCTTAAATGGAATGTTTATATCCTAACTAGATTAATAAAAGCAGTAATCCAGAAAACAAATGAATTCCCTGACCACATGGTCCTTTTGTTGACAACAATGTCACATGATCTCTTTTATGGAAAATACTGGGAATACCTAAATAACAGACAAACATTGTCTGGTTATTTGTAGCCAGTCAAGGTCGTTAAAACTCCCATCATCATCTGGTTATTTTAGACAGTTAGATCTGGGATAGGAGTTTCTAATCTTAAAACTCTTTTAAAGTAAGAAAAGAGTAAAACTGAATGATATATAATTCCTTTACATAATTGTATTGGAAAAGAAGGACATAATTTAATAAAATTCTACATAACACATATAATTTTATAAACTGCTAGATTGGCTTAATTTGGTTGAAATGACTGAAATTCTGTGACTGAATATTTGTTTTATTATTAATTTCTGTATCTTTTTAGACCTTTTTACCATGTGGTTTTCCATAAGACAATTAAAATAAAAATTTTCAGAATATTCCTGCAATCTGGGAAGCCACATCAGGTGTTTACTCTCCCTGTTTAATGTTCCTACAAGTGTGGTGACCACTAATAAGACCAACTACAAAATCTGTGTGAGACCCCCTTCCCAAATTAGCTATATATATGACAAATACACGCAAGGCATATAATTTATAATTTATGCACAAGGAATCAATTCAACAACACAACACAAAATCTCTGATTTGATGAACTTTCTCCCCACCCTTGATTTTCATTCTGTGGTGAACCCTGTACTTTTATCTGTATCAATGACATAAATACTGAATTGTTTGAGTTGTAACTATTTTCCTCAGACATACCACAGGTACATTGCACATCTGACAAAGTGCAAAAAAAAAAAGACCTATCCTCCCTGTATGGAAGTACATTACTACCATTATTCATGCTTAATTCAATTTTCTCTGAATTCCTTCTTCCAATTCTCATATGATTGTCTTCTTAATGGCTTTATAAACATATTATATGGGTAGCTTATTGGATAATCATTTAATTTATTAATGGGATATTGTTTACTGTATCCTTAATTTTGAGATATGATATATTTTCTTCAAATGATTTTGGGACAGTTGTATATTTCTGTCCAGGAAAAAGTTAAATCCTGTATGATTGTTAAGAATTGGATATGAGTTTTTAGCTCACCAGGGCCGTCTGTCGTCCGTCGTTGTTGTCTGTTAACTTTTACAAAATTCTTCTCCTGTGAAACTACTGGACCAAATTTAACCAAACTTGGCAACAATCATCATTGGGGTACCTAGTTTAAAAAATGTGTTCAATGACCCCGCCTGCCAACCAAGATGGCGGACATGGCTTAAAATATTACATGGGGGTAAAATGGAAGTTTTGTCTATTATTTTGAAAATCGTTATAAATAGAGAAAATTTGACAGGAGCAAAAATGTTGAGCTCTGGAGTTATTGCCCTTAAATGACCAATTTTACCATTTTTTTTTCATTTTTGCCTATTATCTTGAAAACTTAAAATTGCAAAAAAGACAAGTTCTACGAATAAGTCTGCATGGTCAAAATCGTCAGTTGACTCCTTATTAGAGTTACTGCCCTTTGATGATGAAATTTACCAATTTTTTTTCCGTTTTTGCCTTATATCTTAAAAATTAAAATAGATAGATAGAAACTTAAATAAGCAAAAATGATCAGCAATACAAGATCTACAATTAAAACAATATGGAGGAAATCGTCCGGCCACTCCTTATTGGAATTATTGCCCTTTAATGACGATTTTTACCGTTTTTTTGTGTGTTTTGCCTTATATGTTTTGATAAATAGACACTTGATCATGATAAAAATTTTCCAACATAGTTTGTAGACTGTCACTCTTTATAGGATTGATTGCCCTTAAATAAGAATTTTTTTTACCCTCTTTTGTGTTTTGAGCAAAAACTAAAGAAGATAGAGAAATACTAAACAGACTAAATGATCAGCATTACAAGATCAACGAAACAGAGATTTTTGTCATGAATTTTATTCTCGTGTACAATGTTGGAGAGTGCCCTTTGTTGAAAATGCACATAGACCAAGGTGAGCGACACAGGCTCTTTAGAGCCTCTAGTTTCAGTTTGCCAGGACACACTATAAAGAAGGACACAAATTTTATCAAAGATGGATTTTGTTTATGTATAAATGGAGGAAGATTTCTGTCTAATTCTAAGTTTCCTTTTATTTTATAGTTTGCCTGGTTACCATTAGACAGAAAGACACCACCAAAAGAACCATTTTTAATTGGAGATGGGTTTGATTTATATATAGATGGATGTAGATTTCTGCCTGATTCTGTCACTTTCTCAAAAGTAAGTAGAGATAAACAAAGACTAGTTCATTGTGTTAAACAATATGTATCCCATTAGTACAAAACAAATTTCTGCATCTCTGTAAACCTGAGCTACTACTTTATTTAATAAACCATTATGATTATTTGTTTTTGCTCTGTAGGGTGCGTTGATGTTATATCCTTTACTGAAAATACAGCCTTTAATTTTTATGGCAAACATACAAACTGTGTGCTTTGAGTTAAACCAAGTACTATCACTCTCTGTAACTGACAATGACATTGGTATATTTTCGTACTTGTCGTGTTAGCAGTAGATCATTGAGTAACTTGTAGAAATTAGAATGATTTTTTTTTGCATCCAAGTATATTTGTGAAAGGAATTTACTGATCAACACACTGAGTGTTCAACAGAGCAGATTTTGTTGTGTGATTAGTCTCAAGCAAAGGAGAAGGTATGATCAGGCCACTTGTTTGGCCCAGTGAATTAAAATACTCTTGCTTTAAACTTCTCTTATTACAAATGAAAAGTTTTTACAGAAGTTAAGTCATCTCTCTTCATTATTGTTGTCTATTTAAAGTTCTTTTTTTTCTTCCTTGTTTTGATATAGAAAGATGTGTCATTTTATTTAACCCTTTTTTTGTGCTTTTATTGAATAATAATACATATTTTCAGGTTGCTGGTAGAGTTTTGGACAGGAAGTATGGTGTATTTGGGAAAGATATAAATACAACAGTAAAACTAGACAGTGACATATACAATCCTGTTTATGAAAACAAAATAGAGTTTAGAGAATCAAACATTCCACCATCAGCTACACTGCTATTGAAGGTAAATGTATAGTAGATTATCATTTCATAGTGGGGTCAAAGTTAAAGGTTTAAAAAAAGAAACTAATTATATATATATTTTATTGCATAATGGTTTAGTTGAAATACAGGATAAAATACCACAAAAGTAAGACATAAAAAAATTGTCCTGGGCATTTGCTTTTTTTTTACTCCAACCGAACATATTTGATTTTCAGTTGATGCATGCAGTTTGTATGTTTCAAATAGCGAAAAGTGTTAAATCAAATGTATTGCTCATAATTTCAGGAATAATGATTATTTTTTTACATTTCAGATTTACACATTAGACAATTTTTACAAGTCTTTATCAGTAGTGGGATATGCCACATTGAACATATTTGTAGAATCTGGTACAGAAAGACAGCCAACAGTTGACCAGCCAGGACTTCAGGTAATATAAAAATCTTTTCTCCTCTTTTGTTTTGAAGATTTTGTAGCCTGACAGTTTCTATCAACTTGTCTTGTCATCCTAGAACTAGAAAACATTTCAACATTCTTCTCCAGCCACTTTTGTATGGCATACTATAAAAGGCTACCAATAGTAAATGGTTGTGAAAATCTCCAGAGAATATGATAGCCAAATTCAAGAAGTGTATAAGACCTATACAACTTGTACACGATGGATTCATTGCTTGAGAAATGTACATGTAAAACAATGGGTTGAGCTCAACCATTCCCTGAACCTGTGATACTGTGGGTTCATTATTTGTGGGATACCAATTTTCATGGATTTTTAGGTAAAGGTGAACCACGAATTTAGATGTTCAACTAAGTTTGAATTTTCTATAGACTTGTATGCAGACTATGGCACAACCACAAGATCAAATATCCCCAGTAGTATAGATTGATTTTGACGACCTTTTTACAAGGATTAGTGTGTAATATGTGTTTTTATGCCCCATTTTTATGCCCCATTTATGGGCATTATGTTTTCTGGTCTGTGCGTCCGTTCGTTAGTTCGTCTGTTCGTCCATCCGTCCGTTCGTCCATTCGTCCCGCGTCAGGTTAAAGTTTTTGGTCGAGGTAGTTTTTGATGAAGTTGAAGTCCAATCAACTTGAAACTTAGAGTACATGTTCCCTATGATATGATCTTTTTAATTTTAATGCCAAATTAGAGATTTTCCCCCATTTTCACGGTCCACTGAACATAGAAAATGATAGTGCGGATGGGGCATCCGTGTACTGGGGACACATTCTTGTTTTCTGTGGTTTGCTAATCATGAAATATTTTTAAACCACCAATGTACCATACACAGTACATTTCCATAACAGAAAACTGTAATAAGTGTTCCCTATACTTTCAGATATCACTGAATGAAGGAGCACATCAGTTAAGGCTTTACAGCCAGGGGCCAAATGGTGTTGATCCACTTTCAGAGACTAGTCTTAGGGATGCTAACATAAGAATTGTACCATGTGCTTCAGCTCTTGTCAGGCTAACTAGAGTACCCAAAGGTTCTACTGGAAAAGCTTTAGAGGTTAGTTAATATGTTTCTTACTGTACTATTACATGAACTGTGGAGTGTGTATGCTTTGTGCTTTAAAGTTAGTCATGAGTTTTCATTGATTTAAAAACAGAAGAAATATTGAACACAAACCAGATATGATATTTATTGACTTTCCAAATTTTAATGTTTATCCTTTATAAAACAGACAGCCAGTTTCTTACTACAACATCTGTTTCATGCTGTTATAACATATTGCTATTTTTCAGCAAAGTAAAGTACCAGAGACAGATTGGTTAAGACTTGGACTGTACATTCCTAGACCTAGGTACACTGATCGTATTTACTATTCATCCAAATGTTTACCAACAAAAGGAGAGAGTCGGTTGTTCCACTCTATGATGAAGAGACCGTCCATATCTATGAGAGATGCTGTAGCTAAGCTAGCAAAAGCTAAAGAAAGTTTCTATAGGAGTGATAAAAACATTGAGGAGTATATAAGGGTAAAGTTTTAACATTTCCTTCCTCAAAACTCATCATTCTGATTTTTGGAACATTGATAAATTTTACTATCAACTATTAATATTTTAGTACAAAAATTATTTCTGAATCTGCAGTTTAAAGTGTATGTTACATGTCAATAGTGACTGTTGGATGTGCAGTGATCTGTTGACTGCCTTCTGATTGGATAAAAACATTACATCTAGAAAATGTTAGCATGGTTTCTTTCTTATATCAAAGGATAAAACAGTACCATTATAGACTGTTCTCTGACTAAAGCTGTTTTTTGGTTTGATCATTTGACCTAACCTCTTTACCTTATACTGTGGATTCATTTATTTTCGTGGATACTAATTTTCGTGGATTGAAGAAAATTTGTATTTTCATGGATATTTGATTTCGTGGTTTAGCAAAAGTCTGCATTCAAGCCTATAGAAAATTTGTGATTCGTTGACCATTTAATTTTGTGGTTTTTTTATACCCACAAAATCCACAAAAATTGGTATCCAACGAATAATGATGAATCCACAGTAGTCTATTCCTCCTTCTATAACAATAGTTTTTCCTTCAAGTAAAGAAACCAGCTGCTGTTGTTTTTGTATGCAAACAACCTTACTAAAAGATGATGATGATGGATGGCTGGTTAACATCCAGTGTCAAATCAAATTCAAACCGAGGATAAGAACATGCTAATGGGATATGAATATGATCCCTGATTTGTACAGGACCAACATACAGGCCCAACAGTCTACAGAAGGACATGTCATCCTACCCAGACATATTATGCTGACTCTTTGCTGACCAGTCTTTGCTATTACTACTCCCTGAAAAGCAGCAAATAACAATTTTTTAAAGTCTTTTGTTTGACCTTGCCACACTTGAGGCAATCATGCTACCATGAGACCACTGAGGCGTAAAATGCTAAAAAATAGGACAATAAAGCTATAAATCATTATAATGGAACTTTGATTTTGTCATTTCAGAACAAACTTACAAAAGGCCAGGACAATAAAGCTATAGATCAGGATCTGACTTACATCTGTCAGTATAATCCTAAGAGTGGTGTTAAGGTAAGGACAAGACAATAAAGCTATAGATCAGGATCTGACTTACATCTGTCAGTATAATCCTAAGAGTGGTGTTAAGGTAAGGACACGACAATAAAGCTATAGATATCTGACTTACATCTGTCAGTATAATTCTAAGAGTGGTGTAAAGGTAAGGACAGGACAATAAAGCTATAGATCAGGATCTGACTTATATCTGTCAGTATAATCCTAAGAGTGGTGTTAAGGTAAGGACAAGACAATAAAGCTATAGATCAGGATCTGACTTACATCTGTCAGTATAATCCTAAGAGTGGTGTTAAGGTAAGGACAAGACAATAAAGCTATAGATCAGGATCTGACTTACATCTGTCAGTATAATCCTAAGAGTGGTGTTGAGGTAAGGACAAGACAAAAAAGCTATAGATCAGGATCTGACTTACATCTGTCAGTATAATCCTAAGAGTGGTGTTAAGGTAAGGACACGACAATAAAGCTATAGATCAGGATCTGACTTACATCTGTCAGTATAATCCTAAGAGTGGTGTTAAGGTAAGGACAAGACAAAAAAGCTATAGATCAGGATCTGACTTACATCTGTCAGTATAATTCTAAGAGTGGTGTTAAGGTAAGGACAAGACAATAAAGCTATAGATCAGGATCTGACTTACATCTGTCAGTATAATCCACAGAGTGGTGTTAAAGTAAGTTGTTATTACAGGTTACATCTTATGCTTTTGTTTTGTTATTTACGTATGATTCCCAAAAAAAAAAAAAAAAAAAAAACAGAATGGGGCACAGTCAAGACTGTATGGACATGTAAACAAACTAAATTTTGTTGAGTTAGATATAGATTCTCTTTTGTTCCTGGTGATTTTTCTTCACTCGCTTAAAAATTTAACAAACGAGAGAGGAGAAATATTGTAATTTTATAGCAAACAGAACAAGAACATGTTTCTCCATAGGTGATTTCAGAAATTGTGATTGAAAATGACAACAAGGGCTCTGTTGCTAATAAAGCTACCAATAACTTGATGTCATAATTAGTAAGCTCAATTACCAGTTTATTGCATAATACAATTTAAATTGTTTGTGGTTTAAATAATTTTTAACAAACTGGGTGAGTGTTGTAAAATCCCCTTTACAAATGGAAGAAACACAGTTAAACAATAATACAAATACATTGTTATATGTTAAATTCTATTAGATAACAGAAATTTTAAATCCAACAGTCCTGCACAGCCACAACTAATAAACAGAAAACACAGCCTTAGTGAGGTTTCAACAATCAAAACAAATTTCTTTTGGTTATTTTTCATCATTGGTTTCTTGGCTCATTTGTGTATACTGCACATCTATTTTCCAAAGAAAAAATACACTCCATGAGAATTGTCATTTGTATATTTTCTGTTTTTTTTAGATTGCAGTTGACAGTGCCTTAAATCTACCATGGACAAATTTTACACATGCACACATCTGTCTTAATCCACCAGGAGCGTTCTATATGGTGAGTTTACACATACTAAGGTTAAATACACCAAAAGGTTTCTTTATGGTAGGATAGCTGTATAGAAAGTAACTATATTGCTAGAAAAAATCACATATTAATGTCATGTTGATTTCAACTTAAATTGTGCTCTCTTTGTCATTCAAAATGTAGAAAATTCTGACACACCAAAGAAGCAAACATTTTCTTTCAGCATATTTACAAGCTTGACACATGACACATTTTTTTTTTTTTTTTGAAACTTGATGCTCAGTGTCAACCTATACCTTCATTAAAATAGTTTATCAAGCTATAAATGCTTTATGTAAATTCTAATAATGACTAAATGATTTTCATAAAGTGTGTCATCTATTTATAGGGAGCACCTCATGCAGCCTATGATAAACTAACATTTACAGAGTTATTGGACCTGAAGAGTACCAACACTTCACCTACATGGAAAGATGGCTTCAAGGTAAATGAATTTTGTATAGCATTACATCTGAATTATCATAGAAAGTAAATAAACAAATGTTCAGTTAGATTTTTTTTGTATGTACACAGATGAAAAGATTAGGTTATAACAAAATATTATGGCTGTAATTAAAAAAAAATTGACAACTTAATTTTATTTGCAGCATTTTCCAAGAAGGTCTTTCCACAGATTTCTTTGTGCCATTATACATCTACAAGAAGTTCAAGTTACCATAGCTAGGGAAAACTATAAATATGGTTTGCTGGAACAGGTATATATAATCTATTATTATAGTATCATATTATTTAAAAGCTGTGATTTGTCCATTCATGACCTGTTTGTATTATAGAAACATGTATTGCATGCATGGGTATTACTAAAAATTGATACCTAATAGTTGGAACTGAAGTATTGTATAATAATGTTATAATGGACATCTTGTATCTTAATTGTTTTAAGGAGTGAAAAGGCGGTACACACAAGTTATCCAATGAATTTATTCAACACGTAATGATCATACTCCTTAAAAAGGCTCCCAGTAAATGATTTCATTTTTAAATAAGATGCTACAATAAGAATTAAAATGAATGAGAAGTGGAAGAAAAAAGTTCAAATAAAGAGAAGAAAGACAAAATTGAAATTTGAAAACAAAATTTTTTTAAAAGGAGCATTGAACTTTATTGATATGGTCATAATTATAAATTAACTGTTTACAAAACTTTGAATTTTTTAAAATACTAAGGCTTTTCTACCTCAGGAATAGATTACCTTGGCTGTATTTGGCAAAACTTTTAGGAATTTTTGGTCCTCAGTGCTCTTCATTTTCGTACTTTATTTGGCCTTTTTACCTTTTTTTGATTCGAGCGTCACTGATGAGTCTTTTGTAGACGAAACGCCTGTCTGGTGCAAATACAAAATTTAAATCCGGTATCTATGATGAGTTTATTTATGGAGTGTATGGTAGCTTCTATTTGAAAAATATTTTTAAAGGAATATTGTTGATATTATTAAAATTATGAAATTATCATGTTGGAATTATATTCCATTTCAGGCATGGACAGCAGTCCAGTTATTTGTAGATAAATATTCCTACACAACAACCTTCCAACTACCTCTGTTTCAAGGAGCTCCAACTCCTCAGATGTTAAAACAATTAGCTAGAGAACCATGTAGAGACTGGATGGAGAGAAATATCAGGAATAATACAGTAAGTGATTAAAACAAGGAGAAATATCAAAAGAAATATTTTGTGTTCTCATTTACTGCAGATCATAAGGAAAATATGTATAACAATTTAAAATCAGTGCAATAGAAAAATGTTTATGCAAAGAAAAATCAAAAATACACAAAAGCTCATTGTTCACAGAAAGGTTTGGTTCTATCATATTAATCAAGGAGCTGATAGCTCTGAGGATCAGCTCTGAGTTTGAAGAAGATTCATATAAGGATAACTTGAATTACAATAAAAGCAGACTACACCAATCCAGTCTACTCTATAACCGCAACCCTGTCTGGCAATTTTAACTTTGGGGTAAAAACCTCGGACAATACACAACTGAATTAAAAGTCAAAACCTCAGACAATACACAACTGGATTAAAATACCAACTAAAATCAAAATTATGTAAATTACATATGGAGATATCTATAAAATTATAGATTTGTAAAATAAAGAAGAGCATCAGAAGAAATAAAATGGTTTCAATTCTTATGCTGTATAAAATAGTATATATATATATAACACTATGTAATTGCGGCCGACACCTTTGTGATTTTCAGATTTACCTACTAGAAGGAGCCTCTGTATTTGTTAGGGTATCAGATGGCAGAAGAGATGATGAACTGGCTGGTAATGTGACTGTTAGTAAGCTGGTATGTAATGTGAAATCTGGTTCAAAACTCTAATTTGCATATAATTTGAAAAGTTCACCTCATAAAGAACATGTGTACTGAGTTTTAAGTTTCAAGTTGATGTGACCTGAATGTACCTTATACCATAACTTTAACTGAAACATTTAACCTGATACAAGACAGGCAGATTAACACCTAGACTGAAAATATAATCGCTCCTACTATCTATAGTGGGTTATAAAAATTCATGTGTAATCAGCTTTAATTTGGACAAATTTTATGTTCTTTAGTAAGAAATGACAAATATAAAACAGTTAAAATGAGAAAACTAATGGCCTGATTTATGTACAAAATAATGAATAAAAAACAAATATGTTACACAGCAACAATATATATATGCATATATACTAAACTAAGTCCTGTATGCACGTTTTTTATAATTATTACGAATCTATAACATATTATTGACAAATAATATTTCATTCAGTGATTGTTGATATCAAGCAAATTAACTTTCCAGTTTGTTGCCGAAGATTACCGGATCTTGACATTGATAAACAATCAACACAGAGCATGTGGAGCTCGTGACAAAAAAGTGAAGTGATAGAGCCATGATATTTGTTTTTATATTTTCCATGCGTTTCCATTTGTTATTTAAGCTTTTTCTAAACAGTTGCTAAATGATTTGTTATATTAAATTTGTTCTTTCATAGTCGGTTATTACTATTTACCGTCCAGTGCATGTTTGTTTACATTCTTTCATCACAGTTTTCCTCGTACTTGCGCTGTGCAATGGCCTAAGTTCTAACGAGAGGTCTTGAAGTTAAGGTCACTGCATACGAGAAAATATCGGCGAATTAGTGTACAGGAAGACAATAATTCAATATCAGTACATTTATGAAGATTTTGAATCTGTTAAGGATTTTCTTTTACAAAAAAAGTTAACATACACTTGTTTTATAGTAAAACTTAGCCATTCAAGTATATAAAACATTTCTAATTTATGACGGGCCTGTGACTTGTCGCAGAAAGCTTGACATAGGGATAGTGAACCGATGGCAGCGGCAGCGTTAACTAACTACTTAAAAGCTTTATATTTTAGAAAGTGGAAGACCTGGATGCTTCATACTTTGTATATAGATGCCTTATGTTGAGAAGCTTCCGTCTGTCATATGTTCATTGTCCTTGACCTCATTTTCATGGTTCAGTGAATACTTGAAAAAAAAGTTAAGATATTTTGTAATGTTAATTTCTCTCTTATTATGAGTAATAGGATAACTATATTTTGTATGTGCGTACCTTGCAAGGTCCTCATGCCTGTCGGACAGTTTTTATCTGACCTCGACCTCACTTTATGGATCAGTGAACAAGGTTAAGTTTTCATGGTCAAGTCCATATATCAGATACTATAAGCAATAGGTCTACTATATTTGGTGTATGGAAATATTTTACGATGTACATGTCAGTCTGGCAGGTTTTATTTGACCTTGACCTCATTTTCACAGTTCATTGCTCAGTGTTAAGTTTTTGTGTTTTGGTCTGTTTTTCTCAAACTATAAGCAATAGGTCAACTATATTTGGTGAATGAAATGATTGTAAGGTGTATATGTCTGTCTGGCAGGTATCATCTGACCTTGACCTCATTTTCATGGTTCATTGGTCAATATTAAGTTTTCATGGTTGAGTTTGTTTCTTAGATACTATAAGCAATAGTTCAACTATATTTAATGCATAGATTGATTGTAAGGTGTACATGTCTGTCTGGCATGGTTAATCTGACCATGACCGCATTTTCATGGTTCATTGGTCAATGTTAAGTTTTCCTGGTTAAGTTTGTTTCTTAGAAACTATAAGCAATAGGTCAACTATATTGTACATGTATTTCTGGTTTGGTTTATCTGACCTTGACAGAACACATATTGACTGATAATTTTGAATAATACAAAAATGTATGAATGAATTCTTAAATTGAGGGCATATATTGCCTGTTTCTCAGATATGAAGTACCTGGTTTGGTGTATCCAAAGTCCGATAACCAGTATGGTCTTATGTAGAAATAAAGGTATATTGACTTCAATAAAATGTTTGGAAGTGACAAAATTTAACGTGGATAAGAATGACAATAGTCTGTATCTGAAATGTTTAGACTTTGACTGTTTTATTTGATTCTGAAGGTTGAAGTAAATACAGATTATATTCCTGCCCAACTGGAAGCTGACTATACCAGGGAAAGACCAGGCAAGGTGTTAGAATCTCTTGTTCCACCAGGCAAAGCACCAGATCAGTTTAATGATAGTCTAGCTATTAAGTTTAAAAATGTAAGTGTAGCAAATGTTAGAAGAAATGGTAACTCCAGGTAAAATTGTTCATAAACTTATAATTTTTAATTAACCTTCAAGTAGAAAACTTTGAAGTTTGACAAAAATATCATTTTATTACCTGTCAACAATTAAAGTAGTTAGATTCTCTCATTATACAATTTGATGAATAAAAGAGGACCAACAAAACAGAATCGTCTATGTTATATGCCGAGCTCTTAATCATGACATGTCCAGAAAAAAAGGGAATTAATTTAATAGATTACTCCACAGTTAGGTGTTTAGTTTCGCATTTTTGACCCTGTGGATTTTTCAAATATGAAAGCTAGTGTGCAATAAAATTCATTTTTGGATAGCTGAAGATTAATATAGCCTTCTTGCGGGTTTATAGGAACATCAAGATTGTGTAATGTATGTATTATGGGCTGTTTTCTGTATGACAGTCCATATTTTCATATCCATACCAGACATTGGTCTGGAAATTATTGTAATGTTTTTTCCAACTTTTTGTCGCACAAATTTGTGATTAATTTTTACGAAAAGTGAAGCAAAAGACATCCAATTTTCATTTGCTCGTTTGGTAGATTAATGTCAATAGTTTCAGAAAATGTATCACTCAAAGGGATTGAAATTCTTGTTTGAACCAAATTTTGGGGGAATATGTGACATTTTCATCCCCTTTTGAAATATTTTATGGTAAATAAATGCAGAATGTTGCCATGGATACACAAAAAATGAATTATATTTCATCATTTTAACTTTTGAAAATCAAATCTATGGAAGATACTGATTACATACATATTCACGTGTATGACAAAAACAGTTGGTTTAATGTATTAGAAAGCCAGGAATAGAAGATGATTTAACATTTTGTGGTTCAATTTTAATTTTATTTTCTAACTGTGGAGTGCTACCAAAGATTTGCCTTTATGACAAATCCTTTAAAGGACGATAACACAATGCTTTAACTAAAGACCACCAATGACAAGGTTTCTGACTTTGGACAGGCACATTAAAACATGGCAGGTTAAACTATTTTTTTAGTACCCTTTTTATGTCAATCAGTGGAATAAAAAAAGTTTGTAGAGAAACATACATTAGAAGGCACAAATCTATATAATCATCATTATAGAAAGAAAAACACATGTACAAGATCATTTAATAAAACATTTAGATCATGTATCCATTCTTGCAGCACTAGTTTAGAGCAAAGTTTAAAATAATCCCTAATTTTTTTAATAGCACTCTTATCAATACATCATTGAATGATCGATGGCATGTTTAAACAGCCATTTTTGTAGTCTTTTGACCCAATTGTAACTTTTGCAACAAATTAAAGAAATGTAAATATATGAGTGTTTTAACCAACCTTCCCACATTTAAAGACAAACTTTAAAAATAAAAAAATTCTTTTGCTTTTCCTCATGACTTGTGAGCTATAGAATTACTGTCTGTGATTGTAAATATAAGCTTCCAGATTTTTTATAAGAATTTGAATATGTAATTTTGTCTTTTTTTCCAGTTGGTGTACAAATTATATGAAGATGATAAAGTCAACAAGTGAGAGAAACTGTAGATCAACACATTAATGGGCTTCCATGACAGACCATCATATATATGACTGTACTTCTTTGACAAATCCTCTGTAGATGATACAGCAAAACAGATTGAAAATTAGTACCTACAATGACTAAAAATTGTTAAAATGTTGGTATGGCCACAATTACTTTTTGCTGATTTATTGTGAAGTTCCATTATACAAAGTTTTTATGATATATAACCAGTTGTAAGATTTCAAAAAATAATTTCGAATTACAGCTTGGCTACATTGTTATAATCTTTGCAAAGCTAATGAGGTTTTTCAGATGTTAGTTTTGTATGTTTTATTCGGAATTACAGAAAATCTTCACAAATTTCTTTATAAGATCAAAAGAAGAAATAGGATTGACAAACAAATTTAAAAATAGTACATTGTGGCTTCTCTAGTGTTTTAAAAAAGTGTATGAGGTGAACTCCAATCTTTACTAAAGATTCAGATATCTCGGTTTCTTGACACAAGGATGTTAACACTCGACTTATTTTAGGTTTTGGTGCTTTTATTGATAGAAATTTCCTTGTCAAAAAACATTTAGCATACAATAACAAAAATTTAAGACAAGATCAGAAGTAAGATTTTTTTCTTAGTCTAATTTCATGTACTTTTACCAATCAGATCAAATTAGTTGACACCCTTTACCTAGAACTTAAAAAAGTACGTGTTTTTAATAATACCTAAAGTTGTTTTCAAGTGACTCAGAGAGACAGTTCAGCAGCACTGATTGATATGTAAAAATGATTGATTTGTCTTGTTTACCTTTTAACACTATATATATATATAAACGCCTAAAAAGTGTACAAAACAACACCAATAACAAAGGATATCTGTTATCCGAAATATTTATAGATAATTACATTAAATGTTTCCTTTTTTGTTATTGGTGTTGTTTTGTACACTTTTTAGGCGTTTATATAATTTATTTATTGTGTACATGTATCGTTACTCGTAACGATCTAGCGCCCTCGTGGGAAAGATCGTTGACTAATATTCAGACGTTTTATATATTATATTGACATTGTAAGGGCCCTGCCGAATGGCGGACACCCTATAGTGATCAGTCTGTCCGTCCGTAACAAATTGTGTCTGCTCTATATCTAGAGAACCGTTATGATTTCAAAGTTTATACTTCACATGTATATTAACCAACACCAGAGGGTGTGTCATAATGTATGTACAACTTCCTAGGTCAAAGGTCAAGGTCAAAAACTTTGGTTTTAGTTGACAACCCCATGTCCTATGGTAAAGATCGTGTCTGCTCTATATCTTGAGAACCGTTATGATTTCAAAGTTTATACTTGACATGTATATAAACCAACACCAGAGGGTGTGTCATAATTTATGTACAACTTCCTAGGTCAAAGGTCAAGGTCAAAAACTTTGGTTTCAGTTGACAACCCCATGTCCAATGATAAAGATACAAATTTTTTACCACACATTATTCACAGCGGGGCCCACAGAGATGGCTCCCATCTCAATGATATCTAGTTTACTATTAGTATTGTAATATATTTCATTATTTATTTATTTAACATTGTACAACCTTTCCAGTGGATCAGATTATTTGTGTATAAGTTAAATATTTATGTTTAGATTAAATTTAGTATGCAATATATAGTTGTGTTCACCAGGAAACTAAAGTTTAATTAATGATTTATATTTTAATATCTCATCCAAACCCAAAACTTTTAGTCTTTTCAAGGCATTCAAAATGTCATAGAATTTTATTTTGTACACAAATATCCTCATGTTTACATTCTTGTGTATGTATTTTTCTTTTTTACATTCCATGTTTATTTTTTTTTTTTTGTATTCAAACATATATTTTGTTATGTATACATTCCTTGTGTATGTATTTTTGTTTTGTTAATGAGGTCACTATCATGCTATCAGATTTTTTCTAGCCAATCTCTCCTGCTTAACACTAGTAGGGAAATAAATTGCTACCTTATTTTATCTTTCAATCAAAATTATATTACTGTTTGGGGATTTCCATGCAGTTACTTTAAAAGAGGTTTGTCGTAATAACACAATTGTTCTTAATCCATTTAACAATCTATGTATTAATTTGTTAGATGTCAGCATTTATTTTCTACAATTTTTTTGTCTCAATAATTTCCGTAGGTTTCAACTTTCTTGCATTTGAGGAAAAACTGAACAAACTTCCAAAAGAGCCTCATTTTGAGCTACATGTATCACAATTCATATATAGATATGCATGTAACCCAAAAAGATATTGTTCTTAAAATTGTCCAATACAAAGATGTTCATGCAAGTTAAGTGTCTTTTTCTATTTCGCTGTTGCTCATGTTTAATTATACCAACAAGTATGTATAAAATGGCCATTTTACGTCAATTATGACATGTTTTGGATGTAAAATAATATTCCAACTAATATTTCTGCACTAAATTGGTCCAAAAAATAACATCCTGTTCCTCTAAATTAACAAAATTTTGAAAGGATTGAAGAATTTGACTGCAATATCAGGGAACAAATGATACATGACTCTTACCATACCTCCTTGTTAGGTAGTCTTCAACAGAGAAATGTAATATTATACATTGTCAATTTTACATAATTTTGTTTGTTAGTTTTTTTTGCAAATAGCTTATAAAAGAAGATTATTTTATTTTCATAAAAAATTTCAATGTGGCATCTAGATGATTATTTCATGTATAACTAGTAGTTGTAGTCAGCTTTAAGGTTCCTGTTATCCAATGTTACCAATGTTTTTCATCTGATTTATGTCATGCTATGTTTACACAATATTTTATATTTTAACATTTTGCAGTTTTATTGTCAATATAAGTTTATGTTTTATTAAACCAAATTTAAGAATCCATCCATCATTAGAATCTGGTAAATAGATTTATTTATACTTTTTATTCAAGTATATTATGTGATGCTTAAAGCTTTATATTTGTACAAATACTTATTTTACAATGACTGCCGTCCATCTTAATTAACATTGATAATATTTCCAATAAAGCATATAAAAAAAGACATTTTATATTTGTTTAATATGGCCAAGTTGATAAAAACTCAATTTCACAATTTTTGGGCAGTAAAGGTTTTATTTGTATACATCGAGTATGGAAAGCTGTTATATTGATCAAGGTCTGCATAAGTCTCAGTTTTGGTAGACGTTGGGTTATATATCAGTCATAAAGGCAGGATGCATTGGTCTATTGCATGAGATTGAAATCAACATTTAGAGGAACATGTCTTAATGAATTAATGAATAAAAATTAACATTGCACTGTTTTATTACAACTATAACAAAGCCATAATGATGAATGGATTACATATATCCAGAACACAACTTTAAACATTCTCCTTACAAATGCGATCACTTTCAGATCCAATTTCACACTATTTATCCCTATATCTAATCACTGACATAATCCATTGTTAACATCCTGCTACATACGGGATGTTATAATATTTTTTTATATAAAAGTAAACTAGATTCGTGTAACTGCTACACTTTTTTTGTTATTTTCTTTAGAATGTCTCTTTGTTCCAATGCTGCTTTTCTCTTTCTCTGTAAAAAAGATCAAAAATAATTACTGACATTGTGGAAAAAACCATAACGATCAATTCATCATAACCTATTGCTTCTTCCTTTTAAAGTTACAAGTACTACACATTGTAAGAGATCTGAATTTCTTATCCCTAGAACCCTTATCTTGGCCTTTGGTCCTTTTGTATTGATTAAGTAAGGATAATAACTGCATGCAATTTAAGGTAGGGAATGGTTAATGTTTCACCAAAAAAATCAAGTTTAATGCAATCAAGGGACAAAAGTTCAAACAGTGAATAAAAGCTTTAACAATACATTAACGGCATTAGAATGTAACTGGAAGCTAATGAATCCTTCAATCTTCAATGTGAATTATTATTTTTCTATTAAAAGGATAAAATCTATTCAGAAGACTTGTACTAGACATGTTTAAATTGTATGGCTAAATTGATAGAAAACTGACATTTTCCTGTATGCAAATCAACTTTCTTCTACATAACAATGACACTATGATCAACTTACAGGTAATGCAACTTAAGTCTCAATTCAAATCAATAATTTGCTAGTCCCAAATTTTCAATTGGTTTTACTGTAAAGCATGTTTTGATAGTACTGTTTATTCTTCTTCTCTAGTACCTTTTTCTCAAGCAAGATCTTCTCCTGAACACATTATATTTGATGGTGTGTGTTTTGTTGCATTTATTTACTATGACACTGACTAAGGTAATTTGGGAAGGGTTTACGTTATCATAAAATTGTTGAGCTTGCATTACCATTGTCCAAAATCAGGACCATAGTCACTAGTTGTCATTTTCACTTTTTTGTTGATTTCCCATTCTGGTATTATTACACTCATACCATTCTATCCCTTTGTTGAAAATATTCAGTCAGACTAGACTTGTGAACATTTAGAGCTTGTTTTATGGTGTGTCACACCTGCTTATCATCAGAGGTAATCACTAAGTTTTTGTTTGTTTGTGTTGTCATGTTGCTGTCAAAGTGATATTCATTCCACATATGTTTCTTATTCATCAGCATGACATTCAAGGTATGATGTAAAACTTACATTAGGTGTGCCCGGAGCACTTCCGATAACATCAATAGCTTCGGCTAACTTTTTCTGACTGTTTGGAGATTCAGGTGTCATATTAGGTGTAACTAACATTGGTGTGGTTTCTGTTGGAGTTACTGGTGTTTCTGGTAAGGACGATAAACCTTCTATTGTAGAGGACTGAAAATCAAAATAAAACATACAATGAAACCTCACATTTCACAAAACTCTTCAAAGATACCAGGCTAATAATTTGGAACACCAGAGGCACATTTTTGCATGCATTAGACTCATCAGTGGTGCAAGATTCAAAACAAGTGGAATACAAAATTGAAGAGCATAAAAAAACGAAATTCGAAAAGTTGTGTCAAATATGGCTCGGCAATCCATGCACTGGGGCAGTTAATTTACAGAAAATATACATATCAATGAAGTTTTAAAAGGTGAGGGTTCGTTCCTAAGGTAAATAATATTTCTACTGAAGTACATGGAAGTTTTCATCATAAACCTTTGTCTCATCATTTTATTTTCTCTCTAAGAGTATATCAGTGTTTTTTTTATATTTATATGTAAATTATTGTACACACCTTCCCAGGGGCTACAGTTTCTAATCTATGCCGTAATGTTTCTGTTTCATAATCACAGTTTGCTAAGGCTGATTTCAGTTCATACAGTAAAACTATATCCTGCCGTAACTCATTAAATATTGACACAACTTCTTCTGTAGGCATAGGGTTAAATTCTGCAAAAAAAGGACTCATTAAATATTGATATCACTTCTTCTGTAGGAATAGGGTTAAATTCTGCAAAAAGGACATTTAATATTGCCCCTTCTTCTTCTGTAGGCATAGGGTTAGCAATTCTGAAAAAAAAGGACTCATTGAATATTGACACTACTTTGTAGGCATAGGGTTAAATTCTGAAAAAAAAGAAAGTATCACTTGTTGATATTTAAATAGGTTGTAAAATGTAAATTTCAAACTAAAAAGTGAAAGCACCATTTCTAGAATTTCTCAACAATATCTTTACAGTTCAACATACATGAAAATGTATATAAAGGTGGAATGGAGGGTAAGAAACCTAGGCTGTTGGTCAAGGTCAACACCAAATGGAACAGAGAAAAGTTGCATGGTTCCCTCAATCTACCCATATGTGATAAGTGGTTATTGTAATTTACCAGAGACGATAAAACTTAATGTCATGAAATTGTGTTCTAATATGAATATATAAGCATAAAACCTTATGAAACAAACTTTTATGATTTCCTTAACTCTATTTTTTCTTTTAATTTTATAACTTTTCCATATAAGATTTATCACATTGAATTTTTTGCAATTTTACTTTCAACATAACTTTATTGAAAATTGGGATTTTTAAAGCAATATAAAATTTCTCAACATCCTTTTTTGCAACATGAATATATTATAAAACAAAATAATTCTGGATTTTTAGTCAACACTTATGATAAGATTAAATTGTATGATTTGCAGATTGATGAATAATAAGTATTTAAAACAACAATAAAATTACCTATTCCTAACTCCTCTAGCACCTGTTCTATAGCTTTCATTTTCTTCTGACCAATAGATGCTGGCAATTTCATCTACAAATAAATGAAGATTTGCTATCAGGTATTATTAAAAGGAGCATGGTAACTTATTCTGAATTTAATATCATTTACTATGGTTTTAATTTTTTTTCAAAGATTCATCATAAAAAAAAAATTAAGATATTCAAATATCAAATATTGATAACATTTTATCCAGTAGTCTTAAACCTTCTTGCCAATTTCCACATTTATTTGATTAATGAACGAAATTCTAGTTTATTGTT
This sequence comes from Mytilus coruscus, assembly GCA_017311375.1. Lineage (NCBI taxonomy): Eukaryota > Metazoa > Mollusca > Bivalvia > Mytilida > Mytilidae > Mytilus > Mytilus coruscus. The sequence continues at coordinate 18,710,874 of CM029595.1, read as the reverse complement.
ACTTCATTCAAAAACATTACGGGTCTAATATAGAACTGCAGCAATGAGAAATAACAGTAAATCCTTAAGTATTTCTTTATATGATTTTTAGAATATGAAGATAAAGATTGCTCTAGACTTACCCTTTGACTTCTAAGTGATACTCCTGAAGCTTTGAAATCTGCAAACTTTATACCTGACTGGTCGGGATTGACCTGTATCAAAAAGATATAAAGGTCAAGTTCTTGTTAACTGTTCTTTATTTTGGATAACTGAGATTGAATAGTCTTTGTAGAGGAGTCTTTAACTTTTTTGTAGTCAGTTGGACATTCTTAAGATTTCATTTCAAAATTTTTTTCACTGAACAGACTGCTGTAAGGCATTCAAAACACCCACTGATAGATACTCAAGTGATTTTGTCCCAAAATGAATACTAATTTGTACATGGACAGTTTCTTTTATCTGACAGCACAAGGATAGAAATGAGGAGCATCAGTTGTTTAAAGTTGAAGTAAACATTCATCTATGAAAGACCAGAGAGTTACTAGCACTCTGTGCAGCGCTTTAAATTATTAGAAAGTTCTATATCAATGCACACCTTGTACTGAATTTTAATCAACTTCTTTCACAAGCATAAGTTACAGATAAAATAGTATCATAATTTCTTATCAACTATTAAAATATGATATCTTGCCTTTTTATTTCAAATCATAAAAAATATTATTTATAAAATTTGAATTATATAGGAAATATAGGTATTTATCTAAAATTATGGACCTTTCAGCTTCACCTTTTTAAAATTTTTATAAAGAAATGATGTGAAAAGCTAGTGGTAGATGATTAAAATGGTGGAAGTCATTTACACTTGTTTAACGCATATATGGTTTTTGAGTATATGCCATAGATTCGATTCCTAGTTCTTGAATCTGGAGTAATGACATTTAATAGGCAGCCAAAGGCAGCTTTGACTGCCTAAAGACTGTGCCAGCAGATCACCATAAACTCTTCCCCTTAATATGTAATAGGGAGTATATTATGTGAGTTTGATCACTTAAGGTTCTGTAATTTATACATGTAAAACCTACAACTTCTTTGAATTTCTGTTGCAGATGTATCTTTTTCTTTGTTTGTCTTTTGTCTGCCTTTTTACTGTCTATATTACTATCAGCTGCTGTTATAAGTTTCTGTAGATCCTGTGTTTTCTTCTCTCTTTCTTTCTTCCTCAATTCAATCTTTTTCAATTCAGCTATTAAAAGTTCTTCCTCTTCAATCTATAATAGAAAGAATTTTGTTTGATGTGCTATAATGCCACTTTCTAAACATAAGTATTGTTCATGGTGGACAATAGTGCATTATATATATTCAAATTAAACCATTAACCACTGGAAAGTAACAGACAAACTATATCACATATTATTAGATCTCAATAACCTTGGGCAAATAACTAACAAACTAAAGCATATTCTAGTAGATGTCAATAACCTTCCGCAAACTCAGAAGAAACAATGTAGTATAATTAAGAATGGATTGATTGCCTAGGAAAAAACTTTATGAAACATGTCTTCAGACACCAAAAATAAAACATAGTATGACTAAAGTCTGTGTAAGATATTGTACCATAACATTGTATATGGAATATTAACAGAAATATTTAATCAAATGTTTTGATTGATTGATTGATTGTCGGTGTTTGAATCACCTTTCAGCACTATTGGCTATATCCTGGCGTTCAGCTCTAATAGGTGGAGGAAGCTGGAGTTCCCTGAGAGAACCACAAACCTAAGCAGGAAAACTGACAGTCAATTAAGATTGGAATCAAACACACCATTTGCAGTGTGTGAACTGACAACCTCAGTGTTGACAGACTAATGATACAGTATATGAACTACTTAGACCATTCAGTCACAGAAGCCCCATAATCAAATATATAAATAGAACACATACCTTTTCTTGAGTCCTCTCAAACAATTTTGTCATTTGTAGTTTTCTTTTTCTTTCATGTTCTGCATCAAAGGCCCATATCTTTGGTTCTGTTCCCTGTGGTGCTCTTACCTGAAATTAATAGTTTCATGTTCCAATATAATTATGGAAATATTTGAGGTCTCTGTCCTAAACTTTCATGTTCTAGTTATCATTAAAATTTTTTACAATCATTAAAAGTTAAAAAAAAAAGGAAACAAAATTTCACTATCTTTATATATATGGATAACTTTTATACTTTCTATAACAACTTCAGATATAAAGTATCATATGAAGTTAAAATGTACAAAGCTGTAATCTATTATCAAATTAATATTAACAGTAGATCCATTTAGATTTATTTAAGAGTTGTTTTTTTAAAACCATATTGTATTCCTACATTAAACATCTTGTACACAAATAATCATTTTTTTACTAGAAACGCTTAGATTCAAGACAATTTCTATAGATTCTTACCTTTGTAAGAATACTACATATTCCATAATATCTTTCTTTAAGATCTTCAACACTTCTGTTGGCATATTTCTCTCTGTCCCATCTGTCATGCATGATTACAAATCGAAGATCAAATTTTTTACAAAGGTCAAACAAATGATCTGTTTCCTGTCTTGTCCAATTGTCGTCATGAAGATGTTGTTGATATTCAAGGTCTGAGTATGTTGGGGTATCTACAGCCTATAAATAAGAGACAAGACAAGTTAATCAAATAAACACTTATCATCATCAGTTATTTTAAAGAGATTTATAAATCATTGGATATTACAAAATATACCGTATGGCGGGTTATTTTTGCGCAGGTGTTTATTTTCGCTTATTTTGGCGGATAAACGAAAATCGCGAAAATAAATTTCACGAAAATTTATGTATATTTGTGTACTTTCTAATAGCTAAAGGTCAATAAGGGTATATGTTAGTTTTAACAACATAAAAGCCAAAGGGCATTGTACATACATGTATTTTATAAAATGACTGTCAGGTGTGTATACCCTTATTAATTAGTGTCAATTAAAATAATAGTGTAAGGTACTCTTATCAGGTAATTACCCTTATTAATTAGTGTCAAACTATATAAGAGTTGTAAGACACTCTTGCTTATCTATTAACCTAATTAGAAAGAACATCAAAGGTCCGGTCAATTTCGTAACTAATTAACTGTAAAATTTACAAGAAGTTTGAATACCTGTAACAAATATCTAAGTCACCAGTATTCTATTGATTAACTGTATCAGAATATAATCAATAAATAAAACGTTATTCAGGTAAAAATAAATCATTTTACCATAACAATAGACACTTGTTTGTCAAGTTTTACAACTTTTTAATTGCAACAATTTCAGTATCTGCCAAAATATTTAATTGGGATTTAAGAATCCACCAAAATAAAAACCGCCATAATTTTTGTATACTTTATTGCCCCTAAATTGTCAAATTTTACACCAGGGAAAGATAACCCGCTATAAGGTATACAAATAATCTTGAAATTTACAGTATTTATATGAAAGAACGTCACTCAACAATCAAACAATCATTATAGACAATAGTTTAATAAATCTTTTGTTGTATGAAATATTACTCCTTACAGTCACATATATTATATAAAATGTGTAGGAAATAAACTCATAGGGCTTTAATTAACAAGGATTGCTAGTTTTTCTGTCGAAAGGTCAGTGGTTCTCCCTGGGCACTCTGGCTTCCTCCAATTGCCATGATATAGCCAAGAAAGCTGAAAGTCGCATTAAACACCCAACAAGCAATCACACAATCATAGTGCTAAAACTACAATCAGACTGTACATCTCAAGAAATTTATTTATTGGTTATATCAAAAGTAAAGTTACTAAAATTGAGAATGGAAATGGGAATGTGTCAAAGAGACAACAACCCGACCACAGAACAGACAACAACAGAAGGTCACCAATAGGTCTTCAATGCAGCGAGAAATTCCGCACCGAGGCGTCCTTAAGCTGGCCCTAAACAATTATATATACTAGTTCAGTGATAATGGACGTCATACTAAACTCAAATTATACACAAGAAACTAAAAGTAAAATAATACAAGACTAACAAAGGCCAGAGGCTCCTGACTTGGGACAGGCGCAAAATGCGCGGGTTAAACATGTTTATGAGATCTCAACCTCCCCTATACCTCTAGCCAATGTAGAAAAGTAAACGATAACAATACGCACATTAAAAGTCAGTTAAAGAGAAGTCCGAGTCCGATGTCAGAAGATGTAACAAAAGAAAATAAAATGACAATAATACATAAATAACAACAGACTACTAGCAGTTAACTGACATGCCAGCTCAGACCTCAATTAAACTGATTGAAAGATTATGTCTTCATCATATGAATATCAGGCACAATCCTCCCGTTAGGGGTTTAGTATCATACCATCATAAAATATATGAGAAGAGCATAACCCGTGTCATGCCAACAACTGGTTTTAAATAAATGTGTTTAGTTCAAAAATGAATATACAGTAAAACCTGTATTAAGCAGTCACTCTTGGTTAGTATCAAAGTGACCGCTCAAGAGAGGTGACCTTTTAAATGAGGTTCTGAAAATAATTCTTATTCCGACATCGCCTATGGTCGGGATTGGGTAAAATTGTTTTAGTGTTGTCAATCCATAGAGTTATGGTTCTTGCGTCAGTGAAATAAAAAAATGGTGGATTCCGGCTGTAAATTTGAAGAAAACATTCAAAATATTTTAATATCTGTGGAGAAATTAGTCGCTGACACGGTTGTCAATGGAAACGGAAAGGAGTAGAACAAGAGGAACTAACGAATTCACCTCCTATTGCGCAATCTCGGTTGCAAATGGATTCTGATTTTCATTTTGACTTGGATACTGAACACATTTATTTTTCGTCATGATTATTTCGGCAGTTGAAAAAATTAAAATGACCGTTGTTAAGTTAAAATGAAGATTTCGTGCTTCAAATAGGTGACCGCTGATCGCGTTAGACAGGTGACCGCTGATTTGAGTTAAATTATAGAGAGAAAACGTTTGGCAGGGCCTGAATGTGACCGTTGGAAGCAGGTGACCACCGAAACAAGGTGACCGTTAAGGCAGGTTTGACTGTATAACAAACATTGCAAGATTCAATTTATGTGTCTAGATATTCGAGTAACCTCGAGATAATTGATATGCAAGAAAACTTATAACTACAGAATTAAATTTTATAACTACATAACTTAGTTACTGAACAGTGTAATACCTTATTAAACCTTGCAAAGGGATAATCTTTCCCTTCATCTGCTACTCTCCTCCAGTGATGAAATACTGCACCATCCTGGAATCATAAAATGTTCTTATTATAACTAGTATATTACTCTAGATAACTATTAACAAAATGTATTTTATCTAATGTTTAATTGTTGATCTTATCTGAAGATGTTATGCTGGTTCAAAATTCATGACTCATTATTGGCTTCTAATATAACATAAAGTATCATCAATAAATAAAAAAATAATTGATCAAATAAGCTTATGAATAAATTGCTTTGCCAAGCGCAGCTGGATACGACCGCAGATGTCCAACCCTGAACAGTTGGGGCAAAAATGGACACAATATTCGCGCTTGATACAGGTCTGAATTTGGATTGTAATTAAATATTTGACACATAATAGGTTTCTGACACAGAATAACTGTAGTCAAAGAACTTAGAATTGGTTATATGATTTGAATTTATATTCAATTTTTTGCTTTTGCGCAATACACTATGCTGTTGCGAATTGAACCCTCCCCCCCCAAAAAAAGAAAAATTACCCCCCCTTTTTTTTTTGGCTTTTATGCAATACACTATGCTGTTGCGAATTGACCTCCCCACCAAAAAAAAAATTTTACACCCCCCTTTTTTTTTGGCAAAGAAACCCGTTTTTCCCATTTTTTTGCCCTTAATTCCTAAACGGTTTGAGCCATAACCCCCCAAAGCTAATCCTAACCACCCTTTGTAGTATGGAAACTTGTGGTATAATTTCAGAGAGATCCATACACCGTTCCACAAGTTATTGTCTGGAAACTAGAAAAATGCTTATTTGGGCCCCTTTTTGGCCCCTAACTCCTAAACTGTTGGGACCATAACCCCCAAAATCAAATCCCAACCTTCCTTTAGTGGTTATAAACCTTGTGTTTAAATTTCATAGATTTCTATTTACTTATACTAAAGTTATTGTCCGGAAAATAAATGTCTTAGGACGACGACGTGATACCAATATACAACCGCAAATTTTTTTTGTGGTCGTATAAAAAGTTTTAAAAAAAATTAAAACATTATCAATTTGACAAAAAAAACGTCAATGCACAATATATTACCATTAATTTCAATATATAAAATATAATATATTATATAATGTCTTATACTATTAAAGTATATGTATACAAACTTGATATCAGTTTATTCAATTTTAAACTTTTGTCAAAGTTTGACCGTTAACCTACTTTTCTAGCTGGATTACTAAATGGCATCCATTTCCATGGTCTAACTTTACTGATGCCAATCTTAGCTTTCATCTGTTTATATCCTTGGTTAGTATCTGTGGGTATCAGTGGTGGTGCATCTCTGTAAATATAACTCTTACATATGTACATGTGCATTACTTGCAAATAACCATTTATTTTGTGAATCATGTATATGTATTGTAACTCCAATTAAATTAAATTCAAATAAAGACTTAAATAAATTGTAACAAGAGTGCACACGCTGAAATGTCTCGCCTGTTTTACTGACCATTGATTTTATGTTGAAAGTCTTAAAGATATAGGTTTTACAACAAGTATCACATAAACTTAACATTTTTAAAGATCCATGACAAAGAGGTCAAGGTCAGATAAAACTGTCACACAGACATGTACACCTTACAATTATTCCATACACCAAATATAGTTGACCCATTGCTTATAGTAATTGAAAAACAAACCAAAACACAAAAACTTAATGTTAACCAATGAACCATAGAAATGAGGTCAAGGTCAGATGATACTAGCTAGACAGACATGTACACCTTATAATCATTCCTTACACCAATAATAGTTGACCTATTGCTTTTAGTATTTGAAAAACAGACAAAAACACAAAAACTTAATATGACCAATGAACCATGAAAATGAGGTCAAGGTCAGATGACACCATCTAGACTGACATGCACACCTTACAATCATTCCATAAACCAAATAAAGCTGACCTATTGCTTATAGTACTTGAAAAACATACCAAAACTCAAAAACTTAACATTGACCAATGAACCATTAAAATGAGGTCAAGGTCAGATGACACTAGCTAGACAGACATGTACACCTTACAATCATTCCATACACCAAATATAGTTAACCTATTGCTTACAGTACTTGAAAAACCGACCAAAACACAAAAAATTAACAATGACCAATGAACCATGAAAATGAAGTCAAGGTCAGATGAAACCTGCCAGTCTGACATGTACCCCTTACAATCATTCCGTACACCACATAAAGTTGACCTGCTGCTTGTAGTATCTGAGAAACGGACCTAATCACGTAACTTTAACCTTGATCACTGATCCATGAATTGAGGTCAAGGTCAGGTTAACCCTGTCTGATGGACATGTAGACATTGCAAGGAACCCATATACCAAATATAGTCATATTACTCATAATAAGTGAGAAATTCACATGACAAAAAAGCTGTAATTTTGTTTCAAGCAGTCACTGAACCATGAAAATGAGGTCAAGGACAATGGGCATATGACAAACGGAAACTTTGTAACATAAGGTATCTGCATACAAAGTATGAAGCATCCAGGTCTTCTACCTTCTGAAATATAAAGCTTTATACAAATAGTTTACGCCGCCCAGCCGCCGCCGGATAGTAATACCTATGTCTCGCATACTGAGACTTTCGTCGCAGGCGAGACAAAAATCAAATGTTTAATGGTTAACATTTTGTATATCCAAACAAACGTTATTATTCCACACTTGACTTTGAGGAAAAAGAGTAATTGCTTTAAGGTTTGATTGCTTAAACTGAATTTGAAGGGAACTTTTATAGATATAATTAACTTTTCAATTAAAAATGATCAAATCCTTAGGAAATTCAAAATATAATTCATAAGGACTTCAATTATATAACTGCATTTGCGTACAGAAATCTACACCAATCAATGCTTTAATAATGAAGATACACAAAAATGCCTTTTTGGAAGATGTTAAACTTCGACAGCTGTAAGTGAGCTAAGGAGAAATGTAAGCTATATCTGGTTAAACTTAGACAGCTGTAAGTAAGCTGTTTCAAGGAGAAATGTAAGCTATATCTGGTTAAACTTCAACAGATGTAAGTGAGCTGTTTCAAGGAGAAATGTAAGCTATATCTGGTTAAACTTCGACAGATGTAAGTGAGCTGTTTCAAGGAGAAATGTAAGCTATATCTGGTTAAACTTCGACAGATGTAAGTGAGCTGTTTCAAGGAGAAATGTAAGCTATAACTGGTTAAACTTTGACAGCTGTAAGTGAGCTGTTTCAAGGAGAAATGAAAGTTATATCTGGTTAAACTTTGACAGCTGTAAGTGAGCTGTTTCAAGGAGAAATGAAAGCTATATCTGGTTAAACTTCGACAGCTGTAAGTGAGCTGTTTCAAGGAGAAATGTAAGCTATATCTGGTTAAACTTTGACAGTTGTAAGTGAGCTGTTTCAAGGAGAAATGAAAGCTATATCTGGTTAAACTTTGACAGCTGTAAGTGAGCTGTTTCGAGGAGAAATGTAAGCTATATCTGGTAAAAGTCTGTATACTTTGCATTCTACGTTTTTTTAAACTTCTTATATATGACTGTTTGACATGCAAAAACATTGTGACTTAACTAATATTTCTTACTGTTTTACAGTTTTAACTTACTTGTTATCTGTCCATAACAATCCCCAGAGTTCTCTGTGCATACCCTCAGGTCTCTTAAATGATATATCCGACTTTCTTATTGGTTTCTTCTGTTAATAAAAAAACAAAAAAAGTGTATAATTAAAATAATCAATTAATATCTTGTCTGAAACAACATATTTATAAAATTTTAATATTGCAGCAAATAATATGGATCCTTTATGGTAATTGTGTATGCTTATACAATTACATGTATTGCAGCTGTCTCTTACAATGTCAAACATAGATAATTTGAAAATTCCCATCAATACATGTGTGTATGACAACACAAATGTATACATGTATAATCTTTCATAACAAAATAATATCTGTCTTCTTGTTGTTTATGTCTCATATTATTATTTTTCAAATTTATGTGTACTTCAGTTTCTTGTGTATAATTTGGAGTTTAGTATGACGTCCATTATCACTGAACTAGTATATATATTTGTTTAGGGGCCAGCTGAATAAAATAAGTTAGTTTTAATTAGTAAGATGATGATTTTCCAACATAATAAAATTGTATTCTTACCTTATTATCATTAAGAAGAGCATCTTTTGTCATAAATTTACTTCCTTGATCAAGTTCTAATATATCTCTAACATCTGATCCACCACCTTCCATCTTTATTTAGCTGAAATTTAAGTCATAAAATATGTTAGATTATCATTCACCATTTATAGTTTTGAGTGGTGACCAGGAAGGCAGATCAATAGATTGACCTGTATTCTGTTTACATGTAAAGTCCCTTGGTGTCTTTTGCTGTCCAGTTACTATTTGAAAATCAATTATATTTGGCAATTAAAAGATAAATGATAATTAGAATGCATATTGAATTTTATTATTTTGATAATCTCTTTCTTTCCTCTTCAAATTTAGCTTCTCAAGAAACTATAACTGATTTTCATTATATAATTTATTCATTTATTATGCATATTTTAAAAATTTGTGTGTAGCTGAATACCATAAACAAATTATGCCTTTTTTATCATGTTTATGAGGCTAACTAATTAGCATAGAAAATCTCTTGTATCTTGAATCTATCAACTGCATACAGAATTAATATGTCTACCGACTAAATATCCATCAGTACACCTCCAACTGATTTACTCAGTACTGTAAAGATTTCATAAGCAGTCTGAGAAAACACAATGGAAAAGGTATGGCAATGTGCAATGTTAAAATGATAACCTTTAATAACAAGCATTCTGAGAGTATTGCATGGTAATACATAGTCCCCTACAGGTTAAGAATTCATTGTACTGGAACAAAATGCTAACTTGATCTATGACTTGACGTTGTCATGGTGTAAACTATATAACAAATATCAAGTCAATATCTTCAAGCATGACGAAAATCATCAGACCCGACCATAATTCTGGACAAAATCATTAGACCGAACAAAATTTCGAATTTAATCTGTAACTTTTCATGATAAAACTAAATACCAAATATCAAATTGATATCTTCAAGCATGAAGAAAAAAAGTGTAAAACTGATTTGCAGGACTGACGGATGGACAGACAGACAGACAGAGTGCAAACCTAAAGTCCCCTTCAACTACGTCGGTAGGGAACTTATAAACTTATTCAAAGGAAAAATAAGCTTACATAAAATGTTTCTGAATGTATTGTAAAAATTAGGATGTGACGACTTGTTAAGTAATAAGATTTCTTCTGGTACAGGAAAATATTTGTACTTGTGGTATCAAAGACAGAATTTAGTAAAAGTTTTAAGTACTTAAAGTGAATGAAAACTGACTTAATAATTCATCAGTCATATTTACATTCGCCTAACTGTGAACTGGCTACACAGAACTAAACTACTACAAGAAACGAGCAGGCCAAACCAACCCGATAGAGTCATGCAACTATAGAGCACCTGTAACACCTCACACCTTCTCTGGGAGTGTCCTTGCTATGAGAATGAATGGAAAAAATATGTTCCATCACATATCCAAAGTGGTTGGGATCTGAAACCTGAATTTAGCTACCATATTAACCAGAATAGAAGGCGAGAACATCAAAGAGATGAAAGCCAAACTACTAACAGTGGCAATTACATAGACAGAACTTGCAGATTTGATACTGCAGTTCCTAAATCCCAATCTTAACCAGCGCATACCCTTAAACAAGAGTGCACATGCTGAAATGTCTCGCCTACTATACTGACCATTGATTTTATGTTGATAGTCCTATATATAAAGTTTTACTACAAGTATCACATTAACATTTATGATCAAGGAAAATGAGGTCAAGCTCAGATTAACCAAGCCGGAAATACATGTACACCTTTAATACAATCATTCCATACACAGTATATAGATGACCTATTGCTTATAGTATAAAAGAAACAGACCAAACCATGGAAATTCTATATTGACCAATGAACCATGAAAATGAAGTCTAGGTCAGATGAACCTTAAAATCATTCCATACACCAAATATAGTTGACCTATTGCTTAAATTTTAAGAAAAACAGACCAAAACACAAAAATTTAACATAAGCAATGAACCATGAAAATGAGGTCAAGGTCAAATAAAACCTGCCAGACTGACATGTACATCGTAAAATATTTCCATTCACCAAATATACATGTAGTTGACCTACTGCATAGAGTATTAGAAAAACAGACCAAAACACAAAAACTTACCATTGAGCAATGAACTGTGAAAATGAGGTCAAGGTCAAATAAAACCTGCCAGACTGACATGTACATCGTAAAATATTTCCATACACAAAATATAGTTGACCTATTGCATACAGTATTAGAAAGTGTGTATTATTTAATGAATCATTATTAATTATTACTTATAATCATGCAAATGATATGTTTAAAGGACATATGAAGCAAGTAATTTAACAAGCCTGTTTTTAACAAATTAGAATTATCAATATCATGAATATCAAGCCTTTTAAAATAAACTTTGTTAACAAAGTTGTACAATCTATTATCATGATTATTATTCAGGAAAACTACAAATATCAGTATATGGTATAGGAAAAACTATTTTGTTTATCTTTATATTTTCAAATCTCAAAACTGGAGTTGTGCATGAAGAATCACTAAAGAGACTTTAATTTTCCAAATGGCTACCTAGTTATCATCAACTTTGATAAATGCTAATCATAATGAAAAATGTTCTTATCTCTGAATTAAATAAATCTTATGAAAAAAATTATTTAAAGAAATAATTGTCTTGCTTTTAAACAATTGTAAACTTATCAAATATGTTATCTTCAGTTTGGCTATTTTTGTCAGTTAACAGGCAAAATTTGTCTCCAGAAAAATAAAGTACACTTCTATATAGATTGTGACATTTTTATGGTCTATTAATTAAATCATTTTTGTTCTGTGTATTATATTGTCAAAACTTACAATCATTACATTCACCATATGCATGTAGACATATTGCTTATAGTATCTGAGATATGGACTGGACCACAAAACTTTACCTTGTTCACTCATCTCATGAAATGAGGTTGAGATAAAGCTAAAACTGTCTGACAGGCATGAGGACCTTGAATGAACGCAGATTCTTTATTTAGCTATCCTATGACTCATAATAAGAGATTTTAAGATTACAAAAATCTTAAGATTTTTCAAGTAGTCACTAAACCATGAAAATGACTTCAAGATGAAATAAAACCTGCCAGACTGACATGTACATCGTAAAATGCTTCACTACAGTAAAGATAGTTGACCTGGTGCACAATATTAGAAATAGAAATTGGTAGACAAAACTTACCATTGAGCAATGAACTGTGAAAATGAGGTCAAGGTCAAATAAAACCTGCCAGACTGACATGTACATCGTAAAATATTTCCATACACAAAATATAGTTGACCTATTGCATACAGTATTAGAAAAACAGACCAAAACACAAAAACTAAACTATTACCACTGAACCATGAAAATGAGGTCAAGGTCAGATGACACCTGCCAGTTGGACATGTACACCTTACAATCATTACATACACCAAATATAGTAGACCTATTGCTTATAGTATCTGAGATATGGACTGGACCACAAAAACTTTACCTTGTTCACTGATCCATGAAATGAGGTTGAGGTCAAGTGAAAACTGTCTGACAGGCATGAGGACCTTGCAAGGATCGCACATACCAAATTTAGCTATCCTATTACTCATAATAAGAGAAATTAACATTACAAAAATCTTAACTTTTTTTCAAGTAGTCACTGAACCATGAAAATGAGGTCAAGGTCAAATAAAACCTGCCAGACTGACATATACATGTATTTATTCAATAGAAATAATGAATTGCCTAAATTTTATTTAGAATAAGTCCTAAAGATAATCTTAAAATATTGTTACTGAACAATGTTAATGATGTCAAGTTCAGATGATACCTGCAATTTTGACATGTACACCTTAGAATCATTACATACACCAGATATAGTAGACCTTTTGCTTATGGTATCTGAGATAGGCAGTTGACCAGAAAACTTTGCATTGTTCACTGTTCCATGAAATGATGATGAGGTCATTTGATTATGTCTGACAGGCATGAGGACCTGCAAAATACGCACATGTTAAATTTAGCTATCTATTACTTATAATAAGATAGAAATTAACATTACAAATATCTTAACATTTTTCAAAACAAACAGTCATGAGAAAATGTTTACAAAAGTTAGTAAGCTATATGTTCAACTAGTTTTATTATTTCATTTTATTTTAGAATTTTCTGTCATAATAACAGTTATTAAATTTGGCAAACACATATATTTTACCTGAGACACTTTACCTGTAAGTTATATAATTATAACACTTCAATGCAGTCATGATTTTCCTTTATACTTGACTAGTTCTTGATTAATACCTTGTGTATTAATTGCAACAGGAGGTATAATGATGGACTTAGGGCCATCATGGTGACCATATTTTTATGGCCACCATTAGTAAGATAATGTCACAGGTAGTACTGTAGTCACTGAACCATGAAAATGAGGTCAAGGACCATGGACATATGACAGACAGAAACTTCATATCATAAGGCATCTATATACAAAGTATGAAGCATCCATGTCTTCTACCTTCTGAAATATTAAGCTTTTAAGAAGTTAGTTAACATATACCACCACTATCCCTATGTCGAGCTGCAACAAAAGTCGAGGCTTGACAAAAACCACAGAGATAAAAATTATGTTGAGCATAAAGCACAAGGGGTAAACCTGCCTTTCGAGATAATTAGTGCCAAAGGGCTTTAAGATTGAAGATTGAAGCATTAGATTATTCCTTGGGATGTAAACATTACCATTTTGATGTGAAAAGAAAAAAATATTTACGACTGGCCTACTTGGAAGGCCTGCTACAAATGATTCCAACAAAGATACACTTGTAACATGCACTATTTTGAAGATAATTCAATACAGATTTATGACATTTCAGTGGGATAGAGGAACAAGTAATTGAATTATAGCAAAAATTAAAAACCAAGTGTCATTTCTTAAAAATGCAAGATGTACCTTATGTTATATAAAGGTATACAGGTTTTTTCCTTTTTCAAAGATTAAAAAGATTAAGAAGCATACTAGTTTCTGCAAATTTGTATCAGATTACATCAACATCATATAATTTCTGCAGACTTGTATTTTGTCAGTTAACAGGCAAAATTTGTCTCCAGAAAAATAAAGTACACTTCTATATAGATTGTGACATTTTATGGTCTATTAATTAAATCATTTTTGTTCTGTGTATTATATTGTCAAAACTGCAAGACTGGCATATGCATGATACATATTCTTGGTATACATCTGCAAAGAATATTTCACTCAACTCAGGCCTTTTAGATAAAGCTAATAATTGCAGGGACTTGAATGAATTAGATTCTTTAAAGCCCTTGATTAAAATGAATTTTAAGAGCAAAATAAGAATATTTTGAAAATAAAATAAAACTTCTGATGAAAACAGTAAACTCAAATGCTTCACTTAGTAAAGAATTAGTGGTCATAATTTAGAAATAGAAATTGGTAGATAAAAATTCCTATAAAGGATAGAATTGTTTGTAAAATTAACATAACAACTTAGAGATAATCTATTTGAAAATTCTTTACCTTCTCATAATAATGTCTCTGACCAGTTTGTGAATAAAATCTTGAATCTTATGAATAAAATCTTAACCAAAAACAAAAAGTAAAAGAAATGCTAAACCTCTATAACATGGAACATGTTTAAAATATTGGCTCCTTTATAAAAAAAAAAGTCATTAGAACTGAGGGCAGAAACCTAATAATTTTTTTCTATGTGTTTGATTTTTCATAGAATTGTTATTTCTTTTATAATTATAATGTTCGTTTTTGGCTTTTTGGCAGAAACTTGATTAAATTGTAATATGTTTATATGACAATAAAAATATTATCAAATTTTCTGTAATGAATATTTTGGATATACATGTATTTATTCAATAGAAATAATGAATTGCCTAAATTTTATTTAGAATAAGTCCTAAAGATAATCTTAAAATTTGTTAAACAATGTTAAATGCAGTTAGTAGTAGTCACTGAACCATGAAAATGAGGTCAAGGACCATGGACATATGACAGACAGAAACTTCATATCATAAGGCATCTATATACAAAGTATGAAGCATCCATGTCTTCTACCTTCTGAAATATTAAGCTTTTAAGAAGTTAGTTAACGCCGCCACCACCACTATCCCTATGTCGAGCTTTCTGCAACAAAAGTCGCAGGCTTGACAAAAACCACAGAGATAAAAATTATGTTGAGCATAAAGCACAAGGGGTAAACCTGCCTTTCGAGATAATTAGTGCCAAAGGGCTTTAAGATTGAAGATTGAAGCATTAGATTATTCCTTGGGATGTAAACATTACCATTTTGCTGTGAAAAGAAAAAAATATTTACGACTGGCCTACTTGGAAGGCCTGCTACAAATGATTCCAACAAAGATACACTTGTAACATGCACTATTTTGAAGATAATTCAATACAGATTTATGACATTTCAGTGGGATAGAGGAACAAGTAATTGAATTATAGCAAAAATTAAAAACCAAGTGTCATTTCTTAAAAATGCAAGATGTACCTTATGTTATATAAAGGTATACAGGTTTTTTTCTTTTTCAAAGATTAAAAGATTAAGAAGCATACTAGTTTCTGCAAATTTGTATCAGATTACATCAACAGCATATAATTTCTGCAGACTTGTATGTCTGATACCCAAAAGGAATGAACATGTGCTCATAACCAGCAGGAGCTCTTTATGTCTTATATTAAATGGTCACAGCTACATGTAGTCCAAATAATTTTGATGTCTTGAAGGGCTATTTTGATTTTTTGCAGTTATGCCTTCCTACGGCAAGGCCTCACAACAAAAAATCAAAATAGCCTTTCAAGACATCATAATAATTAAGACTAGGTCACAGCTTGCCGTAAAATTAACAAACATTGATTGATTGTTTTTTGCTTAATGTCCAGTAGCAGATATTTCATGCATGTTCAGGACCGATGCAAGATATTTTAGCCAGAATGCCAGTTCGGCCACAGTTATTTCGGACATACTGCCAGTTCAGCCATATTTTGGAAAGTCGTTTCGGTCATGTTTTTATTGTTATAAAGTGAGAAAAATATAATATCTTCTAGAAACAGATGTTGAGAAACAAATGGAAAAATACATTTTAATCATACATTTATTTTCCTTGATAAAATGATTCGAGTATCAATTGATGAATTTTATAAAGAAAATTTGTAAAATGGTGATTATTAATTAAAAATGAAACTTTAATATACCAAAAAGATAAAAATTATAGTTATTTAAAAGTGGAGAAGATTGTTGTTTTATCAGAGATATATATATTTATATATGTCTCTGTACTTATCATAATAATTATTATGATCCCTTTGATCAATTGTTAATTATCATTTCTTTGATGTATCTAAAGTATTAATTATGGTTTTGTCAATTAGTTGTTGAGAAAATACCTAACAAGATATTAGGTATGATTGCTTTATACGAGTTCAATCTCAACAGACTGTACAATATCAAACTTAAATCTGTTAAAATGGAATCAACACAGCAGATGTATAAATATTAGATGCTGTCATTGATGTCCATTTTTTTCATACTTATGTTTGTTCTTGACAAATTGTTTATTTTTTATTTTCTGTTACAAGAAAAATATACATGATATATTAATCTCAAAAGTCTAAGGAAAATGTTGTTAATCTTTATCATGCATGACATCTTCTTGTTTCACAGCAGATGGATTGATGATTGATTGGTAATTAACGCCATTGTGCTATCTCGTGGCAGTCAGTTTTTATTGGTGGAGTGTGCCAGAGTGCCCCGTGAGACCTTCAGTAGGAAAACTGACAATCCTAGTCAATTAAGATTGGAGTCGAACGCATCTGCCATGTGTCGTAATTGAAATCACAACCTACATGTAAGTGTTGACAGGCTAGTGATACAGTAGTTTGACTATTTAGACCACTCGGCCACCACACAGCAGATGGACATACACATAATAAAAATCTATGACAAAATAACTTTTTATTAAGTAATATTCTTTCTCAAAACAAACTTTTGTCAACATAATTTATGCTATATAATATATATGTTAAGAATAATATGACCTAGACTGGCCGAAATGACTGTGGCCAAAGTGGTACTGTGGCCGAATTATTTGTATGGCCGAAACGTCTCGAAAGCTTCAGGACGACCACAGGAATCTTAAGTTCTATCAATAAAATTCTGTAAATAATAAAGTCGACTATCAATAAAGAAGCGACTTTATTATTTAAAGAATTTTATTGATAGAACTTAAGATAATTTCCTGTGGGACGACATAAACAACAGAATTGTGGGTTCAGAATTGTGTACCGTGTTGTAGGCGTGTATGGTTTATCAAATGGCATTTTTTGAAATTGGCTTACTGTTCAATCAACTGAAACAAGAAATGGCTTGTCAGTAAATTAAAGGCCGCAACACAGGAGAATAGTGTTTACAAAATAGAAATAAACACACTTGTCTTGGTTTATACAGTGCTTAATCTTCAATTGAGTTGTTGTGTTGTTATCAAACGCTTTAATGATCTAAGGTTTTTTTTTCGTAACTCAATCAGTTGCGCGTTTAAAGAATCAAGAATTTTATTCATTGTTTGAAATCTAAATAAACATTGAACATTTATTTTTCCTTTGCGGCAAAGTCCAACATGTCCAATGTCGACGTTGAATTTTGAAAATGAGTGTTCGCAGAGTGATATCCAAACAAATTAAACAGACATTCCTTAATAATGCTTTACAAACGTATTGTAAAATACAAACAATTACAAACACCAGACATTTAGCAAGCACAACGACATCAAGTAATAAAAAGAGAAATGTATTTAGAGTTTTAGATGGAACTATTTCCCAAACTAGTGCGGTTAACAGCAACAATGCAAATTTTGAAAAGTTGTCAACGTTGCACAAACAATTTGTTAAAATTGCCTCTGCTGGAGGCGGTGACAAGGCAATAGAACGTCATACCATTAAACAAAGGAAAATGTTGGTTACAGAAAGACTGACACATCTCCTAGATGATGATGCTGACTTTTTAGAGTTATCCATGTTTGCAGGTTTGCAAATGGAATATGGTGATATTCCCAGGGCAGGCATTATAACAGGTGTTTAAAAATACTGATAGCTAACTCTAAAGGGATTTGTTTTTGTTGAGCCTGCGACTTTTGTCGCAGAAAGCTCGACATAGGGATAGTGATCCGGCGGCAGCGCATTTAACTTCTTAACAGCTTGATATTTCAGAGGGTAGAAGACCTGGATGCTTCATACTATGTTTATAGATGCCTTATGATATGAAGTTTCCATCTGTCATATGTCCATTGTCCTTGACCTCATTTTCATGGTTCAGTGACTACTTGAAAAAAAAGTTAAGATTTTTTGTAATGTTAATTTCTCTCTTATGAGTAATAGGATAGCTATATTTGCTATGTGCGTACCTTGCAAGGTCCTCATGCCTGTCAGACAGTTTTCACTTGACCTCAACCTCATTTCATGGATCAGTGAACAAGGTAAAGTTTTTGTGGTCCAGTCCATATCTCAGATACTATAAGCAATAGGTCTACTATATTTGGTGTATGTAATGATCGTAAGGTGTACATGTCCAACTGGCAGGTGTCATCTGACCTTGACCTCATTTTCATGGTTCAGTGGTAATAGTTTAGTTTTTGTGTTTTGGTCTGTTTTTCTAATACTGTATGCAATAGGTCAACTATATTTGGTGTATGGAAATATTTTACGATGTACATGTCAGTCTGGCAAATTTTATTTGACCTTGACCTCATTTTCACAGTTCATTGCTCAATGTTAAGTTTTTGTGTTTTGGTCTGTTTTTCTAATACTCTATGCAAAAGGTCATCTATATTTGGTGTATGGAAATATTTTACGATGAACATGTCAGTCAAGCAGGTTTTATTTGACCTTGACCTCATTTTCATGGTTCATTGTTCAATGTTAAGTTTTTGTGTTTTGGTCTGTTTTTCTAAAAATGTATGCAGTAGGTCAACTATATTTGGTGTATAGAAATATTTTACGATATACATGTCAGTCTGGCAGGTTTTATTTGACCTTGACCTCATTTTCATGGTTCATTGCTCAATGTTAAGTTTTTGTGTTTTGGTCTGTTTTTCTAATACTTTATGCAAAAGGTCATCTATATTTGGTGTATGGAAATATTTTACGATGAACATGTCAGTTGGGCAGGTTTTATTTGACCTTGACCTAATTTTCATGGTTTATTGTTCAATGTTAAGTTTTTGTGTTTTGGTCTGTTTTTCTAAAAATGTATGCAGTAGGTCAACTATATTTGGTGTATAGAAATATTTTATCGATGTACATGTCAGTCTGGCAGGTTTTTTTTTACCTTGACCTCATTTTCATGGTTCATTGCTCAATGTTAAGTTTTTGTGTTTTGGTCTGTTTTTCTATATTGTATGCAGTAGGTCAACTATATTTGGTGTATGGAAATATTTTACGATTTACATGTCAGTCTGGCAAATTTTATTTGAACTTGACCTCATTTTCACAGTTCATTGCTCAATGTTAAGTTTTTGTGTTTTGGTCTGTTTTTCTAATACTTTATGCAAAAGGTCATCTATATTTGGTGTATGGAAATATTTTACGATGAACATGTCAGTTGGGCAGGTTTTATTTGACCTTGACCTAATTTTCATGGTTTATTGTTCAATGTTAAGTTTTTGTGTTTTGGTCTGTTTTTCTAAAAATGTATGCAGTAGGTCAACTATATTTGGTGTATAGAAATATTTTATCGATGTACATGTCAGTCTGGCAGGTTTTATTTGACCTTGACCTCATTTTCATGGTTCATTGCTCAATGTTAAGTTTTTGTGTTTTGGTCTGTTTTTCTATATTGTATGCAGTAGGTCAACTATATTTGGTGTATGGAAATATTTTACGATTTACATGTCAGTCTGGCAAATTTTATTTGAACTTGACCTCATTTTCACAGTTCATTGCTCAATGTTAAGTTTTTGTGTTTTGGTCTGTTTTTCTAATACTCTATGCAGATCCATGCAATAGGTCAACTATATTTGATGCGTGGAATGATTTTAAGGTGTACATGTCTGTCTGGGAGGGTTCATCTGACCTTGACTTCATTTTCATGGTTCATTGGTCAATATAGAATTTCCATGGTTTGGTCTGTTTCTTTTAGAGTCTAGTCAATTTGGTGAACAACCTGCAACTAATTGCAACACAAAGTTTTTCTCTGAAAAACAAGTCTATTACTATTTATGAACAAATTACAACATACTAAAAATGTACATTTTTTGCGGAAAATGGTGTAATTATTCAAACTTTTTGGTAGTAAAAGTAAGGTAATCTGAGCTGTTTCCCTTTGAATGAATCATACAAAAATGTTCTGTATTTTTTTAAAACAGTTGTAATAATAAGATATAACACACAATTTTCTCAATTTAAAAGAGAAGTATCACAAATGAATCACTTTCCTCTCTCAAAATTTGTATATTTTGATAAAGATATAGACCGATTGTGTTCTGCTACATGTATTTTACAATCCAAGATTGGAATTCTCCAATAACAGTGTTAAACGTTTAAACCCGCTGCATTTGTTTGCACCTGTCCTAAGTCAGGAATCTGATGTTCAGTAGTTGTCGTTTGTTGATGTGGTTCATAAGTGTTTCTCGTTTCTCGCTTTTATATAGATTAGACCGTTGGTTTCCCGTTTGAATGGTTTTACACTAGTAATTTTGGGGCCCTTTATAGCTTACTGTTCGTGTGAGCCTAGGCTCCGTGTTGAAGACCGTACTTTGACCTATAATGGTTTACATTTATAAATTTTGACTTGGATGGAGAGTTGTCTCATTGGCACTCATACCACATCTTCTTATATCTATTTAGTGTATAACCTACAATTGGTAAACAGTACTTAATCAATTTAACCATCTTTGTCACAATCTTACTCAGTATTTAAAAGAATTCTGCCACTGACTGTGTCTAAGGCACCAACAGTTCAATTTTTTTTTGGGTGGGGATGGGTTTTTTTGTTTTGTCCTTCATAAAAAAACTTTCTTTTTGTTTTTTTGCAAGACTTAATTTTTTGATATTCAAAGTCGTTAATGTATTTATTTTCCCCAACCTTATAACATGTATAAAGAAAACAAGCATTTTTTTTCCATTTCCCTTCTGAAACAAAATTTTTACAAAGATTTAGAATCCATCAATTTATTTCATAAAATAAGATGAATGTTGAGTGTTTAATGATTTTAATGTTGAATATTTTTCAAAGGTAAAAATTTCATGCTCCTGGAAGCCAATAGCTAATCACACTATTATCAACGATCTCAGTACTGACAGACTATCCAAATAAACCCTTATCTTTGCAAGCTTTTTAGCTCACCTGGCCCGAAGGGCCAAGTGAGTTTTTCTAATCACTTGGCGTGTGTCGTCCATCGTCGTCGTCGTTAACTTTTACAAAAATGTTCTCCTCTGAAACTACTGGGCCAAATTTAACCAAACTTAGCCACAATCATCATTAGGGTATCTAGTTTTAAAATGTGTCCGGTGACCTGGCCTGCCAACCAACATGGCCACCATGGCTAAAAATAGAACATAGGGGTAAAATGCAGTTTTTGGCTTATATCTCTGAAACTAAAGCATTTAGAGCAAATCTGACACAGGATAAAAATCTTCATCAGGTTAAGATCTATCTGCCCTCAAATTTTCAGACGAATTTGACAACCCGTTGTTGGGTTGCTGCCCCTGAATTGGTAATTTTAAGGAAATTTAGCAGTTTTTGATTATTATCTTGAATATTATTATAGATAGAGATAAACTGTAAACAGCAATAATGTTCAGCAAAGTAAGATCTACAAATAAGTCAACATTACCAAAATTGTCAGTTGACCCCTTAAGGAGTTATTGCCCTTTATAGTTGATTTTTAACAATTTTTCGTAAATTTTTGTAATCTTTTACAAAAATCTTCTCTGATGAAACTACTGAGACAAATTTAACCAAACTTGGCCACAATCATCATCAGGGTATCTAGTTTAAAAAATTTGTCCGATGACCCAGCCTGCCAACCAACATGGCCGACATTGCTAAAAATAGAACATGGGGTAAAATGCAGTTTTTGGCTTATATCTCTGAAACTAAAGCATATAGAGCAAATTTGACATGGGGGAAAAAATGTTCATCAGATTATGATCTATCTGTCCTGAAATTTTCAGACAAATCAGACAACCCGTTGTTGGGTTGCTGTCCCTAAATTGGTCATTTTAAGGAAATTTTGCCGTTTTTGGTTATTATCTTGAATATTATTATAGATAGAGATAAACTGTAAACAGCAATAATGTTCAGCAAAGTAAGATCTACAAATAAGTCAAAATGACCAAAATGGTCAATTGACCCCATAAGGAGATATTGCCCTTTAAATTCAATTTTTCGTAAATTTTTGTAATCTTTTACAAAAGTCTTCTCTTAAACAACTGAGACAAATTTAACCAAACTTGGCCACAATCATCATTAGGGTATCTAGTTTAAAAATGTGTCCTATGACCCTGCCTGCCAACCAACATGGCAGACATGGCTAAAAATAGAACATACGGATAAAATGCAGTTTTTGGCTTATATCTCTGAAACTAAAGCAAAAGTATAACAGTTGCATTGATTTATGCATCAATTGTAAATAAAAATATCAGGTGAGCGACACAGGCTCCTTGGAGCCTCCAGTTTAGATGTAACACTGAATCTCATTTTTCGCTTTGTGTGCTAATCGGATCTGAAGTGATCTAATAGTATTTTGGTCTGGGTCAATATGATTTATTCGTTAGTTGTAATTAGCATTGTGCTAGCTATGAGTACTTAGTGTCTTATTTTAAGTTGTTTTTATGCTCCGTGCTGATCTTTTGAGTCGAGCCCATTCCAACTGATTTTTACAATTTGTTCTTATGTTGTGCTTTTTCAACACTGTCCCTGATTATGGGAGGGTTGGGTGCTCGCAAACATGTTTAACCCTGTCACACTATGTATATATCTACCACAAGTCAGTGGACTGTAATTATTTGGTGATCATTATTTGCTGTCTGTCAAATTTGTTTCTCCGTTTATTGTTTTAACATAAATCAGGCTATTAGGTTTTTGGTTTGAATTGTTTTATATTTTGAAATGTCTGGACCTTTTATAGCTTAATATATATGTAATGAATGTTGCTAATTTTTGAAGACCGTACAATGACCTATAGTTGTTTACATCCACATCATTTTTATCTCTTGTGGATAGTTTTCTCATTGGAAATCATACGACATCTTTTTATATTTTTTTTTCAAGCGGGAAGATTTTTCAATAAATCATGGTCTGACTGTCAAGCGATCAAACACATGACTTCCCACATTTGAGACAAGCACACTACCAAGAGATCACTGATAGAGTTTAGTGGACCATAAAAGCTAAACATTTATATCAGTTTGGCATGAGGTGTATTTTAATTGAAATATTTTTTGAGTTTCGTTCTAATGAGTTGAATACAGGTCAGCGTTCAGGAAGCTGGAAACAGTGTCTTTTAACATTGAATTTTCAAGTACTTTTTTATAATAGATTATATTCATGAATAAAAGGAGGTGTGAGGTACTTAAGGTCAATGAAACAGCAACCCAAACGACTCAAAAAAACAAGACATAATTTTAGATTAGACAGGACTCTTTAAACGCTATCTCAGGCCCTAAATCGCCCACTTAACCTACAAATGTTAGTTATTTTCAGATGTTAAGTGATGCATGATCTTTTTATAGTTCTTGGATAGGCTTAAGCTGATTACCATTTGTTAAATTAAGTCAATGAGACATGAACTTTGTAATGCTCTACTTTATATATATATATCTTTGGTCATGATATTTTCATGGAATAGATAACTCATGTTAGTTTTTTGTCATTCTCATTTGGTCGATTTTTCAGACCACCACATACATGTTTACAGGGCATACACATTATGGGTGGTTGCTATTAGCACTTCCTCCATGAAGAAACCCCATAGATTCCAGGGATCACCACAACCTATTTAAGCGTGGGGGTGCGCCACGCTAAAATTTCCAGCGCCACGTTAAAATTCCCAGCGCCACGCTTATTTTATTGTCCGCCACACTTGAAATTCAATAGATTGAAGTTAAATTTCAGATATCCCTAATCCAGTTATCATGTCAGTGGCAATTAAGAAATCTAATTATTGTTAATTGTTGTGAACATTGCCTCAAAGGATGTACACTGACAGCTGATTACGAGTATATTATTTACATGGTCTCGCGTGGTTGAACAAGGTAACAACCAATGAACGATCATGACCCAGTTTCTTCGAATACGAATACGAATATACGAAAGTTTTATTTTGATTCGGTTCACATATAACAATACAAACATAAGCTCTTAAGAGTTTTTTACCGAATATAAAATAACATAAACACAACATTAAAACACACAACATGCAGACAAGATATATAACAGCACAGGCACATGGAATACATGCAAAGCACTACTAAAATACATATCTAAACAATTTGAAAAGTAAAAATTGTTTGCAAACTACGGGTATTTTATAAATGCATATGTTTGACTGTACCTTAAATGGAATGTTTATATCCTAACTAGATTGATAAAAGCAGTAATCCAGAAAACAAATGAATTCCCTGACCAAATGGTCCTTTTGTTGACAACCATGTCACATGATCTTTTTGGCGGGAAAATACTGGGGAAACCCTAAATAACAGACAAACATTGTCTGGTTATTTTTAGACAGTTATATAGATCTGGGATAGGAGTTTCATTATTTTAAAACTCATTTAAAGTAAGAAAAGAGTAAAACTGGATATATAATTCCTTTACATAATTGTATTGGAAAAGAAAGGAGTTACTTTAATAAAATTCCACATAACAAATATGATTTTATAAACTGCTAGATAGGCTTAATTTGGTTGAAATGACTGAAATTCTGTGACTGAATATTTTTTTTATAATTATTTCTTTATCTTTTTTACCATGTGGTTTTCCATTAGACAATTTAAATAAAATTTGTCCGAATATTCCTGCAATCTGGGAAGTCACATCAGGTGTTTACTCTCCCTGTTTAATATGTTCCTACAAGTGTGGTCACCACTAATGGGACCAACTACAAAATGTATGTGAGACCCCCTTTCCAAATTAGCTATATATATGACAAATACATGTAAGGCATATAATTAATAATTTATGCACAAGGAATCGATTCGACAACGCAACACAAAATCTCTGATTTGATGAACTTTCTCCCCCCACCCTTGATTTTCATTCTGTGGTGAACCCTGGATTCATTTAACAGTGATATATTCAACCGAGACTACTGATTGTATGAATACTCAGACATTAAATATCTAGAAAATTCCTTATACCACTCTTTGACATTTTTTTTCCAAGTGAAGCATCAGAACTGCCTATTGTTTTCTTGTCAGAAAAACACCACACTATATAAATACGAATGTGTGGTATGCTTTCCATTTTGGCAACTATCAACCAGAGTCAAAATGGCGTGGATGTATTGATTTATCTTTGAATTTTGCAAGATAACATTTTCCCCTGTTTATCTCATATTCAACATCCTAAATTGGACCACTTTGGTATAATTACTTTTAAAATTCAAGATCTTGAGGTAAACTTATAATTGTATTGATAAAGCTGCCCTTGAAATTGCTTCAATACAATATAGGATCTACATTTCATGTTAATTCAGTGTACTAATATATATTGCCAAATTTAAAAAGCGTATATATCTGAATTAAACATGGATATTGACATAGCTTGCTAAATAGAATTAGCAAATGTTAAAGAGAAAATGACAATCACGTCATGTGTGTTTAACTGTGAATTTATGCAATTCAAATATTGTAAAAGTAGCTAATGAAAAAATACCAGTAAATGGTGAAACAAGGACACTAGAGCAATAACTCTTTCAGCGATTAACATGACAAAATCATAGTCAGTAACCAAACTGGTTTAAAAGTTATTTTTGAACCACAATTAAACATTTTTGTTTATTATACCTACATGTATAATTACTATAAATACATAACAGAAACATAAAATAAAATGTCCAAACTTCAACAAAACTTACTTCTTTAAACAGAGTTTTACTGTGTGCATTGTTGTATGTTTGTTTATTCCACATTGGCTAGAAGTATAGGGGAGGGTTGAGATCTCACAAAACATGTTTAACCCTGCCGCATTTTTGCACCTGACCCAAGTCAGGAACCTCTAGCCTTTGTTAAGTCTTGTGTGGTTTTTTAAAATGTTTGTTCATTTGTATGTTTCGGTATACATTATTGTTTAGGGGCCAGCTGAAGCCCTCTTCCGGTTGCCGGATTTTCTCGCTGGGTTGAAGACCCATTGGTGGTCTTAGGCTGTTTTGTACCACATTTTACAAAAGAAAATTTCTTTAAATATTATTTTTTTAGAGAACTAGGAAGAGGGAGGTATAAAAAAATTTTTTTGGGGGGTTCAATTTTTTCATTTTGGGGGTAATTGCCTCAAGATTTAAGAAATTAAAAGGAAAATTTCTTCAAATATTATTATTTTTTTTGGATATAGTCTGAAAACAGATTTACTAAGTATTGCGCAACAGCACAGTGTATTGCACAACAGCAAGAAATCTTCAATTGAATATAAATTCAAACCATATAACCAATTTCAAGTTCTTTGACTACATTTATTTTGTGTCAGAAACCTATAATGTGTCAAATATTTAATTACAATCCAAATTCAGACCTGTATCAAGCTTGAATATTGTGTCCATTTTTGCCCCAACTGTTCAGGGTTGGACCTCTGCGGTCGTATCCAGCTGCGCTCTGCGATGCAGGTTATTAGTATGTTGTTAGTACATGTCTATATTCTAATTTGCACTGAAAAAACGTTGTGTTGCAATTAGTTGCAGGTTGAGTGATTTTATAGCTAAATTGACTAGGCTATTGTACTATAAGCAATAGGTCATCTATATTCTGTGTATGGAATGATTGTATTAAAGGTGTACATGCATTTCTGGCTTGGTTTATCTGACCGTGACCTTGTTTTCTTGGATCATTAATGTTAATGTGATACTTGTAGTAAAACTTTATATGTAGGACTATCAACATAAAATCAATGGTCAGTATAGTAGGTGAGACATTTCAGCGTGTGCACTCTTGTTTACATTTTATATGGGGAAATCCTTACAATCTTTATTTTTCATATTAGACAGGTGTTACCTTAGAAAGGGGTGCTATGTCTGTTAACTAGCCTTGTAAAACAATTTTACTTATTTTTTCAATATTAAATTAAATCATTGAAATAATGTCCATTCTTATAACCAAGGAAATAATTATTTTTTATTACTTTGTTTACCATTTCAAATATCATTTACAATAATTGAAAATAATACGAGGAAGGTGTTACCTGTGACAAGTGGCACTATATAATTAACTTTTGAAATACTGGCAAAAAATTTTGCAAAGCTAAAACTGTATTAAAATGGTTTTGAATCTTATTTCTACAATTATTTTTACAATTCACAAATTTAACATTTCTTACCAATGTATTTTTCAATGTAAACAAAAACACACTTTCTTCAGATTTTGTTTGTTTGTATCAAAGTATTATTTGATAGAAAATCTAATAACTGATTTCTTAAAACTAAGAAAATACCAAGTTTATTATTAAAAATATACGTTTATCCTTATCATATAACTGAAATCCACCGCTAATTGATGATATGAATTTCCCCAGAGAATGATTGTAAAGCTCACATGTCCCTCTTACAGGGTTTTTCTGACCTTGACCACATTTACATGTATTATTGATAATGTTTATTTATGTAATACTGGTAGTAGAATCTTTTTCTATAAGACTTTCAACATGAATTCAATCAAGATCAGAAAAAACAGGTGTTTCATTTTAACTTGTGCATGCTTGTTCCAATTTAATGCAAAAATACCACATAAGCAGAACAGGCTCCTTGGAGCCTCTAGTTTGTATTTGTAGGATTACAATAGATAGAAGGTTAAGCTTTACAAGAGGCTTGTTTTTCCTTGAAAGCTAAGTACATGTCACTATATATTTATTATTTAAAGGAATTGGTAAAGTTCATGGTAAATGGTGTTTAGTGGTAGCCAATGATGCTACAGTAAAAGGTGGAACAGTATATCCAATTACATTACAGAAACAACTAAGGGCACAAGAAATAGCAGAACAGAACCATCTACCTACCGTTTATGTGATAGAATCTGGAGGTGCATTTCTTCCTTTACAGGTCAGTATATACATCTACCTACCGTTTATGTGATAGAATCTGGAGGTGCATTTCTTCCTTTACAGGTCAGTATATACATCTACCTACTGTTTATGTGATAGAATCTGGAGGTGCATTTCTTCCTTTACAGGTCAGTATATACATCTACCTACCGTTTATGTGATAGAATCTGAGGTGCATTTCTTCCTTTACAGGTCAGTATATACATCTACCTACCGTTTATGTGATAGAATCTGGAGGTGCATTTCTTCCTTTACAGGTCAGTATATACATCTACCTACCGTTTATGTGATAGAATCTGAGGGCATTTCTTCCTTTACAAGTCAGTATATACATCTACCTACCGTTTATGTGATAGATTCTGGAGGTGCATTTCTTCCTTTACAGGTCAGTATATACATCTACCTACCGTTTATGTGATAGATTCTGGAGGGCATTTCTTCCTTTACAGGTCAGTATATACATCTACCTACCGTTTATGTGATAGAATCTGGAGGTGCATTTCTTCCTTTACAGGTCAGTATATACATCTACCTACCTTTTATGTGATAGAATCTGAGGTGCATTTCTTCCTTTACAGGTCAGTATATACATCTACCTACCGTTTATGTGATAGAATCTGCAGGTGCATTTCTTCCTTTACAGGTCAGTATATACATCTACCTACCGTTTATGTGATAGAATCAGGAGGTGCATTTCTTCCTTTACAGGTCAGTATATACATCTACCTACCGTTTATGTGATAGAATCAGGAGGTGCATTTCTTCCTTTACAGGTCAGTACATACATCTACCTACCGTTTACAGTCAGGGCACTACTCAAACAAGTGATTTCAAAATCTTTTCTTTGAGTGATTTTGGCTGTGAAATATTAAAAATTTTCACACAGACTTTTCAAAATCACTGAAACAAGTAATTTGAGAAGTTAAAATGTAATCACTTCAATAAGTGTTTATAACATTTTTGGATATTTTCCCACAAGCTTGATTTTTTATTGGTAAAAGACAAGAGTTCTATTGAAAAACAACTATGTACATGCAGAAATTGTCTTTGCTTGATAAGCCTGTCAGTTTTACAGTATATTTGAATATGCAAAAACTGGAATAATTTGTAGAGCAGGACATAACCTTAAAATAAATCATTCTAACTCTATAAAGAAAACCAATTAGGTCACCTAATATTGTTGACCTTTGTCTGATAGTAAGAGTAGTTAATGAATATTTGATTACAGAACAATTCCCAAGGGTACTTTTAAAAGCTTTAGCACACTAACTTACTGCCCAAGCGCACTGGTGAAATTGATATCCAAAGGTAAAGGGATAATTGATTTATGTAGGAAAATTATAGAAAAGTTTGTGAAAATATGGAAATCAATGAAATTAGCATTTGAAGATCAAAGGAAACACCAAAATCACTTAAACAGGTGATAACTGAATTTAAAAATCAATGAAATAGGTGATAATGAAATCACTTGTTTAAGTAGCACCCTGACTGGTTTATGTGATAGAATCTGAGGTGCATTTCTTCCTTTACAGGTCAGTATATACATCTACCTACCTTTTATGTGATAGAATCTGGAGGTGCATTTCTTCCTTTACAGGTCAGTATATACATCTACCTACTGTTTATGTGATAGAATCTGGAGGTGCATTTCTTCCTTTACAGGTCAGTATATACAACTACCTACCGTTTATGTGATAGAATCTGGAGGTGCATTTCTTCCTTTACAAGTCAGTATATACATCTACCTACCGTTTATGTGATAGAATCTGGAGGTTCATTTCTTCTTTTACAGGTCAGTATATACATCTACCTACCTTTTATGTGATAGAATCTGGAGGTGCATTTCTTCCTTTACAGGTCAGTATATACATCTACCTACTGTTTATGTGATAGAATCTGGAGGTGCATTTCTTCCTTTACAGGTCAGTATATACATCTACCTACCGTTTATGTGATAGAATCTGGAGGTGCATTTCTTCCTTTACAGGTCAGTATATACATCTACCTACCGTTTATGTGATAGAATCTGGAGGGCATTTCTTCCTTTACAAGTCAGTATATACATCTACCTACCGTTTATGTGATAGATTCTGGAGGTGCATTTCTTCCTTTACAGGTCAGTATATACATCTACCTACCGTTTATGTGATAGATTCTGGAGGTGCATTTCTTCCTTTACAGGTCAGTATATATACATCTACCTACCGTTTATGTGATAGAATCTGGAGGTGCATTTCTTCCTTTACAGGTCAGTATATACATCTACCTACCTTTTATGTGATAGAATCTGGAGGTGCATTTCTTCCTTTACAGGTCAGTATATACATCTACCTACCGTTTATGTGATAGAATCTGCAGGTGCATTTCTTCCTTTACAGGTCAGTATATACATCTACCTACCGTTTATGTGATAGAATCAGGAGGTGCATTTCTTCCTTTACAGGTCAGTATATACATCTACCTACCGTTTATGTGATAGAATCAGGAGGTGCATTTCTTCCTTTACAGGTCAGTACATACATCTACCTACCGTTTACAGTCAGGGGCACTACTCAAACAAGTGATTTCAAAATCTTTTCTTTGAGTGATTTTGGCTGTGAAATATTAAAAATTTTCACACAGACTTTTCAAAATCACTGAAACAAGTAATTTGAGAAGTTAAAATGTAATCACTTCAATAAGTGTTTATAACATTTTTTGGATATTTTTCCCACAAGCTTGATTTTTTTATTGGTAAAAAGACAAGAGTTCTATTGAAAAAACAACTATGTACATGCAGAAATTGTCTTTTGCTTGATAAGCCTGTCAGTTTTTACAGTATATTTGAATATGCAAAAACTGGAATAATTTGTAGAGCAGGACATAACCTTAAAATAAATCATTCTAACTCTATAAAGAAAACCAATCAGGTCACCTAATATTGTTGACCTTTGTCTGATAGTAAGAGTAGTTAATGAATATTTGATTACAGAACAATTCCCAAGGGTACTTTTAAAAGCTTTAGCACACTAACTTACTGCCCAAGCGCACTGGTGAAATTGATATCCAAAGGTAAAGGGATAATTGATTTATGTAGGAAAATTATAGAAAAGTTTGTGAAAATATTGGAAATCAATGAAATTAGCATTTGAAGATCAAAGGAAACACCAAAATCACTTAAACAGGTGATAACTGAATTTAAAAAATCAATGAAATAGGTGATAATGAAATCACTTGTTTAAGTAGCACCCCTGACTGGTTTATGTGATAGAATCTGGAGGTGCATTTCTTCCTTTACAGGTCAGTATATACATCTACCTACCTTTTATGTGATAGAATCTGGAGGTGCATTTCTTCCTTTACAGGTCAGTATATACATCTACCTACTGTTTATGTGATAGAATCTGGAGGTGCATTTCTTCCTTTACAGGTCAGTATATACATCTACCTACCGTTTATGTGATAGAATCTGAGGTGCATTTCTTCCTTTACAAGTCAGTATATACATCTACCTACCGTTTATGTGATAGAATCTGGAGGTTCATTTCTTCTTTTACAGGTCAGTATATACATCTACCTACCTTTTATGTGATAGAATCTGGAGGTGCATTTCTTCCTTTACAGGTCAGTATATACATCTACCTACCATTTGTTTGATAGAATCTGGAGGGCATTTCTTCCTTTACAAGTCAGTATATACATCTACCTACCTTTTATGTGATAGAATCTGGAGGTGCATTTCTTCCTTTACAGGTCAGTATATTCATCTACCTACCTTTTATGTGATAGAATCAGGAGGTGCATTTCTTCCTTTACAGGTCAGTATATACATCTACCTACCGTTTATGTGATAGAATCTGGAGGTGCATTTCTTCCTTTACAGGTCAGTATATACATCTACCTACCTTTTATGTGATAGAATCTGGAGGTGCATTTCTTCCTTTACAGGTCAGTATATACATCTACCTACTGTTTATGTGATAGAATCTGGAGGTGCATTTCTTCCTTTACAGGTCAGTATATACATCTACCTACTGTTTATGTGATAGAATCTGGAGGTGCATTTCTTCCTTTACAGGTCAGTATATACATCTACCTACCGTTAATGTGATAGAATCTGAGGTGCATTTCTTCCTTTACAGGTCAGTATATACATCTACCTACCGTTTATGTGATAGATTCTGGAGGTGCATTTCTTCCTTTACAGGTCAGTATATACATCTACCTACCGTTTATGTGATAGAATCTGGAGGTGCATTTCTTCCTTTACAGGTCAGTATATACATCTACCTACCGTTTATGTGATAGATTCTGGAGGTGCATTTCTTCCTTTACAGGTCAGTATATACATCTACCTACCGTTTATGTGATAGAATCTGGAGGTGCATTTCTTCCTTAACAGGTCAGTATATACATCTACCTACCGTTTATGTGATAGATTCTGGAGGTGCATTTCTTCCTTTACAGGTCAGTATATACATCTACCTACCGTTTATGTGATAGAATCTGCAGGTGCATTTCTTCCTTTACAGGTCAGTATATACATCTACCTACCGTTTATGTGATAGAATCAGGAGGTGCAGTTCTTCCTTTACAGGTCAGTATATACATCTACCTACCGTTTATGTGATAGAATCAGGAGGTGCATTTCTTCCTTAACAGGTCAGTATATACATCTACCTACCGTTTATGTGATAGAATCAGGAGGTGCATTTCTTCCTTTACAGGTCAGTATATACATCTACCTACCTTTTATGTGATAGAATCTGGAGGTGCATTTCTTCCTTTACAGGTCAGTATATACATCTACCTACCGTTTATGTGATAGAATCAGGAGGTGCATTTCTTCCTTTACAGGTCAGTATATACATCTACCTACCGTTTATGTGATAGAATCAGGAGGTGCATTTCTTCCTTTACAGGTCAGTATATACATCTACCTACCGTTTATGTGATAGAATCTGAGGTGCATTTCTTCCTTTACAGGTCAGTATATACATCTACCTACCGTTTATGTAATAGAATCTGGAGGGCATTTCTTCCTTTACAGGTCAGTATATACATCTACCTACCGTTTATGTGATAGAATCTGGAGGGCATTTCTTCCTTTACAGGTCAGTATATACATCTACCTACCGTTTATGTGATAGAATCTGGAGGTGCATTTCTTCCTTTACAAGTGAGTATATACATCTACCTACCGTTTATGTGATAGAATCTGGAGCGCATTTCTTCCTTTACAGGTCAGTATATACATCTACCTACCTTTTATGTGATAGAATCTGGAGGTGCATTTCTTCCTTTACAGGTCAGTATATACATCTACCTACCGTTTATGTGATAGAATCTGGAGGGCATTTCTTCCTTTACAAGTCAGTATATACATCTACCTACCGTTTATGTGATAGAATCTGGAGGTGCATTTCTTCCTTTACAGGTCAGTATATACATCTACCTACCGCTTATGTGATAGAATCTGAGGTGCATTTCTTCCTTTACAGGTCAGTATATACATCTACCTACCGTTGATGTGATAGAATCAGGAGGTGCATTTCTTCCTTTACAGGTCAGTATATACATCTACCTACCGCTTATGTGATAGAATCTGAGGTGCATTTCTTCCTTTACAGGTCAGTATATACATCTACCTACCGTTTATGTGATAGAATCTGGAGGTACATTTCTTCCTTTACAAGTCAGTATATACATCTACCTACCTTTTATGTGATAGAATCTGGAGGTGCATTTCTTCCTTTACAGGTCAGTATATACATCTACCTACCGTTTATGTGATAGAATCTGGAGGTGCATTTCTTCCTTTACAGGTCAGTATATACACATCTACCTACCATTTATGTGATAGAATCTGGAGGTGCATTTCTTCCTTTACAGGTCAGTATATACATCTACCTACCGTTTATGTGATAGAATCTGAGGTGCATTTTTCCTTTACAGGTCAGTATATACATCTACCTACCTTTTATGTGATAGAATCTGAGGTGCATTTCTTCCTTTACAGGTCAGTATATACATCTACCTACCGTTTATGTGATAGAATCAGGAGGTGCATTTCTTCCTTTACAGGTCAGTATATACATCTACCTACTGTTTATGTGATAGAATCTGGAGGTGCATTTCTTCCTTTACAGGTCAGTATATACATCTACCTACCGTTTATGTGATAGAATCTGGAGGTGCATTTCTTCCTTTACAAGTCAGTATATACATCTACCTACTGTTTATGTGATAGAATCTTGAAGATTATTTCTTCCTTATATACATATAATAAAACATGTCAACCCCTAATTTTTCTCTTTACCTAAGAGAAGATTGATTATAACTTTTAGGTTGGAATGGCCAACTTTATCCTCTACTGGATTACCTGAGGTCCAAGTAGCATATCCATTATCAACAAGCTTAATAGTATCAGTTGAAAGAAACACTAGAAATAGCCAAAATTACTTGTCCACCCCAGATCCCAATAAGTGTCACAATTGCTTTTCATTTTTAAGATGAAAATACAATATATGATTGTGTGTTTATATTTAAATACAAGTGGATTATTACTTAATCTAAATACTGGGAAATATAGTACTATAAAATTGTATTGTAATTTTATTAGCATGATTCTAGTGAAATAGCAGGTTATGTGGTCATCAACATAAACCTTGATGTGCTTTTATAAAATGATTATTATAACAATTGACAGTTTTATTTAAGAATCAGAAGAAGCACCATTTGTATAGTTTAATTAGGTTGACTGAAGCATTCTCAGCATTCACATATTTGTATATGTCCTCTGCAAGTTCTCAAAATTAAAGACTGACAGCCTTTAGATTTAGTGTACAAAAATGTTTGCTAGTGTGCTGTAAGATAAAGGACATATTACAATTAGTCATGGTTTACTGAAAATGATTAAATGATAGTTAGTCAAATATCAAATGACCTAGCTACTTTGTATATTTATTGTGCATATATTTAAAAGTTTTTGAGACTGATTAGGATTTAAAAGTCATATGATGAAGGAAGAGTTACTGTTTTAATTGTGTACATTTTATATTACAGTCTCAGATATTCAATGATGGTGGACGGACATTTTACAATGAAGCTGTGATGTCTTCTCAGGGAATTCCACAGGTATTGTAAAAATATCATTGAAAAGGATGTAAAAAAACCCAAATAGTTATATATACAAAGTGAAAGACAAGCTGACTTGTTTTTATTATTATTAAAGTGGTGCTTTGCCTTCTGATTGGTTCATGCTGGTGTGATTAATGGTTGACAAAACTGTAAATTTTTGGGTATATTGCCAGTCAGTCTCTACTAGTATAAAAAAGTAAAATCACAAAAATACTGAACTCCGAGGAAAGTTCAAAACGGAAAGTCCCCAAATATAAAGAATAATTTTCAAACCTGTAAATTAATATCTGACTGTTACTAGAGAGAAACTTTGTTAGTTTGGTTTATATATGAAAGTATTGAAACCAGATTTAAACAATTTTCTTTTGTTTTATGGAAGTCTTGCAGTTACCTGGTAATATGGTACTAACGGTAGTTGTATATTGTTTAGTTTGGATGGTTCAACTTCATTTTTATACGACAGCAAAAATTAAAAATTTTTTGGTCGTATATTGGTATCACGTTGTCGTCGTCGTCGTTGTCGTCAGTGTCATCCGAAAACAGATGGTTTCCGGATAATAACTTTAATATAAATAAAAGAAATCAATAAAATTTTAACACAAGGTTTATAACCACAAAAGGAAGGTTGGGATTGATTTTGGGGGTTATGGTCCCAAAGGTTTAGGAATTAGGGGCCAAAAAGGGGGCCCAAATAAGCATTTTTGCAGTTTCCAGACAATAACTTGTGTTTAAGTGTATGAATCTCTCTGAAATTATACCACAAGTTTCCATACAACTAAGGGATGGTTATGGGGGGTTATGGCTCAAACCATTTAGCAATTAGGGGGCAAAAAAGAGGGAAAACAAGGGTTTTTATGGTTAAAGGACAATTTAGACAATTTAAAAGCGGTGTAAGGGAGGTAATCCAATCCATTTAAAGAATACTGTTGTATATATGTTTGATTACCTCCCTTACACTGCTTGTAAATTATGTATTAAAAAATGATGATTGTCTTGAGATGATTAGCTGTAAATTTATTTTTAGAAGTTACTATTAATTAATATTAATTTTAACCATGACTGTATGTCATTTTATATTTTAATATTTTATGATGTATTTAAATGAGTAGTTATGGTTGCAAACTCCATTAGAAATTTGAAGTGAGATTATTTTTGGAATAAGGAAAGGGAGAGTTGAAAAAATATTGGGGGGGGTAAATTAGAATTTGTGGGGGCTACAATTTTCTCATTTCAGAAATTAAAAGAAAATTTCTTCAATTATTTTTTTTTTGGGGGTTAATATTCAACAGCATAGTGTATTGCCCAAAAACAAACAAAAAACGGGTAAATTATTTTTTTGGGGGGGTGGGAGGCAATTCGCAACAGCATAGTGTATTGCACAAAAGCAAAAAATTGAATATAAATTCAAATCATATAACTAATTTTAAGTTCTTTGACTACACTTATTCTGTGTCAGAAACCTATTATGTGTCAAATATTTAATTACAATCCAAATTCAGACCTGTATCAACAGCGAATAATGTGTCCATTTTGGCAGCAACTTTTCAGGGTTGGACATCTGCGGTCGTATCCAGCTGCGCTCAACAAAGCAATTTATTATATAAAACAATAACTTTGGACATTAGTCAAATATATACTTTTTCTATGGCAAGTTTTGATATCAATTGGCTATGGCAACCAAATGTAGCATTAAAGTTCGGGTGGAAACACAACAAAGTAAACCAACAACTAATTGTAGGAAATTACCTCGCTAACAAATAATATTTAAGGAATTTAATTGATTCTAAATAGAAAGTACTACAAAAACAAGGTCAAGTATTTCTCTTCAGACTGGATTTTAATCTAGCAACAATCAATCTATCAAATTAGCAAAATAGATATAGTTATGATTGTTGAATCTACAAATGTATAACCTAGATAATTGCAATGAAAGTGGCAAGCAAAATGTTCATATTTTTCATTATTTTTTTGTCGAGCCTGCAATTTTTGTAACAGAAAGCTCGACATAGGGATAGTGATCCGGCGGCAGGGTGTTAACTAACTTCTTAAAAGCTTTATATTTTAGAAGGTGGAAGACCTGGATGCTTCATACTTTGTATATAGATGCCTTATGTTACGAAGTTTCCGTCTGTCACATGTCCATTGTCCTTGATCTCATTTTCATATGTCCATTGTCCTTGACCTCATTTTTATAGTTCAGTGACTACTTGAAAAAAAAGTTAAGATTTTTTGTAATGTTAATTTCTCTCTTATTATGAGTAATAGGATAACTATATTTGGTATGTGCATACCTTGCAAGGTCCTCATGCCTGTCAGACAGTTTTCACTTGACCTCAACCTCATTTCATGAATCAGTGAACAAGGTTAAGTTTTGGTGGTCAAGTCCATATCTCAGATACTATAAACAATTGGTCTAGTATATTTGGTGTGTGGAAGGGTTGTAAGGTGTACATGTCCAACTGGCAGGTGTCATCTGACCTTGACCTCATTTTCATGGTTCAGAGGTTATAGTTAAGTTTTTGTGTTTTGGTCTGTTTTTCTTATATTGTATGCAATAGGTATACTATATTTGGTGTATTGAATGATTGTATGGTGTACATGTCCAACTGGCAGGTGTCGTCTGACCTTGACCTCATTTTCATGGTTCAGTGGTCAAAGTTTAGTTTTTGAGTTTTGGTCTTTTTTTCTAATACTATATGCAATAGGTCAACTATATTTGGTGTTTGATAATATTTTATGATGGACATGTCAGTCTCACAGGTTTTATTTGACCTTGACCTCATTTTCACGGTTCATTACTCAGTGTTAAGTTTTTGTGTTTTGGTTTGTTTTTCTTAAACTATAAGCAATAGGTCAACTATATTTAATGCATAGATTGATTGTAAGGTGTACATGTCTGCCTGGCATGATTCATCTGACCTTGACCTCATTTTCATGGTTCATTGGTCAATCATGAATGTTTAGTTTTCTTGGTTAAGTCTGTTTCTTAGAAACTATAAGCAATAGGTCAACTATATTTAGTGTATTGAATGATTGTAAGGTGTACATGTATTTCTCGTTTGGTTTATCTGACTTTGACCTCATTTTCTTTGATCATGTTAAGTTCATGTGATAGTTGTAGTAAAGCTTTATATTTAGGACTATCAACATAATATCAATGGTTAGTAAAGAAGGCGAGACATTTCAGCGTGTGCACTCTTGTTATAACCATGATGATATATTGGTGTTATTTGTAGATAGCTATAGTATGTGGAAACTGTACAGCAGGAGGGGCATATGTCCCAACCATGGCAGATGAAGCTGTTATGATACACAAAAAAGGATACATTTTCCTTGGTGGACCACCATTAGTGCAGGCAGCAACAGGGGAAATAGTCTCTGCTGAGGATCTTGGGGGAGCAACTCTTCATTGTAGGTAAGTTTTCAATATTTCCTTTAGGGTACTCATGTTCTCAATTTCAAGGAAAATGTTAAAACGCAAGTTATTGATACTATTTATCAAGTATAGAATTTGAATACACCATTATGAGAAAGGTGAATATCACTTTAATGATATGATTGATAACCACCAGTGGCAAATATTTTACTCATATTCATGACGAGCTTTCATGGTGAAATTTACGTGAAAGTGAAACAATATACATGTATAAGCATTATTTTAATTAACATAACATAAAATATTATCAAATTTTAATTTATTCTTTTTATTTTTCCATTATGCTTCAGAATACAGTTTTGATGCAGAGTTTGCAGACACATTATTTTCGGTACAGATCAAGGGCTTAGAGTTATAATTCCTGCAGTAAAACTGCAGTAGAAATTAAATTATGTTCTATATTTTACAGTGTGAGTGGTTGTACAGATTATTTTGCTGAAGACGAGGCTGAAGCTTTAGAATTAGGTCGAGATATAATAGCTACGTTAAATATTACAATGAATGAAAATACAACAACTACATCAGAGGACCCTTTGTATGACCCTGGAGAATTACCAGGACTTGTATCTACAGACAATCAAATGGATATCTATAAGGTAGAGTGAGAGAGTCATTTGAAGGAAAGATAATATGTATGTAGTTATTTCAACAATCAAACAGATCTTTTGAGAATTTGGTGTTCATCTCAGATATTTAGTATCTTTGTTGAATACTGTAAATTCAGAAGGAATGGAATGACCTCACAAAATATGATAGGACTACTTTTACATTTTGATAATGTTTGATATATCTTATAGTCCTTGTGAGCCCATTTGATGTAAAATAAAACATCTTTTTCTATATGCATGTACTTATAATTATATATTTAGACAATCTTATTAATTTGTTTTAAACATAGGGTTCATTACAAATCAAT
Source organism: Mytilus coruscus (assembly GCA_017311375.1). Taxonomy (NCBI): domain Eukaryota; kingdom Metazoa; phylum Mollusca; class Bivalvia; order Mytilida; family Mytilidae; genus Mytilus; species Mytilus coruscus. Next base: position 18,670,737 of record CM029595.1, on the reverse strand, counting down.
AGAAATATTGCTGTTTTTTAGTGGATACTTGAAATGAAATAAAGCACGTCTTCTGTCATTGAATACAAAGATTTGAAAGGCTAAATTTAAGTACTCTCTGGTTTGACAATAGTCTGACTAAAGTGCTATCTAGATACTATAGTTAAATATATCTTGTCTTATATGTCGGATAGATAATCTTGTACAAAATCATGATATAAAAATTTGAATTCTGTGTACAAATTGATTCTCAAACCAACATTTTGTAGGTCATTTCAAGAATTACAGATGGCAGTAGATTCCATGAATTCAAAACAAAGTTTGGTGATACTTTGGTTACTGGATTTGCACATGTGCATGGGTAAGATCATACATTATATTCTAGAATCTAAAATTTTCTAATATATATGGGACATTAAATTGGAAAGATATTTAACATAACACAAAATGTTTTTTTTCTTCCCTGATGATTAAAAATGCAGTTTGGTTCAGACACATTATAGTTGATATAGAGCAGATGTGAGAGTTCTAACTCCTGCAGTAGAAATTAGATTCCCCTATATGTCCACCAATGAAGCTTGTAATCCAATGAAATTTCACACTCAAGGTAATTCATTTTAACAAACTAACTTCTGATTGACTTCTTAAAGTTAAAATAAATAGTTGAACTTGTAATCATTTATTTTTTTCATCATACGATAATGACTTTTTAAATGCGACTAATTCTAAACTGCCTGACAAATTTCAGTAAAGCTTCAAAAAAACGTAAAAGGCAATATGAAGATGTGCTTAAAGCAAAATAGTTTGGTCTGACATTGTGAGATAATTAATATAATTTTTATATCAATTTAGTAAATAAGGATCTTTATCACAAAAGATTTCCTGCCACAAAATATTTTAAAGAAAATGTAAAATGAAACATTCAGTTTGTGAACTTGATCACAGTATCATAAGTAAGAATTATTTTTTTGCATTTTCTCCTTTATATGCCTTTGGAATTATCGGTGATTTAGTATTTCAGTCCGTGTCTCTGTAATTACACCCACCTGTATGTTCTTATTCTCGTAATGTTAAAGTTTGATCTTAAAATTATCAACATTTATAAGTTAATACATCAAGATGTGAAAACAATATTCGTCACCTTAACTGGTTGAAGGATCATGATAACATGTTTAGTGAAGAATGAGGTATTATATACACCTATGAGGGTGTTAGTCCAATTTGAATTAATGTTTCTCATTTATACTTTTATATTACGGTAAAGGCAAAATGAAAGATTTCAATAGTTGAGGAAGGGTCTATCAGCAATTTGACCTTATGTAAGGAAAAACATGATAAATGCAGGATATCCAATTACATTTAACGCTATCTTGGTTTCAGTAAAGATATCAGACAACAAATATGTACATTGATGGAGTAAATTGATTTTATATCAAGATGTGAATATTTTTGAAATGAATGTCAGAATAATGCAGGACCTCAATGTTAGCAGGAAACATCATTAATGAAAACATACATGATTTTGTTACAATAAAATTTCAACTAAAATCTGAGAAACATGCTAAAAAACTGAAAGAAGTAATTTTTGTAAAAATAAAATTTCATTTAATTATCAATTTCAAGCTGACTGCTAAAATATTTAAACTAACTTGTATACATTTGTTTGAGCAGACAACTTGTGGGGATTGTAGCAAGCAGTGGTGAGCTAACGGAGCCTGCAGCAGATAAAGGAGCACACTTTGTACAGATGTGTGGAGAAAGGTCTATTCCACTGGTATTTTTACAAAACACTGCTGTGGAAGATAATGCTGTAACTAATGGTAAAATTATTAACCTTATTTCTTTTTCCAAGTTGTTTTTTTATATGTTAATAACGCCTTTAATTTTTATATGTTTCAAGTAAGTAATAAAAGATTTAGATGTACAGTTTATGCAGTGGGACATGGTTGGGACAGGAACATAGCAACACCATAAACTAAACAGGCATTTAAAGGTCAACCCATATTTTCTATGATGAATGAATTTCAGAAAATACCAGAAACCTGAGGTCAACGCCAATTCCTTTATGAACAAAAATCATTTTAAAAGATAAGATTCAGATTGAGTTTCAATATTTTATTAAAGTCTCACCACTTGTAATATATATAATACAATCATCATAATATATACATTATATAAAACAGTAATTTTATAAGTTAAAATACCAGTGCCATTCTGTAAAGAATTATGAGAGACTATAGAAAATCCAATAAATTATAACTATATATTTATCATGTCTATAAAACATTTCCGTTCTGTAAAAACATATAACTACATTTATCATGTCTATAAAATATTTCAGTTCTGTAAAACATAACTAACAATCAAGCATATAAAAACTATTTCTTCTACTTAAAATATTAAAGCAGGTCTTGGCAACCATATTATGAGTAAAAGGATAACTATATTTGGTATATGGGTTCCTTGCAACTTCCACATGTACATCAGACAGAGTTAACCTGACCTCACCCTCATTTAATGGATCAGTGATCAAGGTTAAAGTTACGTGATTAGGTCCCTTTCTCAAATACTATAAGCAGTAGGTCAACTATATTTGGTGCATGGAATGATTGTAATGGGTATATATATATCTGTCTGGCAGGTTTCATCCGACCTTGACCTCATTTTCATGGTTCATTGGTAAATGTTAAGCTTTTGTGTTTTTGTTTGTTTTTCAAGTACTATAAGCAATAGGTCAACTATATTTGTTGTATGGAAAGATTGTAAGGTGTACATGTCTGTCTGGCAGGTATCATCTGACTTTGACCTCAATTTCATGGTTCATTGGTCAATGTTAAGTTTTTGTGTTTTTGTCTGTTTTTTCAAGAACTATAAGCAATAGGTCAACTATATTTGGTGTATGGAATGATTGTAAGGTGAACATGTCTGTCTGGCAGGTATTATCTGACCTTGACCTCAATTTCATGGTTCATTGGCCAATGTTAAGTTTTTGTGTTTTTGTCTGTTTTTCAAGTACTATAAGCAATATGTCAACTATATTTGGTGTATGGAATGATAGTAAGGTGTACATGTCTGTCTGGAAGGTATCATCTGACCTTGGCCTTATTTTCATGGTTCGTTGGTCAATGTTAAGTTTTTGTGTTTTTGTCTGTTTTTCAAGTACTATAAGCAATAGGTCAACTATATTTGGTGTATGGAATGATTGTAAGGTTACATGTCTGTCTGGAAGGTTTCATCTGACCTTGACCTAATTTTTATGGTTCAATGGTCAATGTTAAGTTTTTGTGTTTTTGTCTGTTTTTCAATACTAATAGCAATAGGTCAGCTATATTTGGTGTATGGAATAATTGTAAGGTGTCTGGCAGGTATCATCTGACCTTGACCTCATATTTATGGTTCATTGGTCAATGTTAAGTGTTTGCGTATTGGTCTGTTTTTCAATTGGCATACGCAATTATTCAAATATATTTTGTGTATAAAAAATTGTAAGGTGTATATGTCTGTCTGACACAATTTATCTGACCTTGACCTCATTGTCATAGATTTTTTAAAATGTTAAGTTTCTGTAATGCTTTTAGTAAGACCTTTATCTTTAAGACTTTCAACATAAAATCAATGGTCAGTAAAGCAGGCGAGACATTTCAGCGTGTGCACTCTTGTGTTTTCATAGCGACCTGTTTCTATTCACAAAGGGCGACGCCACACATAAATTTAGCAAAAGCACTTCTGTATCGACTTGAAATGTTCTTACTCAAATACATCTCTGTTTCAAAAATATCTTTAAACAATTTAAAGTAAACTTAATTTTTTTCCAACATTTTGTGACAGTATTCTAATATGCCAATTTACCTTACATTTTTCAAATGAAAAATCTTCTAACTGTGTTATAACATTTTTTTGCAACACATTTTCTAAATTAGTGTATAAATCTAAATTACATTCTCTAAATTTTGTCATAATTCTGTTACACCAGTTTTTCTTTTTATTAATAACACTTCTAAAAGCCCATCGCAATACTTTATAATTCACTCTGTCTGTTGACATAGCATTACATCTAGCCCAATGTCTAAAACCACAACTCCACTGCTTAACACATGGAGGTTTCCAACCCATATCCCCATTAATGGCATCACTGGGTGTATATTTGCCAAGACCCATAATAAAACGGATAGCTCTGTGCTGAACAGCATTTATGCAAGAAAAATCTTTAGTGCCCCAGATGGCTGCACCATAACTTAAAACTGGCCAGACCAGGCTATCAAAAAGTTTTGTATATGTATTAAAGTGGAAACCTCCATGTGCTTTACTCTTTACAATCAGTAAACTCAATGGCTCTCCCTGCTGACCTTGCAACATCTTTCGCCATCTCATTATAATCAAGAAATTCAGTCAATAATTGAAGAAGTATGAGTATAAGAAGAGTAGTATTTGTTGGCAACATGTAACAAATTTTTGAAGAAATTAAAAAAGTTATAATGTATCAAAATATATTGTTCACCTATCTTCTTCATAACTTGAGTTTGTAATTAAATCCAGTATACACAAGTTTTGCTTACACTTATGTCAATGTTTATCTACATTTTTTGTTGTTGGGTGATTGTTGAGGACTTTTCAATGAGTGTCAATGATAATTGTATATTGGTAACATTTTAATTTTGAAGACTGACATTTTTCGATAGTGAAAATTGAAAATAAGAATTGTCAATAACATATTTAGTTTTAGATTCAAAAAAGGAAGTAATAAAAAAATTAAAGAAACAGACTTTTCTTCATCTCTCAAATAAATTCTTAGACATGTGTACTATAGGTTTAAAGAATGGTGACAAATTAAGAGCACAGGCAAAGATGATGTCGGTTGTTAGTACCAGTCCAGTACCAAAGATAACATTTATTGTTGGAAATGGTGTGGGACCAGTTAGTTATATTATGGTAAGAATAATCTATGAAAATTGTATACCCTTTTTGCATTCGGTAACTAGCATTGCAATATTCTTAGACATAAAATTGTTGTGTGCTTTATTATTTTCCATCTAGGGAAGGGGATCATTGTTGTTATAAAATCTAATTTTTTTATATAAATTTTTGCACAATAGTATACTTTTTTTTGGTGTAAATGATACTAGGTAATTTGAAAACTAGATCAATTCAAAGGATAAGTCTGTTTTAAATTTCAGTCTTTGAACATGATTATAAGTGTGTACATATAAAAAAGAAGATGTGGTATGATTGCCAATGAGACAACTGTCCAAAAGAGACCAAAATGACATAGAAATTAACAACTATAGGTCACCGTATGGCCTTCAACAATGAGCAAAGCCCATACCGCATAGTCAGCTATAAAAGGCCCCGAAATGACAATGTAAAACAATTCAAACGAGAAAACTAACGGCCTTATTTATGTACAAAAAATGAAAGAAAAACAAATATGTAACACATAAACAAACGACAACAACAGCTTATCTATTTTATTGTCATATCTATATATTACTGAATTCATGGAAACTTATACCATTTATTGGGATTCATTTTTCTACTGAATTAGCCCAACTTGAACATTTCATTGTCTATTTAAATGCTGTTTACAATGCAATTAATGAACACAGAAAAGATTCAACTATCCTTTCTAATGTCAAAACTGTGAACAAAACCTGACACAAAAAACAACAAGATATAATGTATACAAATTTTACCATTAATTCCTGATAAATAGTGTATATTTTTAAGTGCAAAAAATCTTAATTGATAAAACCAACTCTGATTTTTTCTCCTCTGCAACACACTACAGGGGACAAAGAATTACTGGCCTTGAGTCCATCCGTCTGGTCTTGTAAAAGCTCTCAAAAATAAAATTCTTGCCAGATTTTTATAAATTTGTATCAATGGTTAATATCAGTAAGGTCTTGGAGTTGTTCAATAATCAGCACCAATCAAATATTTTTACAGGAGTTATGGGCCTGGGGGAAAACATTATATGAAAAATTGTAATCTCGCACTTACATTTCTTGTAGGATTGTTAGGAAAAAGTTAAAAAGAATCAAAAACTTACATTGGAATTATTGCCCTTTGACAAATAAAATATGTACATTGACGAGGCACATTGGAAGGCTGTTCTTTTATTACAGGGGTTTTGAAGTAGGTTATAATGATGAGGACAAAAGAAAATAGGAAAGGGAGCTTTCAATAAGAAGTATTTCAATAAGCTATAGCAAATAGTTATTTCATTACAGAATTTTAAAATATGTTGTTTATATTTCAGGGAGGTAAAGCAGTGAGTCCTCATTTTCTATTTTGTTGGCCAAATGCTGTGATAGGTCTAACAGAACCTAAGGTTGTAGCTCACGACATTTGTGCAGTAGGTACATTTTTTTTTAAATCATTATATTTGGAAGTTCAATTTTACTTATTTTTACATCTATATCAAGAAGATAAGTTTCAAATTTGAACATTTGATTATAGCATTAACTAAATGTCTTTAATGTATGTAGTAAAACACATTGTTAATAAACTTTTCCATTAAATCTGCTACAGTATATTTTATAGTATGTAAACATAAAATGATACATTTATTACTGGAAAAAATGTGAATGAAACAACTCCTTCTCTCTGAAGTCTCACCACTTCTCCCTGTCAGTGTTAGAACAAAAAGTCACTTTGCCCTGGATTGTGAAGTAGTGCAAGCCTTTTACATATGCATGTTCTATGCGCTATTGGACATTAAGAACCCTCAATCAATCAATCAGTCAAGAACAAAGACACTTACGAGATGATATATCAGTTTACACTATTAGTGTTAAGATAAATGTCAAGATAATTATTGTAAATTCAGAAAGTTTTATGAGGTTTTTATCATTTACGAAAATTATAATGGAATAGGTTATTGCAAAAATAAAAACATCTTTAATTTTGATAGCAATATTTGTATACAGCATTTATTGAAATCTCAATATTTATCTCACGTTTTTATAAATTCTCCAAAAATCACCATAATAAATGCACACAAAACTTTCTGAATTTACAGTATACATTGTAGCCAGACAAATTGAAGGCAAAACCTTTATTTTTTTCTCTCTTTTTAGTTTGTACTAGTTTACCATTGTTTCTTCAATAAATAAAATGGAATTTCCCTCTTTGATGAAGACAATTATTGGTGTTTTTAAACTGTTTGTAAAGCTTCAGTTAATGTTTGTAGAGTAAAGAGTCTTTAAGCTCTGAAGACCAAGCCAAAATCTTAGAAAAGTGCAATAAAGAATCTACAGCATTTTATGGAGCTTCCAGAGTGTGGAATGATGGAATAGTACTGCCACAAGATACACGACAGGTATAATTATAATCAGATTTAAAAAATTAAACACCCTTTTTGAAAGACCTTTTGTATTCCAATATTCATACAAGTTAAAACCTGTTTTAATTGTATAGCTTCATATATGTTTGATATGAATTTTGCTTTGAAGGAGGTAAAATAATTTCCAAAAATCTTATTAATTTTGCCAAAAACTGAATCAAACAAAAGTATAAATAATTTAACTGATAGCAGTACTTGACTTTATTAATATATACTTAATCTTAAATATTTATATTTTAAATTAATTACAATAGTATTTTACTGACTACTATAAAGTTACTTAACAGTTCAAATTAATTTGTTAAGATATGAGATAATCAAGCCTTGACATGTCAATAAAATTGATTACCATTGAAAAAAAAATTCTTACAAAAAAATGTACAAGCGAGCGCTTGCTGACATTAAGTTCTTTAAAAGTTGTCAACTATTTAAAAGGGCATTAAGATTAGTTGTGAAACACTTATTACAAGCAGACATGAAAGTTTTTTTGGGGTAGTTTAGGTAACTTATGATGTTTTACTTAACTCATCAGTTTGTCTTTCAAATTGACTTATGGAGGCATGGTTATAAATATTATGAAAAGTATTGTTATTGTTTTCAATAGGGTTCAATCTATAAGTTTATTATATTTTGTAGTGTTTGAAATGAAAAGGCGAGAAAGAGCTTGTGATTGATAAAGAAGAGCTCTTAATATTTTTTCTGTCTTAATGATAATTATAATAAACTGCAATTATATATTTTCTTTTTTTCAGGTTTTACGGCAATGTCTAAGTATAACAAGAGCCTACAGGCAATCACAACCTGTCCAAGCACCTGTGATAAGAATGTAGTCTATTTATATCTATAATATATTTTTATATTTAATAATAGTGTTGGTTCTATTTTGACAAGTTAAAAATACTTTTATTATAATAATCTAAACTTGTGAAATAGGGAAATTTTCCATCATTTATGACCTTGCAGTAATATTCAAGATTTTATGCAGCATCTTTGTATTTCTAGTTACCATGGTGTTTTGTTTGGTGCTTCTCTGTCTGTCTAATCCATATCCCATCTTCTTTTTGTTCCAAAGATACAGGTTAATTTCAGGAATTAAAATTTTCTAGAGTACAATGCTAATGACCATTATACAAATGTTTTTTGAAGTGAAGATTGCACACAGAGTGCACAAATGTTTTTGAGGTGAAGGTTGAACAAAGTTCAATCAAAACCCTACTGCCACTGACTTGATAGCCATAACTGGGTTCCTGGCCTTGGTTCTTCCTTTGAGAGTATAAACAACAGAGTTAAGTGAGGTGTATATTCTTCATATCCTATCCATGAGCAATTGCTATCATGCTATCATCAATAATATATTTTAAGATATTCGAGTTACAAAATGATGTGTATGTGTATAACCATATTTGTCAAGAAAACTGTTTAATTGAAAATTACTTAAATTGCAGAAAGTAGTGCATTGCATGTGAATCTTATCTATTTTATGTACAATTAAGGACAAACTAAGACACCTTTAATTCAAAATATTGCCTTGATATGTTCTAGTGCTTAATACAATGCACTGTTTAATTTTAAGTTACAAAGCAAAATGAAAGCAATCTTTACCCACCAGTGCTCACAAGCAATCTTTACCCACCAGTGCTCACAAGCAATCTTTACCCACCAGTGCTCACAAGCAATCTTTACCCACCTGTGCTCACAAGCACTTTGATTATTTCTTATCATTGTGGTGTAGCAAGTATGTGTCTATTGCAATTAGCAAGTGTTTGTTCCAATATTGATTTTATAAAACCGTGACAAAAACAGTAAAATTACTGTTCACCAACTACCAAACAAAAAACAGGTCATTCAGGAAGATCAGCAAATTGGACAAACATACAAAACCAACAGATAATTAGAAAGCCTTTCTTGGTACACGTTATATCATACCTGTTTTATGACAACTAAACTTCTTCCATGTTTAAATGATCTGATTAATGTTAAGCAAAACACACTTTAGTAGAGTTACTAACAAAATAAACACTAATTTGAAAACAGAAAAAAGTAGCAGACAGTATAATAGCAAGCCTTCAATTAGAATTCCTACATCAGAGTAAATTTTGGTTTCAGGGATGATATTTTTTGTTCAAAATTCGCCTTTCTTTAAAACTATAATGTCTATTTAATATGAACACATACCACAACTAATCTAATACTTGGAAAGAATTTCAAAAAAAACCTAAATGATCCATTGAAAGAAAGCTACTGTGTTTCAAGTTTTAAATAACTGGTTGAATATTCATTTTTTTAAGTTCTCAAAATAATCTTTTTCTTAAAAATAGACTTTCAAAAGAGTCTTATACTTTTATGTTGGTATTTGGTGTTGTAGATGAGAAAGTGGCTTTTAAGCTGGTATTAAAAATATTAGTAAGTCTGTGGCTTGGAAAACACCAACCCCCCCTCCTTTAAAAATGGTTGGATCCGCCCCTGCAATGGTTGGTCATAAAATGTATGGTTGTCAAGTCATTTGAATAAGATAGTTGAATATTTAAGAGCTTTTAAAAAATGTTAAGAAACTGCATAAAATACAAGAGTATATGAGTTTATCTGCTTTTGTTTCCATCTTCAGTTATCTTTGTTATGTTTTGTAGAGTTCTATTTTTACTTTATGATGACCTTTTATTTCCTACTATACACTGTGTCGGAATATCCCTTTACTTTATGATGACCTTTTATTTCCTACTATACACTGTGTCGGAATATCCCTTTACTGTGTTTATTTCCTACGGAATATCCCTTTACTTTATGATGACCTTTTATTTCCTACTATACACTGTGTCGGAATATCCCTTTACTTTATGATGACCTTTTATTTCCTACTATACACTGTGTCGGAATATCCCTTTACTTTATGATGACCTTTTATTTCCTACTATACGCTGTGTCGGAATATCCCTTTCCTTTCATATTTTCAAATTTTAGCTAATCTAAACCATAGGTCAAGGTGAGCTATTAACGCCAATTGGGTCCTTCATTGAACAGTATACTGTAAATTTTCACCATCTTAGTTGTACTGATAGTTATATGATGTCAATTGCAGTTCATAGTAATCATTACAATATTGGTAATTTGGTTCTCAGACTAACACATGTGTTATAGTAGTCTCAGTGTTGTTGCTCATATAATTGTTGTTGATAGCAATGTTCTTGGCTTGGTTTGCATGTATATGCCATTCAGTCGTTGATGTATTGGCACAGCTGTTGTTTTGTAATTTGGTCAGTTCGTTATCTACTTTTAATTAAATACAAATCTGGTGACTGTATCTTATATTCCTATTATGAATTAATCATTCGTGTATCGATCAATTTAAAAATAAGGAGATGTGGTATGATTGCCAATGAGACAACTATCTACCAAGTTCAAATGAAGTGGATGTAAGCAATTATAGGCAACCGTACAAAACTACATTTGTTTTATCTGTTAGGACTACTGTGGAAATTCTCACCGGGTTTCTGTCATGCTCTGTCTTGCCTTTTTCTCAAATTTCTGAATTCTTTTGTATAAATTCTTTATTGTATGCTCTAATTCTAGGTTTCTGCTCTCAGCTTTATACAATCAACCCAATATTCTATTTTTTTCTGTCACATTCTCATTTAGCGGCTGCCTTCATCAATGTAAGTTGTTCTTTCTTTTTCCACCATCGTTATTCTGGTTAGTTATAGTTAATTCTTTCATCTTGATTTATTTCCTTTTCCACCATCGTTATTCTGGTTAGTTATAGTTAATTCTTTCATCTTGATTTATTTCCTTTTCCGCCATCGTTATTCTGGTTAGTTATAGTTAATTCTTTCATCTTGATTTATTTCCTTTTCCACCATCGTTATTCTGGTTAGTTATAGTTAATTCTTTCATCTTGATTTATTTCCTTTTCCACCATCGTTATTCTGGTTAGTTATAGTTAATTCTTTCATCTTGATTTATTTCCTTTTCCACCATCGTTATTCTGGTTAGTTATAGTTAATTCTTTCAACTTGATTTATTTTCTTTTCCACCATCGTTATTCTGGTTAGTTATAGTTAATTCTTTCATCTTGATTTATTTCCTTTTCCACCATCGTTATTCTGGCTAGTTATAGTTAATTCTTTCATCTTGATTTATTTCCTTTTCCACCATCGTTATTCTGGCTAGTTATAGTTAATTCTTTCATCTTGATTTATTTCCTTTTCCACCATCGTTATTCTGGCTAGTTATAGTTAATTCTTTCATCTTGATTTATTTCCTTTTCCACCATCGTTATTCTGGTTAGTTATAGTTAATTCTTTCATCTTGATTTATTTCCTTTTCCACCATCGTTATTCTGGCTAGTTATAGTTAATTCTTTCATCTTGATTTATTTCCTTTTCCACCATCGTTATTCTGGTTAGTTATAGTTAATTCTTTCATCTTGATTTATTTCCTTTTCCACCATCGTTATTCTGGCTAGTTATAGTTAATTCTTTCATCTTGATTTATTTCCTTTTCCACCATCGTTATTCTGGCTAGTTATAGTTAATTCTTTCATCTTGATTTATTTCCTTTTCCACCATCGTTATTCTGGCTAGTTATAGTTAATTCTTTCATCTTGATTTATTTCCTTTTCCACCATCGTTATTCTGGCTAGTTATAGTTAATTCTTTCATCTTGGATTTTGTCAGTCCGATTAAAATGCATATCTTGTGTTCAAGCTTTGTTTACAAAACCTTGTATAAGCGAAGTGTGGGCCGTGACCTGATTTGTATTTAAATCCAATTGTGTTTTTTTTATTTCTTATTTACAGTCTATTTTACAGTCTATATTAGATAAATCAAACTTTCAACATTTTTTGGTAGATTTCTGGTTTCTTCTCTCTATGTTGCATTGTGTGTTTCCACCCGATTATATGATCAAGTATATGTATGCCCTCCGTATCTGTATTTTTTAATATGCTTGACGAAAGTGTGGGTTATCAATATCTTCATCTTCATTTTGGTCTTTAAGACCCACACAGAAGCAAGCGATATTGTTCGTATCAATATATAAAGTACGAATTTCATGACACAAGTAAAGCATTTCCATCTTTGTGTATTATCTTGTTAAAAGTCTGGCAATACTGTTCATTTTCGTTCTGCCGAAGGGACTCAGCTAATTTTAAATTATGTGCATATTTATTTACCTTTGCTTTTTGTCGAGTGTTTCCTTTTTCCAATGGTACAGACCGTGCATATGTATGCGAGATCCTTTTGGTTTTATCTTAAAATGTTTTCATCCGAATTTTTTTCGCAATCATAATGTTTCCAATTTTCATTCAATCACACATATTATAACTCTAGATACAGTTCATTCTACATTTCATTTTTGTCTCGCCTTGACGGAGTCAACAAGTGAGACATAGGTATTGCTGTTTCCGGCGTCGGCGTCAACAGTGTATTAGTTTGTGATTAGGTCTAGTTCATGGTGAACCACTAGTGGTAGGTCAATGATATATGGTATGCAGTTGTATTAGCATTGGCTCATCTCATTACCATGGAGATTTTTTGGCCCCGCCCCTGCAGTCAAGGTCTATTGACTTTGAAACTTTGTTTAGTTTACATGTAATAGTTTATTATTAGGTCAGTTTATGGGGAACCACTAGTGGTAGGTCAATGATATGCCGATGCTTATACAACTGCATACCAATGTTGATTTGACGGTCTCAAATATCCGTTTTACTGTCTCCGCTACGCGTCGCCAGTAAAACTGCATTTGCGACCGTCAAATCTACATTGGTATGCAGTTGTATAAGCATCGGCATATCTCATTTCCATGGAGATTATTTTGCCCCGCCCCTCATTCATGGTCTATTGACTTTGAAACTTTTGCTTAGCTTTCATGTATTAGTTTGTGATTAGGTCCGTTTAAGGGAACCGTTAGTGGTAGGTCAATGATAATTGGTTTGAGTTTTGATCTTTGGTGTTTTAACGCCACTTTTTAAGCACCGCTTATTCGGTATGCAAATGTATTGGCATTTGCAAGTTTCATTTTCCATGGAGATTATATAACCCCACCCCATAATTATGGTTCATTGACTGAAACTTTATAGTTTACAAGTTAATGTTTGTTTTAGGTTTGTTTAAAGGGAACGACTTATGAAAAGTCAATGGTATTTGGTTTGCAGTTGTATTAGCATTGGCACATCCCAGTTCCATGGAGATTGTTTAGCCCTATACCTTCAGTCATGGTTCAGTGACTTTGAATATTTGCATAACTTACATGTTAAAGTATTGCTATTTTAATTTCAACATTGGCATTATCAAAATAACAAATAGGCGAGAAATATCTCTGTGTTAACAGTTTATATGACTTGATTACTGGACACATGCGTCTGACATACCTATTTCTGGAAGGTTGCAATGCCGCTTTTAGTTGTTCAGCAAGTTTTTTACATCATTTCTCAAAGTTTACTTTAGTACTTGGTATGTTGGTGTTGGACATAATACTTAATATTACTTTGCTAGAACTTGTTAGATTTTTTCCCATTTATCAGAAGCGTACACTTTGTGAGATAACTTTACTTTCTTGTATCAATAATACTATATGTTATTTGGACATTATTATCATCCCTTATTTGGTTGCAAGTGTTGTTTTTTTTTTTATTTGAAATTATGTACATCACTTTAGCTTCTATAATATGTTTCACAAGCATGTATAAAAAGTGATGGCAGTTAGTTTTGCCGCAATACCAACTTCTTTTTAGGGTATCTAATGTAAGCTAAATACTTTCTAGTTTTTGTCTCGCCTGCGACGAAAGTCTCAGTATACGAGACTTAGCCTATAGGTATTACTATACGGCGGCGGCAGCGGCTGCGTAAACTATTTGTATAAAGCTTGATACTTCTGAAGGTAGAAGACCTGGATGCTTCATATCTTGTATGCAGATACTTTATGTCACGAAGTTTCCGCCTGTCATATGTCCATTGTCCTTGACCTCATTTTCATGGTTCAGTGACTGCTTGAAAAAAATTCTAGTTTTTTTTTGTCATGTGAATTTCTCACTTATTATGAGTAATAGGATATAATGTTTGGTATATCTGTTCTTTCAATGTCTTCATGTCCGCCAGACAGGGTTCATCTGACCTCGACCTCATTTCATTGATCACTGATCAAGGTTAAAGTTACGTGATAAGGTCCGTTTCTCAAATACTATAAGCAGTAGGTCAACTATATTTGGTGTATGGAATGATTGTAAGGTATACATGTCTATCTGGAAGGTATCATCTGACCTTGACCTCATTTTCATGGTTTATTGGTCAATGTCTAGTTTTTGTGTTTTGGTCTGTTTTTTTTTCAAATACTAATAGTAATAGGTCAGCTATGTTTGGTGTTTTAAAAAGTTGTAAGGTGTATATATCTGTCTGACAGGTTTATCTGACCTTGACCTCATTCTCATAGATCTTTAAAAATGTTAAGTTTATGTGATATTTTATTAAAATCTTTATCTTTAAGACTTTCAACATAAAAATCAATGGTCAGTAAAGCAGGCGAGACATTTCAGGGTGTGCACTCTTGTTCTTCCAAAATCGTATGATTTATATACAATTAATTTTTAGTTGTCTCTGAATACTAGTACTTTGTATTCTGAAGTATATGTTGTAAATTATAAAAGTTAAATGTATTCATTTGACATAGATATAAGAAGATGTGGTATGAGTGCCAATGAGACAACTCTCCATCCAAGTCAAAATTTGTAAAAGTAAACTATTATAGGTCAAAGTACGGTCTTCAACACAGAGCCTTGGCTCACACCGAACAGTAAGCTATAAAGGGCCCCAAAAATTACTAGTGTAAAACCATTCAAACGGGAAAACCAACGGTCTAATCTATATAAAAAACGAGAAACGAGAAACACTTATGAACCACATCAACAAACGACAACTACTGAACATCAGATTCCTGACTTAGGACAGGTGCAAACAAATGCAGCGGGTTTAAACGTTTTAATGGTACCAAACCTTCACCCTTTTTCTGAAACAATAGTGTAACATATATGATGTCCTTATATCTTATGTTGTATACCTTTTTTATATCTTACTCACATGCCGGAGGACCTAGGAAGATTTTCTTTGGCAATTGGGGTTTTCCTCTTGAAATAAAGATTATCTATTTATTTATTTATGGCTGCACGAGGCAAAATTTGATTTTTGTTGACCAACTTTCACAAATTCCGTCTGATTTTGTTTCTGCATGGCGTTCTAAAAAATAATTTGATGTTGGGTTCGTGTTGCTCAGTCATTAGTTTTCTATGTTGTGTTTTGTATACTGTTGTTTTACTTTTGGTCCTTTTTCCTTTTTTTTTTGCCATGCCGTTGTCAGTTTATTTTCGACTTATGAGTTTTGAAAGTCCCGTTAACTTGGTATCTTTCGCCTCTCTTTCTGAAGTGGGGTTTCAACGTTTTAATTGAACGAACTAGGTTAGGCTATAAACTTTTGATTAAAATCTTTTTGAATGAAATTTCAAATGAGGTATTCTGCATTTAAAGGCACTTTCAACGTGCTCTTTTCATGATAATTGGTTACTGTTTGCGTAGATCTATGGAAACAAGGATACTAAATGTAATAGTCATAGCCATCTCTTCGAACGTTTAACGGAAACCATCATCATTTGGTTTACCGTTATGGAATATCTGTGATATGAACACGGATATGTTACAATTGTTGTCCCCTCAATCCCTTCCTCTTTTCCTCATTTATGTCATCATCGAATATTAGTGGAACTGATTACTCTTCCGATACACATGGGTTCACCCGCGTTACTGATTACTCTTCCGATACACATGGGTTCACTCGCAGAACTGATAACCCTTCTGATACACATGGGTTCACCCGCGTTACTGATTACCCTTCCGATACACATGGGTTCACCCGCGGAACTGATTATCCTTCCGATACACATGGATTCACCCGCGTTACTGATTACCCTTCCGATACACATGGGTTCACCCGCCTTACTGATTACCCTTCCGATACACATGGGTTCACCTGCGTTACTGATTACTCTTCCGATACACATGGGTTCACCCACGTTACTGATTACTCTTCCGATACACATGGGTTCACCAGCGTTAGTTGGTATGAACATGTTGCTTAATCTGTAGTATTCTGTGTTTTGTTTTGTAGACTGTTGATGGGGTCTTTTTTAAATCTTTTTTCTATTTTTCAATGGTATTGTGAGGGGCCTGATGGGTTATTTTCGTTCTTCGTGATCGGCGCATTTTTGATATCGTGATCCATTTTTAAACAGATTTATTTTCTTTTTATATTTTCGTGATCCGTGATCATGGAAATTTATTTTCTGTGAATCGTGATTGACAAAAAAATCAACTCGTGAATCGTAATGAGACCCCCCCACATCAGGCCCCTCTATTGTCTGTCTTCCTCTAATGCATGTACTTAAAAAACTGGCTAGTTAAATCACAATGCGTTACGCAACT
The DNA here is from genome assembly GCA_017311375.1 of Mytilus coruscus. Lineage (NCBI taxonomy): Eukaryota > Metazoa > Mollusca > Bivalvia > Mytilida > Mytilidae > Mytilus > Mytilus coruscus. The sequence goes on along the minus strand of CM029595.1, from coordinate 18,653,955 downwards.
TTGCGTTGTGTGTATTATTTTTTTCATCATTTGATTTGTAATATCAGTCGTAATTAGATATTATTTATTTCTGCATCAAATCAGTCAGTTCATCTCAAATATAGGAAATGGCACTTTTGAAAGAATCATTTATTGGCCTCGGAGTGCGATCTTTGAACATTACTGCCTTATTGACATATACAGTTTTTTTATTCAAACACATTGTTGATACATCGATTTTATTACATTTAAATCTTTTCTAACATTTAAACTTATTAAGACCGTTGGACGAGCTAGTCGACATGTGGTGGCCCATAATTATTCACCCGGAAATGTGTACTTTTATTTTGTAAATACAGTACGTAAGTAAGCTTAGATTATAACATATAAGATTCAGACATGCCTAGGTTGTTCAGCTTACTAAAGCCACGTAGGGACTATGAAATATAAAATCAATATCAGGTAAGTTGTTTAAGTTTTTCCTATTGATTTCTGATTATCATAACATTGTAATACTTTTGTCGTCCAGTTGTTATTGCTCGACAGGTATCCTAAAGAGGATGTATAATTAGAATGACTGGGTTTAATTTTATTTTTTTTTAACTCCTTACATGAGAGCTACGGTTTGGATAAAGTAACAATTATGCATGCTGTTAGAGTGTTCCTCATGTGTCTCTAGGGATACGAAATGATATTCTCGCCACTTAAATAAACTCTTGTATTTATACATGTGTATATAAGAAACCTGTGTTATTTTATTTTTTGTAACTGGAGAGGGAGTGCAAAGATATTAAAATTACTATTCTACCATTTCTGTCTATTCACTATCAAATAATTTATGTATGTCACGTTATAGAAAACAATTTCAATTTCGATATAAAATAAAACTGAATACATACTTGTAAATTTATTTGTCATGTGAACTAGTTATAAATCCGATGTCACGTATATTATGTAAAACATTTCATGTTTCAGCATCAAAATATTTTGAAACAAGTAAAATGTTTATAGATTCGATGGACTTGAAAATGTTATTTTTCAGCACGTCGAATTACACAACTATATAGTTTGAAAATGTCTTAATATTAATCATACTCGATAGACATTTTGGAATTTCCCAATTCTGTCTGGATGGTGTTAACAGAATGGAGAAATACTACAGAATTATGGACCAAAAAATAAAGAAAAGAGAAAAATAGGCAAGAAAAGAATAGAGAATAATGGACAAACAATTTCAAAATAGAGAAAATGGCTTAACAAATTAAAGAATACAGAATTGAGGGACCCCCATCCAGACCCTCCTAATTGCGTTTGCAACTTAAAAGTGATGTTTGAAACCCAAGAGTTGACTGGCATATTACAGAAAAATTGGTACCGTTAATGTTATTACTACCAATGGGTCGATGCCTCTGCTGGTGGACTGTAAGTCCCCGAGAGTATCACCAGCCCGGTAGCCAGTACCCTGTACTTGCATGAAAATACGGATATTATGTTATTAAAATTTGCTGTTACAAAATTTTAGAAATTATTTCAAATTAAAGATATCTCCCTCATGCAAAGCTTTGATTCTTTGCCCGGCTCTGGCTATACTTTTTGTTTTTGGGGTTTTGAGCTCTTCATTTGTTTTAATAAGTTTTGGGTTTTAAAATATTTTGGCCTCACTGAAGAGACATGTATTGTCGAAATGCACATCTGGTGCAGAATTTGAAACGTAAATGTTATAAGTGTGGTGACCAAGTACATACTTTTTTAATTTAATCTCCCCGCCTAACACACAGCTTAATTATATATCATTTGAAAGAAGAAACCTTGTACTCTAAGAATAAGCCTTTCGTTAAGAATCAGAAATGATCCAATTAAAAAATTACTATAGTTAAAGGTAGAATTAAAAAAATTCAGAAAATTTTGATGGATTTTAATTTTGGAAATTTTTGTCCTTTTAAATATTCTGTCAAATAACAAACTTATCCTAATTTGTCTTCATTAATAGTAGATTTCCGTATAACAACTAAATCCTCAGATATGTGTTCACAAACATGTCTCAAAACGACTTTTTTAATCACAAAACTCAAAATATGAAGCTTTCAACCAAATAAAATACAAATGACTTTGACCTTACAACTAACGCAAATTTCACGTACAAAAATCAGTCACGAAAGACAGTACTACAAAATGATATTTCAACTAACAATGTTTGCGATATTGTCTGTTGTCTGACATGATACATGCACAACATGTGTGTGTCGCAGAGGTAGGCTGTATGTGCTCACAAACCTCTACCTCTGCCTTTCTATACTATATATAGTAACAGTTAAACAAACAATGAGATAGAAAACTGCTTAGTTCAACATGATGACCCGGCACTAACTTCCATAGCACAAAGTAATAAAATCTCATTTGAAAAAGCATTTTCAAAGCGTGTGCATTACTGTAGAAAGTGTCAAGCTAAGGTTACCATTTTTGTCTCGTCTTGACGGAGTCAAAAAGCGAGACATAGGTATGCTGTTTCCGGCGTCGGCGGCGGCGTCAACAATGTATTAGTTTGTGATTAGGTCTAGTTCATGGTGAACCACGAGTGGTAGGTCAATGATATTTGGTATACAGTTGTATTAGCATAGGCACAACTCATTACCATGGAGATTATTTGGCCCCGCCCCCTCAGCCAAGGTCTATTGACTTTGAAACTTTGATTAGTTTACATGTATTAGTTTGTGATTAGGTCAGTTTATGGGGAACCACTAGTGGTAGGTCAATGATATTTGGTATGCAGTTGTATAAGCATTGGCATCTCTCATTTCCATGGAGAATATTTGGCCCCGCCCCCTCATTCATGGTCTATTGACTTTGAAACTTTTGCTTAGTTTTCATGTATTAGTTTGTGATTAGGTTAGTTTAAGGAGAACCGTTAGTGGTAGGTCAATGATAATTGGTATGCAGTTGTATACGTATCAGCACATCTCATTTCCATGGAGAATATTTGGTCCTTATCCCTCAGTCATGGTCTATTGACTTTGAAACTTTTGCTTAGTTTACATGTATTAGTTTGTGATTAGGTCAGTTTATGGGGAACCACTAGTGGTAGGTCAATGATATTTGGTATGCAGTTGTATAAGCATTGGCATCTCTCATTTCCATGGAGAATATTTGGCCCCGCCCCCTCATTCATGGTCTATTGACTTTGAAACTTTTGCTTAGTTTTCATGTATTAGTTTGTGATTAGGTTAGTTTAAGGAGAACCGTTAGTGGTAGGTCAATGATAATTGGTATGCAGTTGTATAAGTATCAGCACATCTCATTTCCATGGAGAATATTTGGTCCTTATCCCTCAGTCATGGTCTATTGACTTTGAAACTTTTGCTTAGTTTACATGTATTCGTTTGTGAATAGGTCAGTTTAAGATGAACCACTAATGTTAAGTCAATGATATTCGGTATGCAAATGTATTGGCATTTGCAAATTTCATTTCCATGGAAATTATATAACCCCACCCCCTAATTATGGTTCATTGACTTTGAAACTTTTACATAGTTTACAAGTTAATGTTTGTGTTTAGGTTTGTTTAAAGGGAACGACTTATGAAAAGTCAATGGTATTTGGTTTGCAGTTGTATTAGCATTGGCACATCTCATTTCCATGGAGATTGTTTAGCCCTGTACCTTCAGTCATGGTTCATTGACTTTGAATATTTGCATAACTTACATGTTAAAGTATTGCTATTTTAATTTCAACATTTGCATTATCAAAATAACAAATAGGCGAGACATATCTTTGTGTTAACAGTTTATTTGTTGATACTGACACGAATGACAAAAGTGAGGAACAACACTTCTAACATGTTTATGAATATACTAATCCGGAAATCAATTCAAATCAGTAGTATTTGTGTGAGACCAGAAAGCATTTAAAATCGGCAGACTATCTTAACAAAAACATGATTTGACTGAACTATGTTTGTTTCCCTTGCTGAAAGAAGTTTTTCAATTTTTCATTTATTTTTACGTCATTTCAATAGAATATGGGAATATAAGTTTTCATGAGAAACAGTATATTAACGGATAAGATGCTATTACAGAAATTAAAACATTATGAAACCTTTTTTTAAGAAGTAGAGCAAAAAGTGGTCTCATAAGACAGGTGGTCTTTTAAAGCAGATTCAATCTCTATGAAATGCACTACAAAGGGACCTAAAATTAATGGTCTTATAAAACTGGTTTGTGTTTGACTTCAAAAGTCTGTGGTATCTCTTACCCTTTAAAAGTATTTTGTGTTAACGCAATGTTACTAAACTCATTAAAGAAGCTCAATTTAACATATTCTAGTAAAAATATGCAAGTTTATAAAAAATATTCACGCCATAGAATACGACAAGAAGAACATCCCAATTTAGAAAAGGAAAATTTATATATATATACTTAATTTAGCTAATTTTCCATCGGTAGTATTTACAGTCATTGTTAATTTGATTGAAATACAGATTCGTTGTCCATGCTTCGTTTACAAGCAAAGCGTGGACACTGGATTGAGACACTGTGAAGTACTTATAGGAAATACAAAAACAATGGAACTTCGAATAATTTTTAGGATTCAATTTATTCAAATTTTATCGGAGATCTATGAAATGGTTTACATTGATATGAATCATTTCTGTGGGGATGCTTGAAGCAAATTATGTCTTAACGTGAATTCATTAGGGGTGGCTTGGCCAGAGACGTATCTTAGTTAGAAGCAAAATTCATATATATACAATATTTTTTCGGACAAGTGTATACGCTGTTAAGGTTAACTTTTTAATCATACAACGGTGCGACTATCTTTCTTGCAAATTGAAGAGATCAGTTTGCCAATCTTGCATCTGTTTAAGAACTTCGAAAGTCGTCGTGATACATTTCCAGTGAGAAGTCATATCATGCAATTGCATGTGCTACAGGCAAGAATTAATTGATTATGGGGAAAAATAATTACATAGCCTATATTCAAGTTCATAGCGTCTTGTGTACTCGGTACAGGTTACAGTTCCTGTTTAAAACCACAGATTATCTGTATTGTTCAGCCTGGGATAAAACAGTAAAATACCAACCAAAAAAAACGAAAAAATCTTGTGTCAAGAGATTTTAATATGAAAAATAAGGAGTTGTGATATGAATGCCAATGAGACAACCCTGCAACAGTGTTATCTGTAATAGTGACAACATCAATACTGTCTATTGGCATGTATTGTGTGCAGAATCACATACTTCTACCCGTTCATGGGTGCTGTCGATGCAGTCAATGACACCTTGAACAAATACGTTTTTAAATTTGAGATAGGTAAAAAATTAAAAAACGTTATTAAATATCTAATTGTGCACTAGGGTTTTGGTTTACAAAATATGTAATAAAATTGTCAAGAATCTGAAGCATTGGTTGCTTATTGCCCTAATTTCGTTGCCTATTACTTCGAAACTTGGAATACTTTGGTGCAAAAGTTGATCTTTTTTAATATTCAGTAATCTTGATAGAAAGTTGAACGTACTATCTGTCGAAGATTTCACCCTTCAACTATTGAAGCGTAGTAGCGCAAGTATTCAATGGAGTGGACAAATAAGGGCGGAATTTTCACACGAAATGATGATTTTGCTTTTATATAATACGACCTTTTTTCTTCCTTGACACAAAAAAAGCGAAAACATCTAAAAGCAAATTTGTTTAAGCATGACAACATTAAACTTGAAAACATTATCTGTAGTAACAAAAAAAGAAGTAAATCGAAATATTACTTGAGTGCTAACTAGGAATTAAAGACCGTGAGAAGTGTGATCAAGTTCCGTCTTAAACTTGCAGTTTTTAATTTAAAATCAATAATTTAAAAGCAAAATCTTTATCATCAATAACTTTAGAAATTTATATACAAGTTCTAAGATTTTTTTATCAGAAATAACTTTAATGATGTTAAATAGGTTTACTATACATTTAGTTACAAAAAAGTAAAATTACAAAAATACCGAACTCCGAGGAAAATTCTAAACGGAAAGTCCCTAAGTAGATGGCAAGTTCAAAAGCTCAAACACATCAAACGAATGGATAACAACTGTCATATTTCTGACTTGGTTCAGGCATTTTCTTATGTAGAAAATGGTGGATTAAACCTGGTTTTATAGCTAGCTAAACCTCTCACTTGTATGACAGTCGCATAAAATTCCATTATATTGACAACGATGTGTGAACAAAACAAACCGACATAATAGGTAAAATGTCAAAATAGGGTACAGCAGCATACAAATGTGTATTTATATGGACAAGGCAAGTAAAGTTTATGTCTATATTTTAACGAAATAATGCGATATCTTTAAACAACTTCAAATTGAAGATAAGATGCGAATGAAAATCTAAACTGACAATAATAAAATATGATTATTAAAAAAAAAAATCTTGAAGAAAATGTAAGCATACAAGTTCATATAAACATAAGTTGAAAAAAGTCGATTACAAAGTTTCAAAAATAATTCGGAATTAATTCTTTTGGTGGAAAATGTGACCATACGAATCTGTAAAGATAGCGGGAAAATAAAGTAGACGTATGTATGTTGAATATAAGACCAGTTCTAGTCGTGTGCTATATGTTCAGATTAAAGTTCAAATTTTGACCACTTTTGCCTATTTGTCACCGCACTAGTTCACCCTCCGGCATAAAACCCAGGCTAAAGAGGGGCGTGTGTGGGATGTTAATATCTGAACCTTCGTTTTCCAAAAGCAGTCTGAATTTTCCACCTTCATCAGTCCCGGTCAACTCACTTTGCAACACTTAACCTTAACTATTGTTAACTTGTTCTGATTCTATACATTTGCATTCACGTTAAAAATGTTGTATATACAAATGAACGTACATGTAGTGCATTCAATTTTGCAATTCTGCTAATACTACAGTAAAAGGTTGCAAATTCCTCAGGCAAACTTGACCATAGACGATTTAAGCTGTTATGTGTTGACCATTTTTACTCTCTAACGGTGTCTATTTTTTGCCTTTCAAACTTTTGATATTGAGCGTACTCAATGTCATATATTATTTTTTGTTAAGCAATTAACTCAACTAATGCTTTATATCATGATTCGTTTTTTGTTGATTGTTTTTGTACATAAATCAGTTTGGTTTTCTTGTTTTCTTGTTTTCTTGTTTTACATTTTTTTTTTCATGTCGGGGACTTGTATAGCTTGCTATGAGGTATGGGTTTTGCACATTGTTCAAGGCCCCGTACGGTGACATGTAGTTGCTAACATATACGGTTTCTGGTGGAGAGTTGTCTCATCGCAATCTTACAACATCTTCCTATTTCTATATGAGATTTTAATTAATCAGACCGTTTAAAGGTTGAAAGAATGCTCAAAACACGATTGGAATGATTCATTTGTTTGCTTTTCAAAACTGAAATTCTGTTTACGTGTTTCCTTTGGCCATTGCAGAGGATCGTGTTTTCTAACTGTTCGTGATGATGTTGCTTCGCTTGAAATATTTTCGGAAGTGTAGCTGTTGATGTTAACAAAAACAATGGAACTTCGAATAATTTTAGGATTCAATTTATTCAAATTTTATCGGAGATCTATGAAATGGTTTACATTGATATGAATCATTTCTGTGGGGATGCTTGAAGCAAATTATGTCTTAACGTGAATTCATTAGGGGTGGCTTGGCCAGAGACGTATCTTAGTTAGAAGCAAAATTCATATATATACAATATTTTTTCGGACAAGTGTATACGCTGTTAAGGTTAACTTTTTAATCATACAACGGTGCGACTATCTTTCTTGCAAATTGAAGAGATCAGTTTGCCAATCTTGCATCTGTTTAAGAACTTCGAAAGTCGTCGTGATACATTTCCAGTGAGAAGTCATATCATGCAATTGCATGTGCTACAGGCAAGAATTAATTGATTATGGGGAAAAATAATTACATAGCCTATATTCAAGTTCATAGCGTCTTGTGTACTCGGTACAGGTTACAGTTCCTGTTTAAAACCACAGATTATCTGTATTGTTCAGCCTGGGATAAAACAGTAAAATACCAAAAAAAAAACGAAAAATCTTGTGTCAAGAGATTTTAATATGAAAAATAAGGAGTTGTGGTATGAATGCCAATGAGACAACCCTGCAACAGTGTTATCTGTAATAGTGACAACATCAATACTGTCTATTGGCATGTATTGTGTGCAGAATCACATACTTTTACCCGTTCATGGGTGCTGTCGATGCAGTCAATGACACCTTGAACAAATACGTTTTTAAATTTGAGATAGGTAAAAAAAAATTTAAAAAAACGTTATTAAATATCTAATTGTGCACTAGGGTTTTTGGTTTACAAAATATGTAATAAAATTGTCAAGAATCTGAAGCATTGGTTGCTTATTGCCCTAATTTCGTTGCCTATTACTTCGAAACTTGGAATACTTTGGTGCAAAGGTTGATCTTTTTTAATATTCAGTAATCTTCATAGAAAGTTAAACATACTATCTGTCGAAGATTTCACCCTTCAACTATTGAAACGTAATAGGCCAAGTATTCAATGGAGTGGACAAATAAGGGCGGAATTTTCACACGAAATGTTCGTCGGTGATTTTGCTTTTATATGATACGACCTTTTTTCTTCCTTGACACAAAAAAAGCGAAAACATCGAAAAGCAAATTTGTTTAAGCATGACAACATTAAACTTGAAAACATTATCTGTAGTAGCAAAAAAAGAAGTAAATCGAAATATTACTTGAGTGCTAACTAGGAATTAATGACCGTGAGAAGTGTGATCAAGTTCCGTGTTAAACTTGCAGTTTTTAATTTAAAATCAATAATTTAAAAGCAAAATCTTTATCATCAATAACTTTAGAAATTTATATACAAGTTCTAAGATTTTTTTTTATCAGAAATAACTTTAACGATGTTAAATAGGTTTACTATACACTTAGTTACAAAAAAGTAAAATTACAAAAATACCGAACTCCGAGGAAAATTCTAGACGGAAAGTCCCTAAGTAAATGGCAAGTTCAAAAGCTCAAACACATCAAACGAATGGATAACAACTGTCATATTTCTGACTTGGTTCAGGCATTTTCTTATGTAGAAAATGGTGGATTAAACCTGGTTTTATAGCTAGCTAAACCTCTCACTTGTATGACAGTCGCATAAAATTCCATTATATTGACAACGATGTGTGAACAAAACAAACCGACATAATAGGTAAAAATGTCAAAAATAGGGGTACAGCAGCATACAAATGTGTATTTATATGGACAAGGCAAGTAAAGTTTATGTCTATATTTTAACGAAAAAAATGCGATATCTTTAAACAACTTCAAATTGTAAAATTTTAAAGATAAGATGCGAATGAAAATCTAAACTGACAATAATAAAATATGATTATTAAAAAAAAATCTTGAAGAAAATGTAAGCATACAAGTTCATATAAACATAAGTTGAAAAAAGTCGATTACAAAGTTACAAAAATAATTCGGAATTAATTCTTTTGGTGGAAAACTTGACCATACGAATCTGTAAAGATAGCGGGAAAATAAAGTAGACGTATGTATGTTGAATATAAGACCAGTTCTAGTCGTGTGCTATATGTTCAGATTAAAGTTCAAATTTTGACCACTTTTGCCTATTTGTCACCGCACTAGTTCACCCTCCGGTATAAAACCCAGGCTAAAGAGGGGCTGTGTGGGATGTTAATATCTGAACCTTCGTTTTCCAAAAGCAGTCTGAATTTTCCACCTTCATCAGTCCCGGTCAACTCACTTTGCAACACTTAACCTTAACTATTGTTAACTTGTTCTGATTCTATACATTTGCATTCACGTTAAAATGTTGTATATACAAATGAACGTACATGTAGTGCATTCAATTTTGCAATTCTGCTAATACTACAGTAAAAGGTTGCAAATTCCTCAGGCAAACTTGACCATAGACGATTTAAGCTGTTATGTGTTGACCATTTTTACTCTCTAACGGTGCCTATTTTTTGCCTTCCAAACTTTTGATATTGAGCGTACTCAATGTCATATATTATTTTTTGTTAAGCAATTAACTCAACTAATGCTTTATATCATGATTCGTTTTTCGTTGATTGTTTTTGTACATAAATCAGTTTGGTTTTCTTGTTTTCTTGTTTTACATTTTTTTTTTCATGTCGGGGACTTGTATAGCTTGCTATGAGGTATGGGTTTTGCACATTGTTCAAGGCCGTACGGTGACATGTAGTTGCTAACATATACGTCATTTGGTTTCTGGTGGAGAGTTGTCTCATCGCAATCTTACCACATCTTCCTATGATATTTTAATTAATCAGACCGTTTAAAGGTTGAAAGAATGCTCAAAACACGATTGGAATGATTCATTTGTTTGCTTTTCAAAACTGAAATTCTGTTTACGTGTTTCCTTTGGCCATTGCAGAGGATCGTGTTTTTCTAACTGTTCGTGATGATGTTGCTTCGCTTGAAATATTTTCGGAAGTGTAGCTGTTGATGTTATATTGTAGGAAGATTTTTAAATTGACAGATAAGATGCGGACATTCTTTGACACGGTAATGTTTTATATGTACATGCGAGTGTTTGCAATACCGAATTAAGTGTTATTTCTTAAATGATTTTATTGCATGTTCTTCTGTAAATTTATCGTGATAAAACGGAGAGGATGGAGTGCAACAAAATTAGTCAGTTGTTCATTGATCCTTCAAATAAAATTATTCTTAAGGTTACCAATTTAACATCGTAGTAAAAGCTTTTAATATTTTTTATCAATCCTAACATTGATTTTGTTTGACTATACGGTATTGGTTTTGCTCATTGTTGAAGACCTATAATTGCTTACATCCACGTGATGCATTTGAGCTCTAGTGGATACGTATATGATCGGCACTCATACCACATCTCCTTATTTTTATATTAACCCCGCAACATGTTAATGCCCTAAGTCAGGAACCTTGCCACTTGCTGTCTCTATTTATTTAAAAACACACCAAGACTGTGGCAAGGTTTTGGGGGATAACATAGGCTCCGGGTTGCGGCTCTATCTTAATTGACACAGGCTCTAAGAACAGTGCTTCCTTTATAGGGCTCCAGGCTCTAATAATAGGGCTCACATCTCCGTCGATATGAATCCAGGCTCAGGATACATGGGCTCCGGGCCCTTAAGGAACTGTTGAGCCCGTGTTATTACCCCATTTTTGAAGGTTCCTGATATGGAACTTTGTCTTATTGGAATTTTCCTGTAAACATAGGGAGTTGATGGCAAATTTGTAGTTTTCTCTATTGAATATATTCACAACTTGTGTAACCTCGGGTCGATGTAGAGCTTTGGATATAGTATATACTAGTACACAGGTCAAATAAAAGATCGCATGTTGATGGTATTGTTCACAATTGTATTAAATCCGATGCTTCGTGTTGAGAGAGTGCCACACTCGGTGCACGTTAAAGAACCCTTTTAACAACTCTTTTATGGGCCCATAGGTGGCTTGTTGCCTCAGAGGCATCAACCTTGTCACATATTTCATCTTAATTTCTCGGCTTTATCATATAGCACGAAGCTAATAATAGTGACCTATTTCAGCGGCTCATCTCTACTTCATTACATATCATTATCATTACATAGTAAGCTCCCCGAGCGTGTTGCGAGGCAAATTTCGGTCCCTATCTAACACCATTGTTTTTCATTGGCAGACTACTAGTAATTTTCCCTCCCTTTATCCCGATCGACTCCTTATAGCAGGACCTATCTATTGTATTCATTGTTAATTTGTTCCCGTCCTGAACATGCACGAAAAATTTACAAATGGACGTAAGGCAAAATATAATCAATCAATCAAATCATTGTATTGTTTATACTTGTGATTTTTATTATCTATTATACTGTTACTTACTATAGGGTTATCACTTTCCTGTAATGACTATTACTGTATGTTCTTTTTGTAAGTCTTAACAAATTATTTAATCCCACCACATGTTTATGAGGTCTGGAATTTCTTCAGTAGTTATTCTTTGTCAAATCTATTTTTTTTTATTATTTTTGTCATTTTGAGAATTTGTTGATAATGGTGAATCCGTGATAGTCTCTGTTGAATTCATTCACAATGTTTTCGAATATGGTCGCTATAGAACTTGATAGCATCCTGTCTATTGTTGAACACCGTATAATGACCTCTAGTTGTCTTTTTGTTTTGTTTTTTCATGTCGGTTGGTTAATTGCTGTCTCGTTGACATATACCCAAATCTTTTTTCTGTCTTTCTGGATTCACTGTGTATTTTTGGCAGGCTGTGTCATTTAAGTATTATTCAGAACTCATTACATACATATCGACAGTATGGAAAAAGTTAAGCAATTTGATACTAATTCCCGCGTCATTAGCTTTCCAAGAACACATTAAACTTGGTATTTTTTCATAGAAAACTATGATCAAAGCTGTGTATTTATAACTTTACATTTATGTATACCGGTATTCAATCATTATTATAGGCTATCATCCATGATTAAAAACATGATGTGGAATATGAACCACAACGGATACAAATTTCATTCAAATATTTATTATACTGTTTAGTACAAGATTTATTATATAACAATTCAAAACATTCAATCTTTCTAACAGTGAATTTTGTGATTGTAGGGGAAAAAATGAAGGCGTATCATAATGATTGAGTTTGAAATTGAACACGAGGAAAGGCCAAGACACCGACTGGAAATAAAGAAAAGGGGACACTTGGACAACATTAGAGAGGGGTGAGTTAAGATGATATAAGCTTAAGGGAATGACGGTAACGTTGTAGGAAAAGGTATATAAATAAAACTAATGTTTGGAGCGTAGGTACTAGTATAGTGACAACCAGTAACAATTCCTTGATGACATTCATCACATTCAGTAATAGTAAATGTGCCACACAGATAATAGGGTTCGGCAAACAGCATTGGGATTCATGGTAGGGGGTCGTAAAGGGCATATACTAACCCTTTGATTGGAAATTATTTCATTTAAGTATAAAATCGTCCAATTCATTTTCTTTCGCTTCGTTCCAAATTGCGGTATATATTCTGAAAAAAATCTTTCAAAAACCTTGGATCCGCCCCTGAACAGAGTCATTTCAATACGTCAAAATATAATTAATGGTCTTATGTATAATATGTTTAATCAGGCCTGTATTCAGTGGTTCATTGCGTTATGTTAATATATCAACTGTTTAAAAAAAAAATATACCACTGAAGTTTTTTTTTTAGCTCTAACCTCAAGCTTGCCTATTTTCCATATTTCTATTTTTGAGATAATGACAAAACGAATCCAGCATACTGTTAGTGAGCAGAAACATTTCCTAAAAGTTGTCTTCTTTTCATATGTTCAAGGTCTTCTGGAACCACAAATAAAATGTTTAAATTCAAACTCCATTTATGGTCAGGGATTCCTAATATTATGGTTTCAACCGCGATTTTCTTAAAGCATGCTCAGCGGAAACCTTAAATGTATTTTTTTCCACAATATGAAGATTCATAAATCTGAAACAACAAGTTTTTAAAAAGGTCAAAGATAGCTAAAACTACAATTTTGACATTTATCAAAATAAATAAGAACATTCTTAACAAAACCAAAATTCATTCGGAAGTTAAGCTTTGTATTGTCTTTCAGATATAAAGTAAGTCGGTTATTTGATTGATCGATTATCTTTATTTCCTTTATATATGAAGATTTTACAGTTTATATTATACGATAAACATCACAAACATTACACAAACTTAATTACATATTATAAACAACATCCAAGTATAACATCAATCAAGAAGGAAAACATATAGGAAATACATTAAAAAAAATGTCTCTTCGACGCCAATTTTAATGATATATAGTCTAAACATATAATCTGCTATGTGTTACATCAAGACGCTCCACACATCAACATTCAGGGTTTGCGTGTTCCAAGTAAGAAAATCGTCTTCAGTATCAATATGCAGCGCTGAATAATATTTTCAAATCAGGAATCCACATATGTCATGTAAACAATGTATGTAATACAATGCTTAATTTTGTTGTAATTGTGAACGTTTAATTTGTAGACCTTATATAACACACAATGTATTGATAACGCATGCTGATTTCCTGAAGTCTACCAACAAAGACAAAGACTTAACTTTGTACAGAATATTTCCCACCGGTGGCGGATATAACTATATTGGGGATATTGTTGCCTTGGTAACGTGGTACTTTGTGGTAGTCTTCATTGTTGCTTCAATACCCGTGAGTATTGAATTATATTACCGATATATTACTTTGCAAATTTTTTCATTATTCAGTCTGCTTTGTCCATGTGAGTATAATGTTATTACCATTATAACATGGTACAATGGTACATAGTTGTATTTTTTATCCCATTATTATACCCTATAATACCAGTTTTTAAAGTAGTGGTCAGCATAATAAGCTGCAATTGCAGTTAGCATATTGGTGTTACATGTGCGTCGTATTAATCTTTATTACTGCGGCAATACTGATATTAATAAAATATATATATATGGTCTAGTTACTTTGCGTTCGTTTGTTTTTTATCACTTCAGTATCAGTGTACAGTATTATGAAAATTAAATTCAACATCAATCATTTCTGCATTATTGTAAGCATACATTTACCCCGGATGTAAAGTTTCAGAGTTACCTGTATTTTTCACCTTGTGGATTACGTCTGCTGGTTTACTTTTTTTCATGTGTGTAAGTTTGAAATATACATTTTAGTAACTTGTAGTGACGTAGCATTTAGTTTTATGAATTATTTAAAAGTATGTCATTATTTATTTTCCGATAATCCTAAATGTGATTTTCGCTTGTACTTTATATAAGCAGTACGTATTTATAAGTCAATTAACTGAGTTAATTTGTTTTGTGTTAATTATATTGTAATTATTACTGATATTAGGAATGCATCAATGAAACCGTAACCCAATCATGAACACACAAAAACTTTGTTACAAAAGACAGATTCAAGTCAACACAGGGCATTTATCAATTAAAATCAAGTTTCTATACCATATGTCAAGCTCTAAAATCAACAAATGTCAAGACAAATTATGACTAAGTGTAAGAAACTAATAACGATTTGCCATCAAAACTAAATTTTTCAAGGTCAAATTAAAAAAGTAAGAAATAATCAAATCCCATCCCCCGCCCCAAAAACAACAATAAAACAAAAACAAAACGCTACTTAGATAAAACTGAAGGCAATTCATTACATACGCTATGTACAAAGATATAACTGAACAACAGACGATGTTGATGAACAGTTATAGGACGAGATTCCTGACACAGGACAGACATGATACCATATAATAAGAATATATAAACTAGTTTGAGTACTCAACCATCTCCCTTTTCATCAGTAGAATAAGAACTCCTTTTCATCAGTAGAATAAGAACTCCTTTTCATCAGTAGAATAAGAACTCCCTTTTCATCAGTAGAATAAGAAAAAGTACATATAGAAGAACATACAATATTTTTTTATCTTACCTTCCATACATTTCTAGGAATATCATTGATTAAAAGCGACGTGTGGAGACCCTGTATATCATTAATATGGGGTTATATAGTAGGCGTGGTACACAGATAATAGGGTTCGGCAAACAGCATTGGGATTCATGGTAGGGGTCGTCAAGGGCATATACTAACCCTTTGATTGGAAATTATTTCATTTAAGTATAAAATCGTCCAATTCATTTTCTTTCGCTTCGTTCCAAATTGCGGTATATATTCTGAAAAAAATCTTTCAAAAACCTTGGATCCGCCCCTGAACAGAGTCATTTCAATACGTCAAAATATAATTAATGGTCTTATATGTAATATGTTTAATCAGGCCTGTATTCAGTGGTTCATTGCGTTATGTTAATATATCAAATGTTTAAAAAAAAATATACCACTGAAGTTTTTTTTTAGCTCTAACCTCAAGCTTGCCTATTTTCCATATTTCTATTTTTGAGATAATGACAAAACGAATCCAGCATACTGTTAGTGAGCAGAAACATTTCCTAAAAGTTGTCTTCTTTTCATATGTTCAAGGAGGTCTATTCTGGAACCACAAATAAAATGTTTAAATTCAAACTCCATTTATGGTCAGGGATTCCTAATATTATGGTTTCAACCGCGATTTTCTTAAAGCATGCTCAGCGGAAACCTTAAATGTATTTTTTTCCACAATATGAAGATTCATAAATCTGAAACAACAAGTTTTTAAAAAAGGTCAAAGATAGCTAAAAACTACAATTTTGACATTTATCAAAAATAAATAAGAACATTCTTAACAAAACCAAAATTCATTCGGAAGTTAAGCTTTGTATTGTCTTTCAGATATAAAGTAAGTCGGTTATTTGATTGATCGATTATCTTTATTTCCTTTATATATGAAGATTTTTACAGTTTATATTATACGATAAACATCACAAACATTACACAAACTTAATTACATATTATAAACAACATCCAAGTATAACATCAATCAAGAAGGAAAACATATAGGAAATACATTAAAAAAAATGTCTCTTCGACGCCAATTTTAATGATATATAGTCTAAACATATAATCTGCTATGTGTTACATCAAGACGCTCCACACATCAACATTCAGGGTTTGCGTGTTCCAAGTAAGAAAATCGTCTTCAGTATCAATATGCAGCGCTGAATAATATTTTCAAATCAGGAGTCCACATATGTCATGTAAACAATGTATGTAATACAATGCTTAATTTTGTTGTAATTGTGAACGTTTAATTTGTAGACCTTATATAACACACAATGTATTGATAACGCATGCTGATTTCCTGAAGTCTACCAACAAAGACAAAGACTTAACTTTGTACAGAATATTTCCCACCGGTGGCGGATATAACTATATTGGGGATATTGTTGCCTTGGTAACGTGGTACTTTGTGGTAGTCTTCATTGTTGCTTCAATACCCGTGAGTATTGAATTATATTACCGATATATTACTTTGCAAATTTTTTCATTATTCAGTCTGCTTTGTCCATGTGAGTATAATGTTATTACCATTATAACATGGTACAATGGTACATAGTTGTATTTTTATCCCATTATTATACCCTATAATACCAGTTTTAAAGTAGTGGTCAGCATAATAAGCTGCAATTGCAGTTAGCATATTGGTGTTACATGTGCGTCGTATTAATCTTTATTACTGCGGCAATACTGATATTAATAAAATATATATATATGGTCTAGTTACTTTGCGTTCGTTTGTTTTTATCACTTCAGTATCAGTGTACAGTATTATGAAAATTAAATTCAACATCAATCATTTCTGCATTATTGTAAGCATACATTTACCCCGGATGTAAAGTTTCAGAGTTACCTGTATTTTTCACCTTGTGGATTACGTCTGCTGGTTTACTTTTTCATGTGTGTAAGTTTGATATATACATTTTAGTAACTTGTAGTGACGTAGCATTTAGTTTTATGAATTATTTAAAAGTATGTCATTATTTATTTTCCGATAATCCTAAATGTGATTTTCGCTTGTACTTTATATAAGCAGTATTTATAAGTCAATTAACTAAGTTAATTTGTTTTGTGTTAATTATATTGTAATTATTACTGATATTAGGAATGCATCAATGAAACCGTAACCCAATCATGAACACACAAAACTTTGTTACAAAAGACAGATTCAAGTCAACACAGGGCATTTATCAATTAAAATCAAGTTTCTATACCATATGTCAAGCTCTAAAATCAACAAATGTCAAGACAAATTATGACTAAGTGTAAGAAACTAATAACGATTTGCCATCAAAACTAAATTTTCAAGGTCAAATTAAAAAGTAAGAAATAATCAAATCCCATCCCCCGCCCCAAAAACAACAATAAAACAAAAACAAAACGCTACTTAGATAAAACTGAAGGCAATTCATTACATACGCTATGTACAAAGATATAACTGAACAACAGACGATGTTGATGAACAGTTATAGGACGAGATTCCTGACACAGGACAGACATGATACCATATAATAAGAATATAAACTAGTTTGAGTACTCAACCATCTCCCTTTTCATCAGTAGAATAAGAACTCCCTTTTCATCAGTAGAATAAGAACTCCCTTTTCATCAGTAGAATAAGAACTCCCTTTTCATCAGTAGAATAAGAAAAAGTACATATAGAAGAACATACAATATTTTTTTTGATCTTACCTTCCATACATTTCTAGGAATATCATTGATTAAAAGCGACGTGTGGAGACCCTGTATATCATTAATATGGGGTTATATAGTAGGCGTGGTTTATTTTAATACACGGCTAATAGTGCTGTTATGTCCCTCTATAAAAAACAACACCGGGTTGAGGAAAAATCTCAAACGTTTCACCCAGACAAGAGAATGAACGATTCAAATAAATGCAGAAAACAAATTAAAAGCTAACAAAAAGTTGTTATTGTTGGCTTTTGTTTTTGTATAGACCAAATAGAAGTAGGTTCTTTCTTTTGAAGACTTGATCACTTTGATAGGCCACTAGTCTAAATGCAACATTTTAAGATAGTCGGTAAGATAAATTCGTTACACAGTTTGCTAGTGACCTAATACGATATATATGGGGTCAGTAAATTCCATATGGGTTTTGCTCTCACCCCATGTGGAATTTACTGACCCCATATATATCGTATTAGGTCACTAGCAAATTGTGTAACTAATAATATCAACAGTGTATAACAAACGATAAAACATAGATATAAGTACCACAATAATACAACACCAAAGAAGGCTTGCTGTAACTGAAACTTAGCTCAGAGAACTCAATCTACTGATAAAAAAATGTTCCTTCTTACATTCTATTATTGGCTGTTGTACATGGGATACTGTATTACAAAGCAACATCATGAACAGTGCAGAACAAAATGTGTGAAGTGTCCAAAAATAAATTGCTGTACTATTCCCAATACAGAAAAGAAAATAAAAGAAAAAAATGTCTTGTTTCAAACTCTAAATTGAGTGATATTAAAAACCAAACAATAAACCAGTTGAAATAAAGCCTTAACCTGTGTGTCTACTTACCAAAAATGAAAGATTTAACAATTGTTCTTCTACTTGTTTCCTTATGAAATATGGAGATGTGGTATGATTGCCAATGAGACAACTATCCATCAAAGTTCAAATGAAGTGGATTTAAACAATTATAGGCAATCGTACGACCTTCAACGGGAAGAAAAGCCCATACCGTATAGTCGGGGACCCGACATGAACAATATGAAACAAGTCAATTGAGAAAACTAACGGCTTAATATATAACAAAACAATTTACGAAAAACAAATATGACAGACATGAACCAACGACAACCACTGAACTACAGGCTCCTGACTTGGGACATGCACATAAAGAATGTGACAGGGTTAAACATGTTTTTGAGCGCTCAAGCCTCCCCATAACCTGGGACAGTGGTGTTACAGCACAACATAAGAATAAACTATAAAATCAGTTGAAAATGGCTTAACTCAACAGATCGATACAAAGCAGAAAACATTCTAACAAAAATACAGACCGGACGTGGTAGGGTATTTATACATCCCTAACAACAAAAGACACAAAGCACAGATCTGAGAGTACTCGGAGTTACTGACAGCTATTTCAAAGCTAATAACAACTAATACAAGAAATCATGTATCTAAGACTAATATATCAATTAGTACACATCCAACGTCCAATAGATTTAGTGTAAAGACGTCATTAACAGTCAGAGAAAAACATGACCTTGTACAGTACCAGTAGTACCGTGAAAGTGCATGTTTATAAAAATATTAATTAGTATGGTTTTATGTACTGATAACAAAATCAATATTTATACCAATAAAAACAATATCCAAAGATCTAATTACAGTGTTGAATTGGTAACCTTTTAGAATAAGTTTATTTCAAAGGAGTGATAAGTTTACCCGGGTCGTCTATAAAATCCCGGGCTCGGTAAACAACATCACCGTAAAATTTAGGATGTGCTATTCCGTCTGAAATAAGTTTTTAACAGGTACAGCCAGACTTGCAAAACAAAACTTTGTATTTATGGAAGAATTTAGTAAAGGTTTTAAGTAATTTGTGGTAACGAAATCCCTGACTTAATAATTTACCAGTAATACATAGATTACGCTCATTGGAATCCAAAACGTCACTACAGACACGGGCATAACGAACGAGTTGGGATATATAAACACCGTAAGACGGTGCCAAAGGAACATCACCGTCCAAAACAGGAAATTTACTAAAAGGGAAGAAACATCATCCCTTTTGTGTCCAGCGGCAAATTAATATGCATATTCAGGACGAGAACATGTTAATGTATTATGAATATTAACCCTGCTTTGTACTAGACCGACACGCTGAGCCGGATTTTTAACGTGCTAGGTAACAATCCGCAGGAAGAAGAAGAAGTCTTTCCTCTTACTCCTTATTGCCGCGTGCTTAGCGGAGAAGCAGCAAATACCATTTTTAAAGTCTTTGGTTTGACCCGGCAGGGGTTCGAACCCACGACCTCCCGCACTCGAGGGGAACACGCTACCACGACACCACCGAAGCGGTCGTAAATTTTTGTTTAGAGTTCCATTGCTGTTTACAATCAAACGGGTGTGAAATACCCCTAAAATCTAGAAAAAAAAATAAGAGCAATTAATGGTATATGCATCCCTATTGTTTACATTCATTTATTAATGAAGATATTCATTTCCGTTACTGAAATATCTACAATATATTAGAACGCTATCTGTGAGTATTTATCTGTGTTTCTCGGCCATTTTAAAGAGAACCTAAACACTGGTTCTTAAGTCGGTCGAAACAACACGACCAACTGCATACTTTCATGTCCACAAATTATTTTATGTTAATGATTCTTTTTGTAGATAGCATGTTACTGTGAGAATAAAGTCATAAACATAGCTAACGCTATCGTCCTCTGTATCATCCTTATATATCATATAATTGCTCTCTATGCAGTGACGAAAAATAGGAAAAAGTTCCGAAGAGCTTGGTTTGTAACTGAGGTAGGTAGATTTTCAGATTGATTGAACACTAAATAAAGAGTTCTTTTTTTGTATGTTATGAACTCCACATAAATATTTGCCCAACCTACATCTTTCTTCAATATCAAACATTTTAATTTAATTAAACAGTTCATACAAAAAGGAAGAATAAGTTATAAAAAACATTTCGTTTTTCCAAAAACTTGTCTTTGCTAGAAAATGCGTCTGTCACACGATGGCCCTCGCGTCTTTGA
This sequence comes from Mytilus coruscus, assembly GCA_017311375.1. Taxonomy (NCBI): domain Eukaryota; kingdom Metazoa; phylum Mollusca; class Bivalvia; order Mytilida; family Mytilidae; genus Mytilus; species Mytilus coruscus. The sequence goes on along the minus strand of CM029595.1, from coordinate 18,632,725 downwards.
TGCTGGGACTAGACTGACTGCAAAAATTGCCATGTGCATGGTTAGTCTGTTTTCGTTATAACTGAAGGTAAGTGTTCTGCAGAACGATCTCCGCTATGTCTGTTTTTTTTTTTCTGCAATGTAAACACGATCACTACGTTTGCATATGACGACACATATACAGATTTTTAAGTGACGACAGTTTCACCGTTCCCGAAAGTTTAATAATTGTCAAATCCTTCGACTAAAGTAGTTTCCAATGTGTTGCATCTAAACAATTTTCAGCGTCTAGTTCCCCAGAGATATCTCAGTTAATTCGCCATAAGACTACCGTTGGTAAAATGTTGTCGTAAGCTCTTCTTTCTACGAAATGCTGTAATGGAAAGTGAACCGAGAACCGTACTTGTATCATACAAACGTGACTTTACAGCATGGATAACTATTAGTACGAAATATGGATTTTTATTTTAGCACATTAAGACCTTGCATTTGAATGTAAACAATTATACTATGAATTTTAGATCTGATTTTGTGGACCGATTGGAATATGTTTATAGTTTTTAGGGGGAATACCGCTTTCAAACTTAATACATTTCAATAAATTACTTATTAATACTATTTTCAGACATTAGTAGAGAAGTACATGAGATAAGAAAATGTTTTCGTTGATATTTTAATTTATATCGCCAATGCTTTAGGCTTAATTTTGTTTCAGACGTCAGCAGAGAAATACATGGGATTACAAAACTATTTCGTTGACGTTTCTATAGACAATGCTTTAGAACTTCATTTTGTGAACAATGGCCAAAGACAGAAAATTATTACAATGTTGTCTGACAAACAAGGTAATTTACCATTGAAATTAAAATAAAAAAACATGTGATATGATTACCAATGAGACAACTACCCACCAGTGACCAATTGACGTAGATGTAACTTTTTTTTGCCAGTTTTGATCTGATTATTAATAGCGGTACTCCTAGCCATTTTCTTTAGAAAAGGACATATGGAGCATCCGCCATTTCATTGATTTAAGCGATTTTCTCCAATTTTTGTTGTTAAAAAATTAAGAATAGGTTCGCCTTGAAAAGTTGCTTTTGTAGATTTCGATTTTATGTTGACCCAAAGGAGCACTTATAAAGACATTATGATATTAACTGAACACCAATGAAAGCAAAAAGAAATACTATTATAGTTTAAATGTAAAATTGACTTAATATTCCTTGATAACATGTACGGTGGGATAACTGGGGAGTCGAGAACAAAAGCAAGTAACTCTTCAAGTGCAACTGACGTCAATATTCATGAATGGAATCGATGTTGCATATGTTAAGAGAGCAACCCGACACGACAAACCAAAAGATATCGAGTCTAACTAAGAGGTCAACATACAGTTTTCAACAATTGTCTGTTTAAGCATCGGTAACCACATTTGTTTAGAATTATTTCAAAACCACAATTACCATTTTTAAATTAAACTGAGTTACTAGTATTTGAAATACGCATACAACTACATGTTTTCTTATTATATCTGCCGAAGAGATTTTATTAAATAAACTTGTTACACTGATTTTTTTAACAGATGTTAATCTTTGCTGTATCCAAACATCAGTTTTCAGTCCTTATAACTGTTCTACAATTTTCAAACAATTAAGTTTTTGAGCACATCGATCTACTCATCATCGAAGTATCCTTCAATATAAAACAAATCGACTTTATGTTCATATAAAGATTTAAAAATTATGTCTTTTTCATCTAGAAAAAATGACTATCCATTGAAAGATTTGACTGTATTTTGAACACTTGTGAGACTAATCAATTATTGTACTGTTTTTTTTTTTTTTTTTTTCAGTGCGGAGCATGTTGCTAATGTTATGTACGAAATCCTACTGGAGAAGTCGAGTTGTAGACCCAATCATATGCTTGTCTGTGACTTCATGTATATGTTTAATTGGAATGTTTATACAAATTATTACATTAAGAGTTTTGGCAACGTAGCTTGACTTGATTTGTGTAACTTGAGTTCGCTTTAAATTATCAGCCAATACTGGAGTAATAAGTTTCGTGCAGAACTGAAATATATATCCAAGGTTCAATACAACAAAAAATCTGTCATCACCTTTGTGATTGATACAAATATTGCATTTGACACTTGTATGATCTGGTATGCTTCATTTTACATTATTTATTTTAATAACCGAACTGATAAGCTGGTTTCAAATGTCAAATGATATTTGTAACTTTATTTATTAACGTTAATATGTAGAAATTACGGAATGATATTTGGTAGAATAGAAATGCACTGATTTGTTCATTTTATAGATAGTCAACAAACAACTGGATGTCTGCTAAACACAAAGTTTATCCTGTGCAGTATTTTATTCCTCCAGAACTGGTAAACACAAAGTTTGTCCTGTGCAGTATTTTATTCCTCCAGAACTGGTAAACACAAAGTTTGTCCTGTGCAGTATTTTATTCCTCCAGAACTGGTAAACACAAAGTTTGTCCTGTGCAGTATTTTATTCCTCCAGAACTGGTAAACACAAAGTTTGTCCTGTGCAGTATTTTATTCCTCCAGAACTGGTAAACACAAAGTTTGTCCTGTGCAGTATTTTATTCCTCCAGAACTGGTAAACACAAAGTTTGTCCTGTGCAGTATTTTATTCCTCCAGAACTGGTAAACACAAAGTTTATCCTGTGCAGTATTTTATTCCTCCAGAACTGGTAAACACAAAGTTTGTCCTGTGCAGTATTTTATTCCTCCAGAACTGGTAAACACAAAGTTTGTCCTGTGCAGTATTTTATTCCTCCAGAACTGGTAAACACAAAGTTTGTCCTGTGCAGTATTTTATTCCTCCAGAACTGGTAAACACAAAGTTTATCCTGTGCAGTATTTTATTCCTCCAGAACTGGTAAACACAAAGTTTATCCTGTGCAGTATTTTATTCCTCCAGAACTGGTAAACACAAAGTTTATCCTGTGCAGTATTTTATTCCTCCAGAACTGCTAAACACAAAGTTTATCCTGTGCAGTATTTTATTCCTCCAGAACTGCTAAACACAAAGTTTATCCTGTGCAGTATTTTATTCCTCCAGAACTGCTAAACACAAAGTTTATCCTGTGCAGTATTTTATTCCTCCTGTACTGGTAAATAATTGTATAGGGGTAGTGTATTGAAGAACCACTTACAGTATAATATTTGTCAAACGCAAATCATTTAGTTGTGTCTACATGTGCTACTGATAAAATATGTAGTGTTTAGAATTCTGAAATAAAACGCCCAGAATAATCTTGCCCAATTTTACCGGTGTTTCAAAATATTTTACCATTCATTTGGCATCATCTGCCTTTTTTATGTTTTAAGTATAACTTAACATTTTAGGAGTATTATAGGATGTTAATCACAATATGTTTGATTGTAGCTTTTATTATGCAAAGCATACTTTTGTAATTTAACCTGTATATAATGGTTGTAATCTGTATGTAACGATGACTATACTATTTAACGTCCAGTGGTACATATTGTATACTTATTAAGAACGAGAAGATGTTATAACCTTTCGTGGTACTTGAGCCATAGTCGTGTTTTACGTGCTAGTTCACCAGGTTAGATCAGGTTATAGTTCAACAGCCTTAGTCGTGTTTTACGTACTAGTTCACTAGGTTAGATCAGGTTATAGTTTCCAGCTCTTCGAACTCGTGCATTCAAGGCACTTATATAACAAAACCATCGACGTGATTCAATACATAAGTTGATGAAAGTGTCTGATCCTTTTTGAGCAAGTAAAGTCAATCATCTTTATGATGATTTTCCTTGATAAAGATGTTGTCATCTTTGAGGGAAATTTGGATTTTGCCATTTGATAAAGAACTTTCCGTTTTAAATTTTCCTTGGAGTTCGGTATTTTTGCTATTTTTTTTTTTTTAGGTACGTGATTCGGTTTCATTCAGTTTAACTTAGCACTTTATTTGGCATATTAACTGTTTTGATTCGAGCGTCACTGATGAGTTTTTGTAGACAAAACATACGTCATGAGTACACAATTATAAGCCTTGTATCTTTGAAAATTTTTTAAGCAATGTGTAATATATCAAACAACGTGACTAAAAAATTCAACGTTATTTTTTTTTCTACAATTGTTACTGTACAGTAGTCCATGTTTACACTTATTTTAAACAGAATTGTGTTATCTTATTTTTGAAAATAGTTTGTCATATCTTTATCAGCTTTTTCAGTTCAACTGATTAAAAGAAAGACAAATTTCATATGTGATAATGTATTCATGTTTTAAAAGACATTTGTATGTACGTTATTTTATTTTCGTTGTCTATCACGTCGATGTAGTTGAACAATATAATATAAATGATTTGTTATAAACCAAAGACAGTTATGTTATTCTGTATGCATGTGGCATGTTACTTATATATTCTGTATGCTCGACGCAATTGTCATTAATACCAGTGGGAAATTTAGTGGCAAAAAATCACCTCCCCTATACAAACACTGAAAACTGGATCTCTTCAAATTTTTGCACGTTCTCCATAAGGACGCTATTGATTATATATTCTCACAAAAACGTTCTGGTAAATAGTGATAATAAATTGAAATTGAAATAAAAACAAAATTACCATATAATGTTACCATTTCCCTCTTAATATAGCAACGATGAGAAAAGCAGGTTGTAGTAGTTTTGTGTAAAAGTGGTTTGAAATGTTTCTACAATAGCGAATATATTGCTAGTGTACCAACCCCTCAATTTTTTTCTACTGGCATTATAAACATCACTGGAACATGTTATTATTCATATATGTATGCAGCTACATCAGGGAAGTTCGGAACAGCATACTCGATAAATATGCAGCAAATATTAACACTTTCGAAACGCCTTTTGACAAAACAACGGATTTTTCACAGAATTCGAAGTTTTTATTTAATTGGGTTCACGCCCCGATACTAGATCTTTAACGATCACATCGCAATACTTGACCACCGTTATTTATTCTTTCACGATCAGATCGCAATACTTGACCACGTTACTTATTCTTTCGCGATAATTTTTCTCTCTATACCGAAGGGCAGTCGTGTATTACAGAGACAGAAACAGCTGCTTGGTAATACAGTTTCAAATGTTCTTGTATTTTGTAAAAGCTAGTTCTGCTGATAAAAATTATATTTGTTTATGGGAAAACTCTATGGGTCAAAGTTCAAAAGCTTTAATTATAGACGAATAGTAGTATACATAAAACATAAACTCTATTGGGCTTTTAGTTTTATATCGTCGTATTACAAACAAAACATTAAAACATGCACGTTGAAAACAAAGCAAGATTCTAATATGACGTCGTTCTTTCGCTTTGGAAACAAAGCCATGTTCTAATTACAATAAAACATGGGCTGCACGTGATTGACGTCACAATTGGAATTGCAACGTCAGTTGTATTTTGAACAACATGGGTAGGCATTATATTTGTCAATATTTTACAACTCGCTAACGCTCGGTATAAAGATATTGACAAATATAATGCCTACCCATGTTAAAATGAGCATAAAGCATGGCATGAAAGAATTATTTCTTAAATAACAATCACATATGACTATACATTATCAAAGCAAATCATGACGTGAAGCATACATATACTATAATATAATTCAAAGAGAGGCAAAAGATATCAACGGGATATTCAAACGCATAAGTCAGAAACAAACTGACAATGCGATGGCAAAAAAAAACAACACAAAAAAAAAACGACCAAAAGACGAACATTATCATACAAAACACAACATAGAAAACTAGACTGAGCAACTTGAAACCTACCGAAAAAACAGGTGTGATTTCGGGTGCTCCAAAATGACATGAAAAAGGTAATTATGTTATACTATGCAGAAATATTTGTAATACAGTAAGAAATCATCATTAAAACCACATAAAGTTAAAAGTTTAAAACACATGAGCAGTTCTAGCACACTTAGAAGAAAAAGGACTAACGCATTAAATATTTGCAGACATTGCATTGACATGATCTACCATTTCAGGTAACAGTTAGTTTAGCGTGAATTGAAATTGTTTTCTTCTCTAAAAATCTGGTGTATTTCATCCTAATTTTTTGCAGCTATGAAGCGAAAGGAATTGATTATATAGCTTTTTGTTCTTACCTTGGAAGGTTCAGTGGTATTTCTATATCTAAACGAATAATTGCGATTTTTTAAAATTAAACAAATCATGTAAATATGATGGTCTCTTTGTTTGTAATTCTAAAAGTTTCTAAAGTTTCTACAGCTATTGCTCGTATTCTTCTGGCTTTAAGAGATTGACATTTTCACTTAGATACTAGATCTTCATAATCCTCATAATCAAATCTCAAGGCTCTCTCTAGGATTTTTTTTTTTCAACTTGAGGGTAATTATGTTATACTATGCAGAAATATTTGTAATACAGTAAGAAATCATCATTAAAACCACATAAAGTTAAAAGTTTAAAACACATGAGCAGTTCTAGCACACTTAGAAGAAAAAGGACTAAAGCATTAAATATTTGCAGACATTGCATTGACATGATCTACCATTTCAGGTAACAGTTAGTTTAGCGTGAATTGAAATTGTTTTCTTCTCTAAAATCTGGTGTATTTCATCCTAATTTTTTGCAGCTATGAAGCGAAAGGAATTGATTATATAGCTTTTTGTTCTTACCTTGGAAGGTTCAGTGGTATTTCTATATCTAAACGAATAATTGCGATTTTTTAAAATTAAACAAATCATGTAAATATGATGGTCTCTTTGTTTGTAATTCTAAAAGTTTCTAAAGTTTCTACAGCTATTGCTCGTATTCTTCTGGCTTTAAGAGATTGACATTTTCACTTAGATACTAGATCTTCATAATCCTCATAATCAAATCTCAAGGCTCTCTCTAGGATTTTTTTTTTCAACTTGAGTGTGTTGTTTTTTCCACTAAAACATGTCAGGTGACTTGGCAGTAATCAAGATTAGACAAAATAAAAGGATAATAAATTGTGACGATCAAGTCGATTCAGATATCTACCAATACGTTTAAGAACATTGAGATGACGAGAGGCCTTCTGACAAATCTCAGATATATGCTTTTTTTTTCGAAATTTAACCTTTAATCTAGTTTAACTCCCAGTAGCTTAACATCATTTTCGCACTCTATTCTATTTCCTCTAAAGGTAAAGACAATATCATGATTAAAAGTGTTTCTACCAATTGCCAGAGCTTGAAATTGATCAGGATTGGCTTTCATTAAATTGTAATCAAAGCAGCCAAGCATTTTGAGAATATCACTTAACATTTTGTATATCAATTTCGGCCTAGGATAAGATTCTTTTTACGTCTATGACATCTTTAGCGCACATAAACTTATTTTCCCAAAAGCTGGAAAAAATAAAGGTTTATACCAACTTACTGTAAACAAGACTTGTTTTCACGAAAAGGTATAACACCAATTATGTATATATCAGGCGGAAACCCAGTTGAAATAGAACAAAAGAGTAGAAGCTCTTTGTTAGAGAAGGCGATAAATGCTTACTGTAATGTTTACTATAGTAACAAAAAATTTAAAAGTTAATAGAAACAAATAAAATGACAATTTTCTGCTAAATTACGAAGTATTTTATTATAAAAACACCATTTGCATAAGTTTTCAATTTATCTATTACATAATTAAGCAGAACAATTATATATCAAGTCGACGACATGGGTGTCTATTCAGTTGGGATCTAAAAAATGCATAACCTCCGATTTAAAAAAAAAATTACCACGGACGGAGAACATATCAATCTATTTGTTCCTTAATTTTCGTTTTTTCCCTTCCATTATGTGACTCAAGAAAAAATTCCAAAGTTGACCAAAGTTTCAGTTATACTGTTTATATTCCAGTACACCCAAATGCTATCACGGTCTGTTTGACTTTTCATAATATACTTTAAATCATTTTTTGAGACGTCTACTGTTAAATTTTCGCTTCAAATAATTCTTATGATCATTTATTTATTTTTTAATATTCAAACACAGGCGGAAACCCAGTTGGAATTAAACAAAAGAAGTGGAACTCTTTGTAATAGAAGGTTAAAAAAGCAAAATTGGCATATTTGAATTGTTTACATCTGTTTCTATGGGCTTTAAAAGTTTAATAAAGGTGTGTAATTTAGGATTTTATGCATCTTATATACGTGTTCTTACTTGAATTATAGTAAGGAGCTTCAAGATATTTGTAAACTTTTAAATTAAAGACACATTTTCATAAAGTAGTCGAATGTGGCAGGTTCAAGTCCAAGTGGATCTCTTTTGTGCATAGGCATAAATTCCGCCAAAAAAATTCCACAGAAAGATAATAGATTGGTCTTTCTAAAGCATTAATTTGCATTTCTGCCCCCCAGCGAAAGTTTTGGGAAAAATTCCAAAAACTGGGTTACAATTGCATCGAAAAAAGAAAATCGAGTGCACCTTTTTATGTTAGGGCGTGTTTGAGTGGAATATTTTGTCTTGAAAACGTATAAAGCAAAAGTATTTGATACACCATCTCGCTTCAGATTCTATCATTTTTATATATTAAGGCTACAGGTTGATTTTATAACATCAAAAATTCACAGTACTAAAAATGAAATATATGGGTCAAGTGAAATACCTTTCTAATGAATCACAAAAACAGAGTAGGTGTGTTCGAATAGCAATTTTTTACTAAAAGTACTTGACAACAGACTTTTGAGTTTGATCTTAAAAATGCATATCTTCGAAAAAACTGCATCTTTTTGTGTGTAATATCTAGGGTTTATAGTCTTCAACCACTGAAAATGTTTAGTCTGCCAATTCCACGAAATATTTAAATAGATTTTTTTTAAATGTTTATGAGTTTTCGAAAATTCCACCTGACAACCGATCAAACAATAGTTTTAAGTTGTCTGAATGCAAACAAGTACATTAACTGATGCTCATTAGCTAGTAGATACATTTGTCTTTTAAAATACAACTGGCATATAAGGATCGTAATGGTGCTATGTGGATAAATTTATCGGTTTTCAAGAGCTAAATTGGCAGCGCGTCATCCCTACAAAGGCTTCCATTTTTACGATTGTAAAAATGAACTGGCGTAATGGGGAGATAATTTTGACGATGTAGGATCCTGACTGATATAATAGTTATAGTTTTTGTTTCGTCCTAAATGTCACGTGCTCGTTGTTGTTGGATTACTCCCTGTATCACGTGTATGTTTGAAGGCGGGAGCTTTTCTTTCAGAAATTTGGAAAAGTCTCTCGGGTCAAGATGCATTTGCCATTAGGGATATTTGCCTGTTTATTTTTGACAGGTCTGTAAAGCTTTATTATCTATTTATTATCTTTATTAAATATCAAAATACTAATGCATAAAATGCCACTAATTGTTTTCACAAACAGACCACCATAGTAGTCTCTTGAAAATGTGTCTAGTCGAGTAGACTATATTGGTATGGATTTGTCACTTTTTATAGATTTTTTAAACAAAGAAATTTACTATTATCAGAAATAAGCAAACCATTACAGATATCATAATTTCTAAAAAATCATACCAAATGAACAAAAATTGTTGTTTACACCTCAAAATTTACTTCGAGTACAAACAAACCTGTGAAGTTGGAAAAGTTTTAAAGCCTAGCATTCAATCGATATATAAAAGTTAAATGCATTGTGCGTTTCAGAGAGATAGATTTTTTTTTAAGATTCATCATTACTATTTGACAAAAATGGATGCTTTTATACCACAGAATTCTCTCTGAATACAGACACAACTTTACAACTACGGAAAGTTTAAAGCCTGGCATCACCTAGATATGAAAAAGTTTAAGAAATTAATTTCTGGATTTGATGAGCATATTCTTCCCTTGTCATAGAAGATGTTAAAATATGAAACCTGATTTTTTTGTCTCGCCTTGACGGAGTCAAAAAGCGAGACATAGGTATGCTGTTTCTGGCGTCGGCGGCGGCGGCGTCAACAATGTATTAGTTTGTGATTAGGTCTAGTTTATGGTGAACCACTAGTGGTAGGTCAATGATATTTGGTATGCACTTGTATAAGCATTGGCACATCTCATTGCCATAGAGATTATTTGTCCCCGCCCCCTCAGTTATGGTCTATTGACTTGAAATTTTGCTTAGTTTAAATGTATTAGTTTGTGATTAGGTCAGTTTATGGGGAACCACTAGTGGTAAGTTAATGATGATTGGTATGCAGTTGTATAAGTGTTGGCATATCTCATTTCCATGGAGATTATATGGCCCGGCCCCCTCAGTCATGGTCTATTGACTTTGAAACTTTTGCTTAGTTTTCATGTATTAGTTTGTGATTAGGTCAGTTTATGGGGAACCACTAGAGGTAGGTCAATGATATTTGTTATGCACTTGTATTAGCATTGGCATATCTTATTACCATGGAGATTATTTGACCCCGCCCCCTCAGTTATGGTCTATTGACTTTGAAACTTTTGCTAAGTTTTCATGTATTAGTTTGTGATTAGGTCAGTTTATGGGGAACCACTAGTGGTAGGTCAATGATATTTGGTATGCAGTTGTATTAGCATTGGCACATCTCATTTCCATGGAGATTATTTGGCCCCGCCCCGTCAGTTATGGTCTATTGACTTTGAAATTTGATTTAGTTTACAGGTATTAGTTTGTGTTTTGGATTGTTTAAAGGGAACTACTTATGATAAGTCAATGGTATTTGGTATGCAGTTGTATTAGCGTTGGCACATTTCATTTCCATGGAGATTGTTTAGCCATGTACCTTCAGTCATGATTCATTGACTTCTAATATTTACAAAACTTACATGTTATAGTGTTGCTATTTTAATTTCAACATATGCATTATCGAAATTACAAAAAGGCGAGACATATCTCTGTGTTAACAGTTTATTTATACAATCCACTCAGCTATACTATTTAAATCACTAATAGTTGTGCAGATATAACTACTGTCCTCTTTTGGCCGTATCATTCAATACTACAATTCAATTGTATGTTACCTGCAGGTGACATCTCAAAAGACTTTACCCAACTAATTAAGTTTATTTTTATACCATCTGTGGGAAGGAAAGAAAATGTTCATTCAAATCAAAAAAACATTTAATTTTTCTGAAGAAAAAAAAAAAAAAAAAACACAGAAAATTGGTCAAAAGTAAATACTCAGGAAATCTATTTGAACGAACGTATACTTGTAGACTGGACCCCCCTTTAAGGAGCACCTATCTAAATTCAATAAGCAGAACATGTTATAAAATTAAAGAATTGCCAAAAATATAAAAACGTTTCTGTAAAAAAAAGGCATTAACATGTTATTGTACCGTCATCAACAGTAAAGAAATATTTGAACTTTATGGCACAAGATACATTATTATGTTTCTTCACATCAAAGGGACACCATTTTATTTAGATATAAAATCAAATTATTTATTTTTTGTTTCAAACGTTTTTAAGAGCGGACATTAAAATAATATTTTTCTATTTGCAGTCAGTTTGGTTCAATTCTGTCAAACCAATAATACATCACCGATTCTTTTGAGCTTATTATAACAAAACTGAACCAAAGCGACTGCAATTATTATTTCAATTTTTTGCTTTTATAAATTTTTGAAACAAAAACAAAAACGATATTTTGATTTTTTTTGGGGTCTAAATCGTACTTAATGCCTCTTTAAATAATTTGACAATTATATGTCTGAGATGACTCGGATTGTAAACATGTGCGACCGGAAAAGTTTAAATATGTGGGGAACAACCCATCATTTTAGGGAATAGTTTCCAAAAAATGAGTAACTATCCCTCGCGTAGACTGAGTGGCACACTCTCTGCAAGGTCAAGAACCCTTGTAAGAACTTTCTTGGGGATTCGTAGGTGTTCTGTTGCAAGGCAACAATTATGTCCCTTCCATCATACCATTTTATGTCAGTGGAAGTCCCAATTTTGCATAACCTAACTATTGTATTCACTTGTTCTCGTTCCAAATATGCATGAAATATTTGCCTCTGGACGTGAAGCAAAAAATATAATCAATCAATCCATCAAAATTATCACTTCAAGAAAGCAAAATATTTGGGTCAAGTGAAATACGACAGACTTCTTTTGGATCTAGAAAACAAAAATTATTTTTTTGTATTTTATCCTTTGCTTTGAGTGATCAGTATCAGTATAATTAGTTTACTGGACCGTCGCCAGGACCCTAGTAAATAGGATGCTCACAGAAACATCATCTGATGTTATCTGAAAAAAGGTGGCACTCATAAAAGAAAAATGCAGTCGTTGATGTTGCATTTCCTTGTAACATGTTTTATATCATCTTATGAAACATGCACTTCAATTGCATGATTCACAAGTAAATGAATGTGACTATTCAGTGTTTAACAACATTTTTCTTTTGAACAGCATTTGCCCATACTGATGAAAATCTTAATAGAGTGCTGAAACGTTTAGAATCGGCTCTTCAGAAACGCAACCCGTATCCCTCGGAACGACGTAAATCAAAACAGATAGAGACGACTGCTGAGGTACCCGAAGGACAAAACTTTTATCATAGACACAATAAACCAATCAAGGATTACCTTAATCGCCGAAATCCAGATAGTAGACATGTAGCACCCGAGGAAAACCTTCATCGCCGACATCCTGATACTAGACATAGTATACCACCCGCTGAATACCTCCACCGCCGACATCCTGATACTAGACATAGTATACCACCCGCTGAATACCTCCACCGCCGACATCCTGATACTAGACATAGTATACCACCCGCTGAATACCTTCACCGCCGACATCCTGTTAATCAGTATGACACGGAAGTTGAACGCCGAGGTCCATACCGCCGTATATCTGATTCAGAAGAATATCTCGACGAACGACATGGACCGAATCCAAACCTAGAAGAAAATTACGATGAGGTAGATGCACGTCAAAAAAGAGTGGGTTCGAACAAAAGTGATGAAGTGGATGCATTGGACAAGGATTACATGAAATATGAAGAATTTAGATGTCCGACATTAAAAAAGGTTTTGAATGACTTATTTCAGGGTTTTCCACAGATTACTGACATGTCATGTAAGTTGTCAAGTGGTGCTCCTGTGTCAGGTTTCATTTGAATTCCTAAATTATGAGTTACTAAATCAAAAACTTCGTAGATTTAAAAAGGTTTTTTGTAGTTATTTTCTTGCGCGAAAAACTAGACAGTTTTATCAAAATACTCGTAAGTGGCAAAAGGAGAAGGAATGATAAGTCCATTTTTTTACCCTTGATTTCAAAGAATCAAAAGTGTCATAAATCAACAAAAACAAAAAACACCAATCAGATTTTCATTAGACATGAGTCTGTCAGACATCATTATTCATATTTTGGATTTTTTTCTTGCATATTTGCATTAGGGCTTCAAACTTCTTGGACTTGGCGCAAAACTGCATAAACTGCCAAAATAGCCTTAATGATCATTTAGTTTGACATATTGTTACCAATATTTAGATATAAGCAACAGCTTAACCCAAAATGGTCAATAAATGTTAAAATTTGTCAAGTTCAATATGATTATGACATCACAAGTGACCTTTCTGTGCCAAAGTGTCCAGATTACATCAACCAGTTCATTTATCAATAAAATTAACATAATTTTAAAAGGTCTGATTAATTTTACTTCTTTTTTGCAATTTCGGGGTCCAAATATAAAGAACTCCTTTCATACCTCCTCCTTTGCAATTTTATAGAAGATCCCCATTAAAAAATGTTTCAAGCTCTGAGCGTAAACGATGATGTTAAACCCAGAAGCGTACGGCAAACACAACAAAACCGACTTTCTCTTACCACTATAGGGTTAATATTACTTCTGATGAACTCGGAAGGGAACATCCATCCTAAATTGGATAAATTCTCAGATAAGGGCTTTTTTAAAACGTAGGTTCAAACTGTAAGGTTAAATTGACCTTACATGATTTTGTTATTCTTATTTTTTGGAACACTTTTCGTTATAAATCTCCTCGTATATCTCAACGTCCAATTGCTTGGAAATGAATAAAAAATATGTCTGGCTAAGTTTTATATTGACCTAAACATTTCTACAACAGAGAAATATTACTAAATTGAAATCACTCTATCTTACGGAAGCGTATTAGCGCCACACAACTTTTTTTCAATATTTCTTCCTAGCAAACATTTTCGAAATAACGCAAACATTTTTTTTAAATCTTATTTCTTATTTAAGATTCAAAGGAAGCAGCAGTTATAAATGGAGGAGGCTGCATACATTAAAATGTATCCTCCTTTGTACTCAACAAAGAAAAATGCTTGAATATTTAGAACATATCATTGACTAATAATGAGTAGGATAATAGATATAAAAAGATGTGATATGAATGGCAATGAGACAACTCTCCATCCAAGTCACAATTTCTAAAATCAAACCATTTAATATAGGTCAAAGTACGGTCTTCAACACGGAGCCTTGGTTCACACCGAACAGCAAGCTATAGAGGGTCCCAAAAATTATATACATGATAATACATGTACATATATTACAAAGAAAATTGAGTAAATTGAAGTTGTATCGAAGAATATAAAAAATAAACCCTGCTAATTTAGCTATGGCCAAATATAAATATTCTTCCGAAGTAAGCTCTCGTTTGAGGATTGTGTAAGGTTGGTTAGATCCAAACAAGCTACCTTTTTGCAATCAAATGAAGATGTTTTATTATTAAAATTATGTTCTCTACATTTAAATTGATACCTAAGTATCTTAAAGTTACTTCACTAGATTGAAATAAAAATTCCATGAGTTTCTATCAAAGAATCTTGATCATATTCTGAGATTTAAAAAAATCTTGCATCAAAATTTAAAAAACAAAATGTTTCTTTATTAATAATTCATTTTAAAGCAGAAAGATCATTTTGTCTATTTGACTTGAAAGTTTCACAAATGTATGACATTAGTTTTGCTCTTTCAATTAAAATATGCCTATACCATATCTATTTTCTTGTTAAATTAAATACTTTTCTGATGCACAAATCATTCTTAATTTATGTATAATTGCACTTCAAGTATTCCATCATTCCTATGCAAATTTATTATAATGAGTTGGCTTTGTATTTATGGTTCTTTTCCTATCTACTAGTAAATCACAACAGAAATTTAATGACAGACGGACATATATACAAAACTTAATGAATAATTGAAATCAAGATCTTAGCGTTTTAAAACATCTTGATTTCAATTATTCATACGCAAAAGTTTGCGTTTTAACGCAAACATAGAAAGAAATATTAAAAACAAGTTGCTTTCTTTAAAAAAAGAAATGCAATCGTAAACCCAAATGCTTGTTTGGCATTAAATATCAGATAATTGTTTAATAAAGATGTATTGTTTTATATTATTTTTGTTGTATACGAATTAGAAACTGACATTGATTGTTTACTTAATGTAACTACTGTTCAATGTGGGGTGAAATATTCTTTTTAAAGAAATCATTTTTTTGTAATCTCCTCTCTCCCGAAAGACAACATGCTAAGTCACCTACTGGATGTTCCATTCTAAGGTGCTGTTTTTTTTTTTTTTTAGATAAGAGTTAATTAGTTTTCAGGCTAAAGTTCAAATGCAAATGTGAAGAAATTTAATCAAGTAATGATTTGTGTTTGTAGCCAGTTTGAAAATAGTTAATAAACAGCTGCGCCATGAGCGCATGATACGCCCGTCGTCTTGTGTGCGAATTTTTATGCAATAAGCATAAATAGTTTCTGACATACGGCGTGACATGCGAAAACCCCCTTTTTTTTACAAAAAACTCAATATCCCTAAAATAAAATTTTGAATCAAAACCAAAAGTATACAGATCTTTAGATTAATATAACTAAGAAGTGTGTAAAATTTTAAGCAATAGTCATAAATCGTTTTTGAGATACGGCGCGACATGTGGAAAACCCCTCCCCCTTTTTTTTTACAAAATACTCAATAACTCAAAAATAAAATTTTGAATCATCACCAAAAAGTATACAGATCTTAAGGTTAATATAACTAAGAAGTGTGTAAAGTTTTAAGCAATAATCATAAACTGTTTTTGAGATACGGCGTGACATGTGAAAAACCCCTCCCCCTTTTTTAACAAAATACTCAATATCTCTAAAATAAAATTTTGAATCATCACTAAAAAGTATACAGATCTTAAGATTAATATAACTAAGAAGTGTGTAAAGTTTTAAGCAATAATCATAAATTGTTTTTGAGAAACGGCGCGACATGTGAAAAAAAAAAAACACACACCTGTTTTAGTTACTAAGTCCCGTAACTCAAAAAGTTTTAATCTTATTTTCACCAAAAAGTATACAGATCGTTTGACCATCATAAGAAACAACTATGTTAAGTTTCATGAAATTTAGATAAGTCATTCTCAAGTTACGGTGCGACATGTTTACGCCGGACAGACAGACGGACAGACAGACTTTTAGTTTTTAAGTCCCGTAACTCAAAAAGTTTTAATCTTATTTTCACCAAAAAGTATACAGATCGTTTGACCATCATAAGAAACCACTATGTTAAGTTTCATGAAATTTGGATAAGTCATTCTCAAGTAACAGTGCGACATGTTTACGCCGGACAGACAGACGGACAGACGGACGGACACCGGACATTTGTATACCATAATACGTCCCGTCAAAAATTGACGGGCGTATAAAAATTCTATGCTGCATTCTTTTTTGATAATCCCAAACTAAAACCATTTTTTTTAAAAAACGTATCAAACTTGTTAATCTATATGTTAGCGGCAATAAGTAAAATTAGGCATTAAGCTTAAATCCTAGGCAATAAGCTAACGCCTAGGCATTAAGCTTATTTCCTTAAATCTGATGACAATTATTCAACCTATTGCCAAACCTCATTTCAGGCAATAACTAAAAAAAGTGAACTTTGGGATTTTTGTTTTATCTTCTAAGTATATGTACATTCGGTAAAATATTCTTGATGTAAAAGTGTTGTTTAAATTATATTTCAAATATTAATATACATTTATTTAACAGATCTTCAAATTTGAGTATTTTTCCATATTCATAACAGAATTAACTTGTATTTCTTTGTGGTATTACACAAATTGATATGTTTCAAACAAGTGATTGTATCTAATGAAAGGAGGGAGATGAAAGATTCATTCTGAAAATTATTTGAAGAAAATTTACATTTCACTGATTGAGCTGGTTTTGGTCTGGTCAAAAAAGTCAAATGTAGATATGAATTTTTACTCACATCATCTTTCCATTTATTTTATTGGATATGTAAAAAATACTGTTAAACATTTTGTTAAATACCTCAGGCCTTCTCGTCGTTTTCACTTTTTATTCTGAATTGTTAGCATTTAAAAAAAAATGTCTAATGAAGACAAATTTCTTGAATCTTAGCGGTCTCAATTTGAATCAGGGAAAACAAGGAGCATATAACCAATTCAGCACAATGATCTTTTGACAAAGATTGAACTTTTAACTTTTAGAACCCATAGAAAAGATGGCAATTATAGACTATCACAATTAAAAAAAGGTATGACATTTTAACCATTGCAGACTTTGAAAGGTTCAAAAGTAAAGTAGAGGAGAATGATAAGGAAAATTTGAAAATTTATGTTTTTCTAGAGGAACTGTACAGTACTTTGGAAAAGAGACATAAAGGTCATGGCGACAGAATTCGTATAATTCAAAAACTTAATAATGACTATGTAAATTTTTCCCTTGATACCATGGCTTCTCAAATATCTCGCGATTCCATCAAACTATTTCTTTCACTTTGTGAAATAGTAAATGAAAAAAAGCACTTAGGGAAGGGAGTAGTAGTGAAACCCATTTTATCCAAAGTTTGTCAAAATATATATGCACCAGAGGTGACTTTCGATTTAATTGATGTTTTCACAATTTTTAGTGCGCCCCATAAACTGCAAAGTGACAAAGATCGTGAATTAATAGCTTTGGTAATATCTGAATTAAAACTAAAGTGGCCAGAACTAAAGACTTTATTTTAAGTAAATGTAGTTGACATTTTAAACTTCAATTTCATCATGTTGTTATGTACCAAATGTATTTTTAACTTTGAATTAATATCTTTTTATTTACTCCCATTTACATTTAAGACATTAAGATTAATGCCTGGACACATTTAATGTTTCTTTTTTTAATATTAGTGTTGTTTTGTTGTTTGGTCATTGGCTATCATATTCACGATATTTTTTATCAAATTATAAATACCATGCACGGGCAAAAAACTCAAACCTTATTTCTAGCTTGTCTTTTTGAAAATTTGCCCAAATAAAAAGAAGCTGTAGTTTTGTTGTTTTTATACGGCTGTGTGATAGAAACTGATAAGGAAGCAGGAATGAAAAGGCCAATGCAGTATACATGTAGTTCATGTCCAGTACGCAATTAAAAAACAAATGTTTTTTTTGAAATCGCCTGTCCGTTGAATAAGGATATTGATTTTCATTTTAAGAAAAATAATTTGTACTAAGCTGGTTTTTTTATGTATGTTTTTATTTTTCTTATAACATTTCGTCCTAATTTTTCGCCAAACACGCTCTGGGCCTCTGTCAACTAGACCCTCTAACTTGACTTGTGAATAAAGACTGCCGCAACTCCTTGTAAATGAATTTACGGAATTCCCAAAACTTCATCCATAAGATTTATAAGACACAAAGCTGTGCACCTGCTACATTATGTTTTATCTAGGATTATTTGGGGAGGGGTTTCACATGACAAAAACAAAAGAATGGAATTTTCCATTTATAATTAATTTTTTTGGAGAGGGTAGTCGACACAGGTTAGAAAACTCACTCCCCCCAAACAACAACAACAAAAGAGAAGACAAACGGATCTCTGACTTGATAAGATAATCATCACTAAAAGTAAATAAGTACGTATACAATATTGCTAATCTTTTCTCGAAACCACGTACCGGTAGCAATTTACAATAGTTTTCGATGGCAAACATCGAGGAATATATCAAACCCCATTTTTGTTTATCGCAATGACCATAAGTTTTAAAGAATAAGAAGTCGTTGTTCTTGAATCGTTTAATATAGATCATTATCCCCGGCTTAGTATATTTCTAGGATTTTGATTGGATAACGCACGTCGTTACAAAACCCATAGCCCCTGGGTGTTGCTAACCCATATCCCCGGACGTTGCTACCCATTACATCGGGGAATTTCACGCGCGTTTTCCTTAGTTCCATGGTTGTTCCTTCTGAAATATCGAATTCTGTAGATTTTCCATGATGTCTGTATAATTAAATACTTAATCCACTAACGATTTTATCTTATTATATCGATTATTTCCACTCATTTTAGTAAATGCATCACTATGCAGCCACATTGTCAATGAATGGTACTACTGACCTAGCTATGCAAATGACCCACGTTGACGTCATGTGCACCGTTTATGATGTAACTCTCACAACATTGCGCGCCAAATTCGACCCATTTCAGTTTCTCTGTCTCTAGTTTAAAAACGTCTTATATTTGTCTACCTGTAGGGTTCTACCACAGGTAGTACCCTACACCCCGTTAAAAATATGTCAAATTCCCAAATTTCAATAAAAGATATTTAAAAAATGAAAAAAACGTTGCTTTCACGTTAAACTTTGTGGTCGAATTTCTCTAAAAATCGCCAGATTTAGACTAAGACCGGGGATAAATTCGTTATCTACGTTCATATCCGTAGATATGGATATTTAAACACCCTTCAGTACCCTGTACACCCTTCGGCTGCGCCTCAGGGTGTACTTGGATACTTCAGGGTGTTAAAATATCCATATCTACGGATATGAACGTAGATAACTTATAATAGAATAATTTTAAGGACTTAGTCTAACGCGTATTCATCAATCAACTGTATTGATATGACATAATTTTGCATTTAATTGGCCAGACACTTATGATATTTCACTGAATTAACACGCCCAAAAGGTGCATTTTAAATTTCGTCTTAATTTCCAGAGTTAACTGGCATTGTTTTCATATAACATTGATAAAAAATATGGACATACGCAACGGTATGATTGCCAAAGAGACAACTATGTCTATATATATATATCCACTAGAGTTCAAATGAAGTGGAGGTGAGCAATTACTGGCAACCGTATGGCCGTACTTAATTCTGTTAAGAATTTAAAAGCTGCTTAAATGGACTGCGCTCTTTTTTTATTTCACTAAAATGGCAAAATTTTAAAATCATACAAACGCCCTATATATATTCACTGACAGTCACTTTTTTCGCTTACTTTTTTTGAAATGTTATCCCATATTGGAGCACAGCTTGTGCTTCAGAAAACTTCACATATCATCTTCTATCAATTAACTACTGATGTAGGATATCTGTGACAAAATATATTAGTATAATAGTCCCAAAGGATATCAAATATACATATAGTCTCGATAAACAATTATCTCTTCAACAAGGAATAACGGTAATGAATATTCATTATATCAATTAATTATCTATTACGCAGGTGGTCATAGAAAAGAACAGATGTATTCCGAAAAGACTTCCGGTGTTCCGAAAGACTACGGAGGTCGTCCAATATATACTGCGTAAACCCTCAGGGGTTTACGCAAAAAAAAGTTGTGTGGCGCTTATACGCTTCCGTACTATCTAGAGCTTATATCGACTTTTTTTAGTTTGTGCAATAGAAATAATTTATAATCCTTCTATGTTGATTTATTATAGTCAATAAACACCGAACTTTGTTTTTAAAAATTCCCGACCAAATAAAGTTAATCACACAATTAATATTGAGAGATTGCAACATTAAGGAACTTATAAAACATTTGACGTATGTTCTGTTTCTATTATCATAGATAAAATGCCTTCATTTTCAAGTATTAAAGTCAAAATATATGTAATACATCGGTCCAAACACTATGCAAATAATTAATCTATCAGCCCTATATACTTATTCGTAGATTCATATGTTCTATAAAATGACAACCAATTTAATTGGAATTCCAGTACTTATAGTATATCCTATGCATAGTATAGGATAAAATGATAATTATGAAAGCATACTATTTCTAAAACAAATGTTTTTAGGGAACATGTCTGTGAATATGTCTGCATTCAGACCAATTGCGAGTCGAGCAATAGGAACATACAAAGCTTCTGGTAATGGACGTTTAGCATTTTTGCAGTTAACAGAAGATTTGGCAAATTATGTTATTACCAAACGGATGGTTTGCCCAGCAACAAAATTTCAACACCTTACAACGTGTAAGTACTTAGTAGCAATTATTTTAGTGCTGAAAACAATTTTAGTTACATGTTTGTGTTATGCAAGAATGTCTATGATATTAAATTCAGAAACGCTTTAGTGTATACATATACATGTACTATAAATGATAAGAACGATTTCCATGTGACTTGTACTCTTGTTTGTTGTTGTCGTATTTCATAAATGTTATTGAATCCTTTGTAATCCGATTATTATATTTCAGATTTGATGAAGTTAGGTTTAGAAGACGCCTTCCGTAATAGCAGTGATTCTCTATTTCATCGTCTCTCTGAAACGTTTAAATTATGGGAAAAGCAAATTCCATATCATGAACAGTTCATCCGAAGTTCTATTGATTCTGTGCACAGCGAGATATATGGAGAGATAGTTCCGAAAATACAGGTTCGCGAATTTCCACGTAAGTAGATAAAACACTTTACACAAAACTATAATATATTCTCAAATACTGTAGTAGTGAAGTTCTAAATGTAGGATATTTCCAAGTCTTTAAATAAAATAGGACAAAACAATTTTTGTCTCGCCTTTCGACGAAAGTCGCTACTATCCGGCGGCGGTGGCGTAAAGTATTTGTGTAAAGCTTTATATTTCAGAAGGTAGAAGACCTGGATGCTTCATATCTTGTATTCAGATACCTTATATTACGAAGTTTCCGTCAATCATATGTCCATTGTCCTTGATCTCATTTTCATGGTTCAGCGACTGCTTGAAAAAAAAGAGTTTTTTTGTCATGTGAATTTCTCACTTATTATGAGTAATAGGATAACTATATTTGGTATATGGGTTCCTTGCAACGTCTACATGTCCATCAGACAGGGTTTACCTGACCTCGACCTCATTTAATGGATCAGTGATCAAGGTTAAGTTACGTGATTAGCTCTGTTTCTCAAATACTATAAGCAGTAGGTCAACTATATTTAATGTATGGAATGATTGTAATGGGTACATGTCAGTCTGGCAGGTTTGGTCCGACCTTGGCCTCATTTTCATGGTTCATTGGTCAATGTTAAGTTTTTGTGTTTTGGTCTGTTTTTCAAGTACTATAAGCAATAGGTCAACTATATTTGTTGTATGGAATGATTGTAAGGTGTACAAGTCTGTCTGGCAGGTATCATTTGACCTTGGACTCGTTTTCATGGTTCATTGGTCAATGTTAAATTTTTGTGTTTTTGTCTGTTTTTAAGTACTATAAGCAATAGGTCAACTATATTTGGTGTATGGAATGATTGTAAGGCGTACATTTCTGTCTGGAAGGTATCATCTGACCTTGACCTCATATTTTGGGTCAATGGTCAATGTTAAGTTTTTGTGTTTTGGTCTGTTTTTCAAATACTAATAGGAATAGGTCAGCTATATTTGGTGTATGGAATAATTGTAAGGAGCACATGTCTATCTGGCAGGTATCATCCGACCTTGACTTCATATTTATGGTTTATTGGTCAATGTTAAGTTTTGGTCTGTTTTTCAATTACCATACACAATAGGTCAAATATATTTGGTGTATAAAAAATTGTAAGGTGTATATGTAAAGCAAAATATTGACCTATGAAATATTGTCCCCCAAGACAATATTTCATGACTATGTATCATGAAATATTGTCCTCATCTATGAAAAATGTCGAGAGAAAGACAAATTTCCATTGTGAAATTTTGTCTGTATATAGACAATATTTCACAGATGAATACTATGAAATTTTGTCCTGTTAAGGGGTTATATTTTGTGTGTATTGAGACAATATTTCATAGACAGATTGTCATGAAGGGGAGGTTATCAACACATATTCATGTTTACTATTAGTGCATTAAATTTTAAACATAAATAAATTAAGTGATTATCATTACTTATATTTATACAGTAAAATGTAGTACAATGGAACATACCTTAGACAATTCTTTAATCTATAATTAACCATTTATAAAGTATCTATGCAAGTTTGAAACTTGCTAATATTAAAATAAATATTAGTTTGAGATATAAAATACTTACTTTACAAAACAATTTCAGTTATAAATCTAAAAATGTGCATGCTGCATGCTTGTGTACTATTTCTAATTTTGTAATAATTTGATTAAGAAATCTTTTCATGGACAGAATTTCATAGTAAAATAATGTCATAATAGACATTATTTCATAGTGAAATATTGTCATGGACAGAATTTCACAGTCCAAAAGGAGGTGACAAAATTTCGTGGACACGGACACTATTTCATAATGAAATATTGTCCTGGACAGTATTTCATTCTGAAATAGAGTCCGCGGACAATATTTTATATGAAATTTTGTCCAACGGACAATATTTCATGGGGGACAATATTTTATGTTACATATATGTCTGTCTGACACAATTTATCTGACCTTGACCTCATTGTCATAGATTTTTAAAAATGTTAAGTTTCTGTAATGCTTTTAGAAAAACACATATTTTAAGACTTTCAATATTTTGGTCAGTAAAGCAGGCGAGACATTTCAGCATGTGCACTCTTGTTAAATTTCTCGTCACTTTGCATCCGGATTCGTCAACTTGCGTTCTGACAAATCATCCCAAAACCACTGGTCCACAATTATCCTTAGTTATATCCACGATGCCATTGAACAACTAATATGACCATCGTTACTATGAATAGGAAATGGTGAAAGAAAAAGAAGCGTTATAATATATATTCGAGGGTGCACAATAAAGTTAATTTAGCTTGTTTGCTAGGTGGACCATGAAATCAATATTATAGTTGCTTACTACCCATTCAAAAATACATAATAGTTATTAATCGCCAATCAAATAATGGGATATATACTATATATACGGATGACTTAAAAATCTACTTAAACAGTTTGTTGCTGTATTGATAATAGATAATAAGGAAATTTATTAAAACCGTGGACTATATAATTGATATTAGCTGCTTCCCCCCGAAGAAGGGGGCATTTAGGAGTAAGAACAAAGATTAATCGGCTCTGAGTCCGAATGATGTGTCAGGGTAGGGTGACGAGTCTTCCTTTAGACTGTTGTCTTTTGAATTAGCACGTTAAAAAATCCAGCTCTACGTGTCAGTCTAGTACAAAGCAGGGTTCACAACTATATTTCATTAACATGTTTACGTTTTGATATGCCTGTGATATTTGCCACCGAACGTTAAACACAATTAAATCAACATCATCGTCATGTATCCTCTTAACTACAAAAACAAGTATGTATAGTACCATGCTCTATTTGAAACGAAGAAACACAAATCAGACATGTCTTCAAATGATAGACATCTTGAAGCCTCTGATGTTATTTTCAACCGCATCATTTTGTATAATTAATACCATATCAATTTCAGAGAGCGCACGACACTGGTTTCTAGAAATAACAACATGCTCTACTCCAGTGCAGGTTTTAAATTTGTATTTGCTTCTTCTCGACTAAATGTACAATTTCAAAAGTAAGAGCAAAGACAAGGTCATAATAATGGGTCCTGTGGGGTGATTTGTCTTATTATGAACTGATGACTTGAGCTAGCAAGTAAAAAATCCCGACACAGTGTATAAGTCTAGTTCCAAACAGTGTATTTATACTAGACATTGAAATGTTTATCGTCCTGGAAAGGCATGTAGTCAGTCCTAGATGCTGGAATGTTTACGACTGTAAGTCAATCAAGTTTATGTTCTGTTTCATTTTTCGGTCGTTTTTAATTGCTAAATATGTCCTGGCATTTATTAAGAATTAAAGTTGAGTAAATGTAAATGATTTTATTTTAGCTTTCTTGATAATATACTTTTTCACTTTTTGGTCTTTTGGAAAATGTTGTTTGTGCTATATTTAGACCCCTCTACCAAGAAATTGGTTTTACATGCACACGTATAAAAATTGCGGTTTTTATCCAACGCAATCATAGGTTTGGACGTTGTTTTCAATTTAGAGTTGTATATATATATATATATATATATATATATATATGTATATACAACTCGTCTAAACATCAGCCCAACAATGTTAGATCTGTAAATTTGCGAAAGCAAATTTTTTGTTCTTCCCTCGCCGGGATTCGAACTCATGCTACTGAGATATCGTGACACCAAATCGTCTGCACTGTATCCGACGCGCTAGACCACACGACCACCTAGGCTTCAATAATAAAGCTTTCGGTGGCCGGGTGTTACCTCAGTTCCTCGTCAGTTTTAATCTAGCGTCGTAATACAGTACATGATATATAAGGCATGAAGATGGAATTGTTACAGATCAGCTGAAACATCTATTGTGAAGGATCCTACAAATTAATGCAAGATACAGTCACAGAAATAATTATATTTATAAGTACGTCTGAACCAGTGACAACTCTACAACAGATTAATCCATCGGATCACCAGCAGTGATGGTGATACATGATGTGTACATTGTGTATATACAACTCGTCTAAACATCAGCCCAACAATGTTAGATCTGTAAATTTGCGAAAGCAAATTTTTGTTCTTCCTCGGCGGGATTTGAACTCATGCTACTGAGATATCATGACACCAAATCGCCTGCACTGTATCCGACGCGCTAGACCACGACCACCTAGGCTTCAATAATAAAGCTTTCGGTGGCCGGGTGTTACCTTTCCTCGTCAGTTTTAATCTAGCGTCGTAATACAGTACATGATATATAAGGCATGAAGATGGAATTGTTACAGATCAGCTGAAACATCTATTGTGAAGGATCCTACAAATTAATGCAAGATACAGTCACAGAAATAATTATATTTATAAGTACGTCTGAACCAGTGACAACTCTACAACAGATTAATCCATCGGATCACCAGCAGTGATGGTGATACATGGATGTGTACATTGTGTATATACAACTCGTCTAAACATCAGCCCAACAATGTTAGATCTGTAAATTTGCGAAAGCAAATATTTTGTTCTTCCCTCGGCGGGATTCGAACTCATGCTACTGAGATATCATGACACCAAATCGCCTGCACTGTATCCGACGCGCTAGACCACACGACCACCTAGGCTTCAATAATAAAGCTTTCGGTGGCCGGGTGTTACCTTTCCTCGTCAGTTTTAATCTAGCGTCGTAATACAGTACATGATATATATGGCATGAAGATGGAATTGTTACAGATCAGCTGAAACATCTATTGTGAAGGATCCTACAAATTAATGCAAGATACAGTCACAGAAATAATTATATTTATAAGTACGTCTGAACCAGTGACAACTCTACAACGGATTAATCCATCGGATCACCAGCAGTGATGGTGATACATGGCTGTGTACATTGTGTATATACAACTCGTCTAAACATCATCCCAACAATGTTAGATCTGTAAATTTGCTTTCGCAAATTTTTTGTTCTTCCCTCGCCGGGATTCGAACTCATGCTACTGAGATATCGTGACACCAAATCGCCTGCACTGTATCCGACGCGCTAGACCACACGACCACCTAGGCTTCAATAATAAAGCTTTCGGTGTTTCAAATTTGAAAATGGACGTATCAATAATATCAGATTAAGTGATCATAATTTAAATAACCTATTGATCGAAAAATTTGACAACTAAACAAGGAAAGTTCTAAAGAAGACTTTAAAGGGGCATTAGCTGCCAAATTCATGTTCACCGATTTGACTCCAATTTTCATATTTGATTTAGAACATACTAAAACGTATACTAGTATACAAATTACAAAAAGTCATATAGAAACATTTAACAATGCATGGACTCTTATAATAAATGATCTTCCCAGAAATTTTTGACAAGGACTGTAAACCAGTCACGCTTAATAAGATGTCTTTCAATTGTCTTATGTTTGCGGATGATTTGCTTTTGTTGTCTAAAAGTGCTGAAGAGTTACAGAAGTCATTAGAGAATCTAAGTAACTATTGTAAAAATTGGCAGCTGTCAATAAACATAAATAAAACCTTAGTGATGGTATTTCAACAAAAACATACCACACACCAAAACAGAGTTTACCTTGGATGGATGTAAATTAGAAAAAGTATTAAAATATAAATTATTTAGGTAATATAATAGAGGCTTCGGGTAAATTCCACATCTCCCATTTTGAACTTTCTAAAAAGGTACAAAAGTTCTATTCAGTATGTTTAAATCTTTGAACAATATAGAGAATATACCTATAAATATACATAAAAAACATTTTAAATCTTTAGTTAAGCCAATTTTAATGTATAATTCAGAAATTTTGTATATGGACTACTATGAAAAAATATTAAAATCTCAGAGTAGAGCTGCAAATAATAATAAGGATTTTGATTTACTAAACTCTATTGATAACGGCTTTATTGAAAAAGTAAATTTTAAATTTTGCAAATCAATTCTAGGTTTTAAGTAAAAAAGCAGTAAACATTGCGCCAAGGTCAGAGTTGGGACAATATCCAATAGATGTATATGTAAAAGTACAAGCACTAGAATATTTAGCAAGAATATCTAACATTGAAGTTAATCATTTGTTATATGATGCATACTGCACAATAAAACTGTTGGATGAAGCAGGAACTTATTCTTGGTATACATTTGTCAAAAATATAATTCATGAAAATAATAGAATTATCAGAGATAGCTTGCTGTTCGGTGTGAGCCAAGGCTCCGTGTTGAAGGCCGTACTTTGACCTATAATTGTTTACTTTTTACACATTGTTACTTGGATGGAGAGTTGTCTCATTGGCACTCATACCACATCTTCTTATTTCTATAGAAAATATTAACTTTATACAAGAAAAAAATAAATTAAATAAACACATGAAGGAGATTATACAAGAAAACTATAAAAGTTGTTCTTTAAGAAATTAAACTCTTTAATGGAAAATAATAAATTATATATTTATAGTAAAGTTAAAAAGATTTATGAAATTGAACCATATTTACTTAAAGGAAATATCTTTGAAACCAGGAAATGCTTAACCAAATTAAGGGTAAGTGACCATATTTTGGAAATTGAAAGGGGGAGGTACAGAAACATAAAAAGAGAAGAACGTTTATGTCAATATTGTTCTTTAAATAAAATAGATGATGAAGATCATTTCTTATTTAAATATAAACAAAATGAAAACTTGAAACTTGAATTCTTAAGAAAAAGTAAAAATATCTATTCAAATATAGATGAGATGGATAAATTGGATAAATTGATTTTATGTCTTTCATGTCCGTCAGTTATGCGGTATGAGGCTCCATTTATTAAGAAGTCCTGATCACTGAGGAGAGTGGATTCAATAACTGCATGATATGTACATATATGAATTCGTGTCTTCTTTTATTATTTTTGTGATGTATTTTGTATGTGTTATTTTGTTTTCATGTATGCCATCAACCCCATTGGGGTATAATAGTGCATTATTTTCAATAAACTATAAACTATAATATGTATCAGCATTTCGTGTGTATTTTAAGTCTAGACGCCATCTAATCAACCATCGAGATGACCTCCGAAGACTGCCAACGGTCATATTACCCGATATAAACATAGATATGAATATAAATAGATAGGGAGCACGTGTAATTTGATTTTTCTAAGTCTGTTATAGGTTAAAAAAAATATGTAAATCATCGTTTTTACCTGTATAAGAATGATTTTTTGTGGATCGAATCAGTCAACCAAATGGTTACCCTTGTTTCACTTTCAATGTTGACATTCTTACCTCCTTTTAATAGCTAAACACACCTAGTACATGCGTAACCTATCTACAGCTAAGCGGTTACATAGGTCACATGAGAATGGATTCAATAAGGTTGAATTATTAAATTGCAAGTCAATAATACAATTCAATTCAATATTTTATTTAAGTTTCATATCTCAATAATATATAATACAACATTACATTTAGTATAAAAATATGTAGATATAAAAAAAGAGAGCCATTCTGTACAGAATTATTAGAGACTATAACATTAAAACATTATTGAAAATTCGTCTATTATAAAACAAGTTTATAAGTACAGTATTTACAGTATAAAACATGTCTATGTCTATTTATAATTAGATAACAGGCTTTGTCACAGCTACGAATAATATTAATATCTGTAAATAAAAACACTAATTTCTGTTTATCATCAAAAGACATAAAATCACTATTAAAATGTTTTGCTTCATCAAATTTTTTTTTCTAAAAACGTCACATAATGGACACGATAAAATAACATGGGCTTCTTCTTCTAAAATGTCTTTACAATTATCACAGACTCGCTCCTCTAAAAGTAATATTTAAAAAGTTTCGATTCTTAAAGGTGCCACTCCACATCATAATTTGGCAAGCGAACCCCTTTGTGTAAATAGCATTGGAATTATACAATATGTTTCAGTTTCAAAACTGTTCTTAAATAAATTATACTTTCTAAGTTTGTTGCCACCTTTACCAGATAAAGCTTTCTCTGACTGTAAATTGTATTGCAACTGATCAACATATTTATTAAACATTTTAGACATAATAATATTAACAACTGAGGTACTATCAATATATTCTGTAATGTTACACAAATATTCTACATTGTAC
Source organism: Mytilus coruscus (assembly GCA_017311375.1). NCBI lineage: Eukaryota > Metazoa > Mollusca > Bivalvia > Mytilida > Mytilidae > Mytilus > Mytilus coruscus. The sequence goes on along the minus strand of CM029595.1, from coordinate 18,602,997 downwards.
CCAGAAAATATTTTCCTTACATAAAAATTCCATTTTTTGATACATTTGTGTTTTCTACTCATAATATCTGCCCATATGAAAACCTTTCTGCTTAACCAATTAAAACTCATATTGTTCAAACGGCACTATAGTCGAATTAAACATTGCCATTGTTTTTGAAAGATAGGTATCCACTCCATATCCCCTGTCTGCAGCATTTTGGAGTATATTTACCAACTCCAAGAAAAAATCTGCAAGCTCTATTATGTATGAACAGTTTTTGCCACCCCAAATACCAGACCATATTCAACAATTGGGAGCACCAAACTTTCATATAGTTTTGAAAAGACATTATGAGTAACACCACTTCAGATTTTGCACTTGGCTATAACAAGACCAAGTGCTTTATTTGCAGAAGCTGCAACAGCTTTAGCAGTTACATTATAATCTAAAAATTCACTTAAAACTAGACCCAAATAAGTATAAGTAGTAGAGTATTCAATGATATTATAACCACATGTGAATACAACATGTGACTTATTAACAGAAGGTGTTCTAAAATGCACAATATTACACTTTTTGGAATTAATAGTCATACAACTCAATACCATGTATCTAATGCGTTTAACAGAGTTTGTAATTCTTTTTCATCATTTGCTAGAATAACATCATCAGCATAAAGTAAAATACAAAACTTTTTCATTATTAATATCAATATTATTATCACATTCATATGATTTCAAGAACGAAACTAGGTCATTTATATAGAGATTAAATACCATAGGTGATAATGAACATCCTTGTTTAAGGCCACTTTTGACATTAAACAATTCTGATAAATGGCCATTTAATCGTACTGAACATAATACATTTGAATAGATAGACTGTATAGCAGCACAAAAGTTTTCTGCAACACCTAGCCCATTTAGCTTTGACCAAAGTATATTTCTATTTATGGTATCATAGGCCTTTTTAAAATCAATGAAGGCACAAAAAGTAGATTTACGAAGCTTTTTTCTGACATCAGTTATGTTTATAAGAGAAGATAATTCTGTCTGTATCTGTATCGTCACGTCGAAGGTACCAATTCTGGCTTTAACTCGACGGGAGAGAGAGCACCTATTGACGGTGTTGGAGAGCCGTTTTGAAGCTCTCGACTGACTTGGCGCACATATATCTTCTTCCAGTTGGTTCCAGTGGATCACAGTCTTAACGAAGAATGAGTTCTTAAATTGCTCGGTTTTGCAGTTTGTTGTATCAATTGCCTTTGTTTTCTAGTTCCAGTACGGTTTGGTGACCGATCCTTCTTCTCTAGATTTGTAATCCCCTGTAATGAAACGCGTTGCTCTACTCTGGATCCTTTCTAGTTGGTTGATGTTGTTTGTTGTATATGGGTCCCATACTATTGCCCCATATTCCATTGTGGATCTGACCAATGAGATGAAGGCTGTTGTCTTGCAGTCTTTTGGGCAGAATCGTAGGTTGCGTCTTAGAAATCCAAGTGTTGAATTTGCTTTCTTGGCTACATTTGTAATGTGGCTGGTCCATTTTAGGTCTTCTGATATCTGTAGCTCCAGGTATGGATTGTGTTGGACTTGTTGGAGTATGTGTCCATCAAGGGTGTAGAATTTCTGGCTTTTGTTCTTAATGCTCAGGATGTAACATTGCTTTGCGTTAAAGCGCATACTTTGGGCCTTTGTCCCATTTTTCTAGGCTAACCAGATCTGGCAGGTCGTTGATATGACAGAGGAAGAGAAGGGGTCCAAGTATGGTTCCTTGTGGAACTGAGTCCACTGTAGCTTCTTCAGATTCCTATCCATCAATGACAACCTTCATCTTTCTCTGAATGAGAAACATTTCCAGCCATTTATTCAGTGGTCCTCTCACGCCATATTCATCTAGTTTGTGTAATAGTTTGTTGTGTGGCACGGTGTCAAATGCTTTCGAAAAGTCCAGGATAGCAACATCAACTTGGTTACCAGCATCGTGTGATTTCATGTCGTGCAGTGTAACTAATAGCTGTGTTTCACATGAGTACCCGGATCTGAATCCATGGTTAAGTGATGTTAGTACCCTGTGCTTGTCTAGGTGGTTTAGCATGTGCTTACAGATGATGTGTTCTAGTATTTTACACGGCACAGATGTTAGTGATACCGGTCTGTAATTTTCTGGTGCGTGTTTGTCTCCTTTTTTTAATACGCTCGAGGTGTTAGCGTTTAACGAGTCTCTGGGCAGTGCTCCAGTATTTATTGACTTTTGGTATTTTATTGCAAGTCCTGGTGATATTTGTTTGGAGCACAACTTGAGGATTCTGTTTGGTATGCCGTCTGGTCCGGATGCTTTTGATGGATTTAGTTGTCTAAGCAGTTTTTTCGACACCTTCATGTTTTATTTCGAGGGAATGGATTAACTTCTTTATGTATTTTGATGTTTTGGGCAGTGTTTTGTCGTTGTCTCTGGTAAATACTGATTTAAATTGTTGTATCAGTAGTTCTGCTTCCCTTTACTGTCATTCACTATATGGGCATTGCTTTTCGACGGTGATACTCCTATGTTGTCTTGTTTTCTAGATTTGATGTATTTCCAAAAAGGTTTTGGGTTGTTGTTTTCCAGTCCTTCCATTATGATGTTGTTGATGTATTCCCATTCAGCCTTTCGGACTTGTCTTTTGCATTCTTTTTGGAAATGTTTGTAGTTTGACCAGTTCTTTGTTCTTTTTGCTTGTTGGTATAGCCTGGTTTTCTCTTTGAACATTTTCCTAATTTGTAATTTATCCATGGTAAACATGTTTTAGAGCGGATGAGTTTTGATGGTATGTTCTTGTCAAAATTTAAGTAGAGTTCGTTTTTGAATGTGTCCCATAATTCTTGTACTGTAGCATCATTTTGATACATATCAGTGATTTTGGTTGATAGTATATTCAGTTCTTTATGGAGATCTTCCCATTTTGCTTTTGAGTATATGTAGCATTTACGTGGCCGTTTACTCTGGTAGTGTGGTTTTGTATCACAGTCTGTTATGATCATGTAGTGGTCAGATATTCCTTGAGCGTTTGTTGATGTTTTAATAAGTGATGGGTTGGTGGTTAACACTATGTCCAGGAGGTTTTCACCTCTAGTTGGTGTTTCATGTATCTGAGTAATTGAGTGTGATATTAGGACTTCCATTAATGCCTTTTGTATTTCCTTGTCTTGTGCGTTATGGTTAATTGACATGGTGTTCCAATCAATATCTGGACAGTTGAAGTCTCCAGTAAGTATGAAATTTGTGTTTTTATTGGAGATCTGGTCTAGTGATTTATCAAGTTCTTTGATATCATCCATATTTCTGTGTGGCATGTAGAATGGGCCTATCGTCCATTCTTTTTGATCTTCCAGTTGTACTTTTACCCACTCAATCTCGCATATTGTTACTAGTTCAGGTTTTTCTACTGCTATGATGTCATTGTGTACAAGGACAAAAACTCCTCCGCTTAGTGTACCCCGGTCGTTTCTGTAAGCTGCATAGTTTTCCGTGAATACTTCACTGGATTTTATTGCATCTTGTGTAGGGTTTTTTCATGGTTTTACTCCTTTAAGCCAAGATTCTGTGCCGCAGATGATGTCTGGTTTGATATAATTTACTGCTGCTGGAAATTCAGAAGTCTTGTCTTTGATGCTTCTACAATTTAATGTTAGTATTCTCAAGTTCCGTTTTGTTGGTATGTTGAATACATTACTGCTGGTGGTTCTGTTTTTGTTCTTATTGCTTTTTGGTGAAGAGATGTTTATGGAGTTATTTCCCTTTGGGCTGCTGGCTTTTAGTGGACTGAAAGCGTTCGATGTAATGGATTCGAATGTACTATTGTGGGTTAGTGGTTCATAATAATTAGAGGTGTTAAGTTCATAGCTGTGGAAAGTGAAGGTTGAGACATTGATGGTCTCACATTTACAGCATAGCCATTGTACGTTGGATCTCTGAAGTAGATCATAATCTGTGGAACATAGTTCTATGCATGATTGTGGTGCCAAGTGTTGCAGTCATCGCAGCATACTCCTTCGTAGTTCCATGTAACCGGATGTTCGCATAATCCACATGGGTATATGCTTTGTTGTTTTGTTCTTGGTCCGGGATTTAGTTCTATATCCCCTGCAAGTAGGAGGATCAATATTAACATTGAGTGATCTTTATTTGGTTTAGTTGGTAATGTTATAGGTCTTCGCCCCGCTGATGTCCATTTGTTGTTTAATAGACTTGTTATTTAATGGCGATGGTCCCATAATTTTTCACTGGTGGTGGATTTACATATGTGATATATGAGTGTCACTAGTATAACAGAATGAAACATTTTCATCTTTATTCCTGGGTTAAGTCTGTTTATGTGGTTACAAGCTGCTTGTTTATTGGTTTTAACTGTTGATGTTATCGGTTTAGCTCGGAAGAGCCCGTGCTGACTGAAAACAACGACAGTTATTGGTTCCAACAATTGGTTTGTGCTTGGTCAGTGATTTTCTTTAACCAGTTTTTGCCAACAAATTATCTAGGTGGATTCCGTCTGCGTATAATTTGTTGTAGTAATGTGTTCTGGTGGCTGATGTTCTGTTGTCCCCTTTTTAAATTTTGATTTTATCTGAAGGTCGTTTGAGAATTTTGGTGAATGGCTGATTATGCTGTCATTGATTTCTTTGACTTTAAAGTTAAGTTTGATGATTTGGTCTGCTAGTACATTGTCCTGGTCTAAAAATTCTTCTGGTGATTTGTAATGTGTTCTTAAATTGCACGGTTTTGCAATTTGTTGTATCAATTGCCTTTGAGTTGTTCTTGACTTAGTTGTTTACTTTATTAGTGCTTTCAAAGTCTACAAAGCGTTTTGGCTTGATTATCCTTTCGGTTTTGCTTTTTACCAAAAATTCGTCAGGTTTGATTGCTGGGACCAAACCCTCAACCACTTTGTACAGAAATACCAGTCTTTGGGTTGTTTTTCTGGACTGCAGGTTTTCTAGTTCCAGTACGGTAAGCATTTTGGGGACCGATCCTCCTTCTCTGGATTTGTAATCCCCTGTGATGAAACGCGCTGCTCTACGCTGGATCCTTTCTAGTTGGTTGATGTTGTTTGTTGTATATGGGTCCCATACAATTGCCCCATATTCCATTGTAGATCTTACCAATGAGATGTAGGCTGTTTTCTTGCAGTCTTTTAGGCAGAATCGTAGGTTGCGTCTTAGAAAGCCAAGTGCTGATTTTGCTTTCTTGGCTACATTTGAAATGTGGATGGTCCATTTTAGATCTTCTGATATCTGTAGCCCCAGGTATGGATTGTGTTGGATTTGTTGGAGTATGTGTCCACCGAGGGTGTAGAATTTCTGGCTTTTGTTCTTAATGCTCAGGATGTAACATTTCTTTTCGTTAAAGCGCATACCCCAGTCTTTGGCCCATTTTCTAGGCTAACCAGATCTTGTTGAAGTACAATGTGTTCTAGTATTTTACACGGCACAGATGTTAGTGATACCGGTCTGTAATTTTCTGGTGCGTGTTTGTCCCCTTTTTTGAATACGCTCGAGGTGTTAGCGTTTAACCAGTCTCTGGATAGTGATCAAGTATTTATTGACTTTTGTTATATTATTGCAAGTCCTGGTGCTAGTTGTTTGGAGCACTCCTTGAGGATTCTGTTTGTTATGCCGTCTGGTCCTGATGCTTTTGATGGATTTAGTTGTCTAAATAGTTTTTCGACACCTTCATGTTTTGAGGGATTGGATTGAGTTCTTTATGTTTTTTGTTGTTTTAGGCACTGTTTTGTCGTTGTCTCTAGTGAATACTGATTTGAATTGTTGTATCAGTAGTTCCGCCTTCCCTTTTCTGTCATTTACTAAATGACCATTGCTTTTCAACGGTGATATTCCTATGTTGTCTTGTTTCCTCAATTTGATATATTTCCAAAAAGGTTTTGGGTTGTTGTTTTCCAGTCCTTCCATTATGGTGTTGTTGATGTATCCCCATTCAGCCTTTTGGACTTGTCGTTTGCATTCTTTTTGGAAATGTTTGTCGTTTGACCAGTTGTTTGTTATCTTTGCTTGTTGATATAGCCTGGTTTTCTTTTTGAACATTTTCCTAATTTCGTGGTTTATCTGGTAGACTTGTTTTAGAGCGGATGAGTTTTGATGGTTTGTTCTTGTCCAAATTTTAGTAGAGTTCGTTTTTGAATGTGTGCCATAATTCTTGTACTGGAGCATTATTTTAGTACATATCACTGATTTTGGTTGATAGTATATTCAGTTCTTTATGGAGATCTTCCCATTTTGCTTTTGAGTATATGTAGCATTTACGTGGCCGTTTACTCTGGTAGTGTGGTTTTGTATCACAGTCTGTTATGATCATGTCGTGGTCAGATATTCCTGGAGCGTTTGTTGATGTTTTGATAAGTGATGGGTTGGTGGTTAACACTATGTCCAGGAGGTTTTCACCTCTAGTTGGTGTTTCATGTATCTGAGTAACTGAGTGTCATATTAGGATTTCCATTAGTGCCGTTTGTATTTCCTAGTCTTGTGCGTTATGGTTTATTGACATGGTGTTCCAATCAATATCTGGAGAGTTGAAGTCTCCAGTAAGTATGAAATTTGTGTTTTTATTGGAAATCTGGTCTAGTGATTTATCAACTTCTTTGATATCATCCATATTTCTGTGTGGCATGTAGAACGAGCCTATCGTCAACTCATTTTGGTCTTTCAGTTGTACTTTAACCCACTCAATCTCGCATTTTGTTACCAGTTCAGGTTTTTCTACAGCTATGATGTCATTGTGTATAAGGACAAAAACTCCTCCGCCTAGTGTACCCTGGTCGTTTCTGTAAGCTGCAAAGTTTTCCGGGAATACTTCACTGGATTTTATTGCACCTTGTGTAGGGTTTTTTCCTGGTTTTACTCCTTTAAGCCAAGATTCTGTGCCGCAGATGATGTCTGGTTTGGTATAATTTACTGCTGCTGCAAATTCAGAAGTCTTGTCTTTGATGCTTCTACAATTTAATGTTAGTATTCTCAAGTTCCGTTTTGTTTGTATGTTGAATTCATTACTGCTTGTGGTTCTGTTTTTGTTCTTACTGCTTTTTGGTGAAGAGGTGTTTATGGAGTTATATCCCTTCGGGCTGCTGGCTTTTAGTGGACTGAAAGCGTTCGATGTGATGGATTCGAATGTACTGTTGTGGATTAGAGGTTCATAATAATTAGAGGTGTTATGTTAAGTTCATAGCTGTGGAAGGTGAAGGTTGAGACATTGATGGTCTCACATTTACAGCATAGCCATTGTACGTTTGATCTCTGTAGTAGATCATAATCTGTGGAACATAATTCTATGCATGATTTGTGGTGCCAGATGTTGCAGTCATCGCAGCATACTCCTTCGCAGTTCCATGTAACCGGATGTTCGCATAATCCACATGGGTATATGCTTTGTTGTTTTGTTCTTGGTCCGGGATTTAGTTCTATATCCCCTGCAAGTAGGAGGATCAATATTAACATTGAGTGATCTTTATTTGGTTTGGTTTGTAATGTTATGGGTCTTTGCCCAGCTGATGTCCATTTGTTGTTTAATAGGCTTGATATTAAGTGGCGATGGTCCCATGATTTTTCAATGGTGGTAAATTTACCTATGTGGTATATGAGTGTCACTAGTATAACAGAATGAAAAATTTTCATCTTTATTCCTGGGTTAAGTCTATTTATGTGGTTCCAAGCTGCTTGTTTTTTTTTTTTACTGTTGAAGAGCCCGTGCTGACTAAAAACAACGACAGTTATTAGTTCCAACAATTTGTTTATGCTTGTTCAGTGATTTTCTTTAACCAGGTTTTAGCCAACAAATTATCTGGGTGGATTCCGTTTGCGTTTAATTTGTAGTTGTAATATGTTCTGGTGGCTGATGTTCTGTTGTCCCCTTTTTATATTTTGATTTTATCTGAAGGTCGTTTGAGAATTTTGGTGAATGGCTGATTATGCTGTCATTGATTTCTTTGACTTTAAAGTTAAGTTTGATGATTTGGTCTTGCCTAACCAAACATATATCAATATAGCTCATAGTTCTGAGATTTTTGTTGTAAATTTGATTTTAGCCAATTAAATCGGTCTGTTATTTTCTACACCACCATCTTATTTCTTTTTCGACGGTATGAGTTCTTTTGGTATGGTTTTGTAGCCAATTTCCTTCACTGTTTGAAAATACTACAGGTGTGTATTTCTTTTGGGTAGTTGGTTGTTCCTTTGTGTTGTTCAGGAATTTTACCAGTTTCGAGTTGGACATTGACAAGGTGTTCATTTGTGTCGGATCTGTACAAAAAGCTACATTTTTCTTTTTTGGGTTGAAAATGTGTTTTTTTTTTTTTTGAGAAGTCAAAACGGAAATTATTATTTTTTTTTTCACAGAATATAATGTTTATGACTCCAGAAATAGTATGTCAATTTTTTAATCATTTCAATCACATTTTAAAAGGTTATAGCGTTAGATTGTATTCCAAAGAAATGAATAGAGTTGGTGCGTTTCTTTTGTAGTTGAATACATATATATTCTCTGCCCATCAACAAAAATACTTATATATTCTCTGCCCATCAACAAAAACAGACATGCTTGCTTCTTAGCAGTAGCATGTACCACTGAATGTTAGGCAAACATCAATCAATCAATCAATCTTAGCATTTATTATATTGCGCATTTGTTATAGTGTGTTTTGTTTATTTTGTCACAAATTATAGGCTATTTTTTTGACAATAAAGTTTTGAATGAAATATGTAAATTCTTCAATGAGGACGAAGTCTGTATATATTTTACAACATATCTTTTAACTGTGTAAAATGAACAAAAATTTGTTTACTTAATGGTTGGGTGGACCATACAATTTAAAACATCGCCTTTTGAAAGAGTAACAACTTATTATGGAACAGATAACACAATGATGACTGAAAAACATGCTTGATCAGTTTGTTTCTATATATGCAACAGCTAATATAGAATTTCTGGTTCGCAAAATAAAGATAAAACTAAGATTCTATCCACTGATCAGAACACTTAAGTTTCTGTCCACTGATCAGAAAACTATGGTTCTATCCACTGATCAGAACAACTAAGATGCTATCCACTGATCAGACAACTAAGGTTCTATCCAATGATCAGACAACTAAGATTCTATCCACTGATCAGAACAACTAAGATTCTATAAACTGATCGATCAGACAACCAAGGTTCTATCCACTGATCAGAACAAATAAGATTTTATCCACTGACCAGACAACTAAGGGTTTATCCACTGATCAGAACAACTAAGATTCTATAGACTGATCAGACAACTAAGGTTCTATCCACTGATCAGAACAACTAAGATTCTATAGACTGATCAGACAACTAAGGTTTTATCCACTGATCAGAACAACTAAGGTTAATATATCCACTGATTAGAACACTAAGGTTCTATCCACTGATCCGTACACTATGGTTTTATCCACTGATTAGTACAACTAAGATTACATCCACTCATCAGAACAACTAAGATTCTTTCCATTGATCAGAACAACTAAGATTATATCCACTGAACAGAACACTCTCAGATAGTTTTGCTGTAAACTAATTACCTTCTTTATAATATGCGTGCATGTTGTCTTACCTTCATACTTTACACTCCGATATTTTCAGTGACGCATCATTTTATAATTGAATAAAAAAAATCTATTGATATTTGGTGAAAACCTTGATCACAAATGGTACAAATACCAAGGTACAAGACTGAATAGAAAATGAAAGGATATGGAGTAAATGTACATGGGACAAAGTCGCACACAATACATAGTAAAAATAAATAGTTTATCAATGAACAGGGCTTTTATTCCTGTTCTTCATCTTGACAGTTGATCCATACGTTTGGCAAATGTTATGCTCATATTTATGACAAGAGAAGAAACGACAATAAAAATAACAGTGAAAAGTTTTAATGTTCACGTCATTTTCACGATTTGTAAATACAGAGACAAAATAGTATTTTACCTTAAGCTAAATATTTACAAATGTACTGTCGTTTAACTCTCCCAGAGTTTGGTATACCATCTTCGTTTCCGGAGAACAAAAAATTACCCGTCTTCTTTTCCTCAGGATGACGTCGGAGTTTAAATATTTGGAACAAATGCCATTCCTGCACCAATTCATTCCTCGGTTCAACAAGTGTTGTATGTCTGAATTCTCTCTGATTATTTTTTATTGCTTTTGCACGAAAAGTTAGACCGCCGCTTCCAAACCTTGTTGTTCTCAGAACATTATATTGTTTTTATGAGCCGCGTTTTTCTCACTCCATTCAAACACGAATTCTATCGTCAACCGGTTTCACCAACAAGTGAATCTAGTCTGACTAATGGATTCGTTTCCAAAGAAGAAAAAGCCATTATTGATGGTTTTTAACCCAATGCATTCGTTGCCTTCGATGCTTCACACTAAGTTCTGGTCGTTTTATTGGTCGACGAGCGCGAAGGTGGCAACGAATTATACAGTCTGTGTATATAACAGTCCTCATATCGTCACAGATCAGTAACACGAAAATTAATAAAGACATGTTTGAACAATCAAAACTGATTCATTTATTTTGAACAAAATATTTAAGAAATTAAAATTGGTGGTGCTTTACTTTTGTCCGACTGTATAAAATGCAAATTTGAGTTAAATCTCGTCTGCAAGTAGAAGAAAAAATTCCAATAGAAAACGCAGCAATATTCATGTAAAAAAATTTAAATGTCTTAATTCTGGCATAAAAGAAAAATGTTGAAGACGGACAATTACTTTGATTGAATGTATGATTATTCACTTGAAAATTCATTCAATATTACATATTTTACAGACTTGCGAGCTATACTGGAAAGTATTAACATGAAAGGAATGGGAAATCTGATGAAAACTGGAAAATTCCCCTCTGAAAGCGATTTATTTCAAATGTTTAATAATACGGTAGTTAAGCACAGCCAAGCATTCCGTTGTACATCCGCCAAAGACTTATATGAAAACCAAAGGCAGATATTTGGAGATTTTCTTAAAGAGTAAGTATACTTGATAAGCGGTTGATATTTTTAGTTTTAGTTTATATAATCTGCAACAAATGGCGAGAATGCATTTGCATTACTTTTCCTGTATCGCCGTCTGATCGGTCTGTATAACTACACATGATTTCTTGTATTACATCGAGGATGTGGGAGCCCTATAATATTTGCGTTGTCCGTCTGTCTGTCCTCACCAATTTTGTGAACGAGCCAGATTATGAAGCCTTTTGCTAATCTTGCATTAAATGAAGATTAATGCAGTTTCAAGAAGAGTTTTCTTCATTTTAATGCAGTTTAAGCTACCAAAACACCATGACCTTTATTAAAGATGCAGATAAAAAAGATTTGGTTTGAAAGTTTGACTGTCCTGTAGAAACCTTGTGACAAACGAGATTTTATCGGTGGTGTTGTTTAGAGTGCCGTAAACTTAGACAGTTTGAACCATGAACATCCTGACTTGGGAGGCACTTACAGAATGTGGCGAGTTAAACATGTTTGTGAGCGCCCAACCCTTCCTTAACCTGGGAGAGTGGTGTTACAGCACAACATTAGAACAAACTGTAAAAATCAGTGGCGATTGGCTTAACTGAAAAGATCGGTACGAGACAAAAAACAACTAACATAAAAACAATAGACACAAAACATCGAAATAAGAGTACTCACAGTTACTGAAAGTTAGTTCAATTTAAATATCTCCTTTGTCAAATTCAGATTTAATATGAAATATTTTATTCAAATTAAAATAGTTTCACATATGGTTATCAAATACATGTAAATTGTCTCTTTACAGATATGATAACAAAATCTTTACTTATGAACTTTCAAAAGAATTTATAAGCATCTTGCAAGAGTTGTTTCGAAATCACTATCCTTCACAAATACTGAACACGAATGTGGAATACCAAATGACATTAGAATTTGATCAGTATATTGAGGGCATTATAGATGGCATTAGAGAGTATCTCAAGGTCATAGGAAATGGAAGTACAGTGCACGTGCTATGCTGTTTAAAGACATGCTTGGTAACTCAGTGTTCGGTTATATAATATATATAAAAACGGAATTGTGAAATAATATTTCGCTATTAGCAGAAAGTTTTGTTAAATTTTGTCAAAATAAGCTCAAAACATCTGTGATGCATACTTGGCTTGCAAATCAATAATTCAGCCTCATTTCTAAGGGGCCATTAGCTACTCTGTATCAATCTTGCTTTTGTAATATCTAATGATTACCAAACTTATTATTTGTCTACTTCATTATCAAATTCGGCGTAAAGCAATTACCAATCAATCATTATCAAATATTGATTAGGCTGTTAACTTCTAGAGACAATACTAGTATTGAAACTTGGACTTGTATAATCACAGTGTTGGAATGTTTTGGGGCTGTATTAAATTGTGCATTATCGAAAATTGGACTGTCTTCAAATTTATACATTGCAGATGAAAACCAGCTGAAAATTGCCATGAAGATTGAAGCTTCTTTAAATGGTTATGCAGGTAAAGTTAAACTTAAGCATTGCTCTGTTTTATAAAATCATTTTGTATATATAATAAGTTGACAATTACTTAATCGTTTTATGTATATAACTTGTTGCATATCATATTTGTTTTATTAACTTTTGAAATTGTTAACATTTTTAAAAAATTATATATATAGTGATATGCATTATTTTAAGTTTGATTAAGCGTTTGTGTCAGTTTGTATTTCAGACGTTGAGTCTTGAATCCACTTTGGAGAAGCCATCTCTTTCTTAACATGTTACAATTCGTGCAACTTTCAATTATAAAAGCCCGAAGATGAATCCTTGTCGATAGATTCCATCGGACTTTATTTGCATCAACTTGCCAGAATTTATGAATTGATAAATTGTTTAACATGGTATTGTTGAAAACATTCAATTTTCTCCGCTTTACTTTTCAAAATATTCTGACTCAATCTTTCACTAAAACAATACAGTTTCCCATTTTCATACTACAGGTCTTAATACTACATCATGCCCGCCAACATCATGTCAACCTACATCTAACCCGAAAACAAACGAGTGGATAAGTCAAGTACAAAGTGTTATTGACAGGTATGTACTTATCTCTAATTCGAACATCAATTACTATCTAATTCCAACATGAATTTTTCTAATTCGAACATCTATTTCTAATTCAATAATCAATTACTTTCTAAATCAAACATCAATGACTTTCTAATTCGAACATTTAAAAGTTATGTTACAAGCGAAAGTTTGTTGATGTAGATTATGAAGCCTTTTGCTAATCTTGCATTAAATGAAGATTAATGCAGTTTCAAGAAGAGTTTTCTTCATTTTAATGCAGTTTAAGCTACCAAAACATCATGATCTTTATTAAGATCTTACAGGAACATTGCAGATAAAAAAGATTTGGTTTGAAAGTTTGACTGTCCCTGTAGAAACCTTGTGACAAACGAGATTTTATCGGTGGTGTTGTTTAGAGTGCCCGTAAACTTAGACACTATCCATGTTAATTTGATGAAGTTATTAATTAACACTGTAGTAAGATCTTTGAAATTTGTCTTCATCGGTACTAACATTCATTCAGTTTTTGATAAATCAAAACATAACGAAATATGTATGGCTATACAGTTATACAAAGTTTTGATCCTACATCTTGTCCATACGTATATGTTGCCAATACATACAATACGTTTATTCAAAACTTTTAAAATAATTTATTACTATAAGATCCATAACCTGTATCTTGTATTTGTTTGTGTCTTTTTATAAGGATTTCTCTCTGTGCTTGAGCGCTCACAAACATGTTTTACATTGCCTCATTGTTTATGCGACTGTCAAGTCCGGAGCATGTAGTTCAGTGGTTGGTTGCTCTCTGAACTATTGGTTTCTTGTTTATTTATTTTTTGCTTATATCAGGCTGTTGGTTTTCTGTTTTGAATTGTTTCATATTATGTCATGCAGGGTCCTTTTATAGCTGACTAAGCGGTATGGGGTTTGAGTTTGTTCATTGTTGGAGGCCTTACGATAACCGTTTTTGCTGGAAAGTTCTCATTGTGAATCATACCATATCTTCATATATATGTTTTTATCAGTCAATATTTTGCATAGATTCAGATGAGCCCGTTTTGATAATAGAAAAAAATATGGTTTATCATATTATGGTATAGGTCTTATAAACCTGTACAAAATATAGGTATAAAAAACTCCTTAATATATAAATACATATGAAAATAAGGAGATGTGGTATGATTGCCAATGAGACAATTATCCACCAAATTTCAAATGAATTGGATGTAAGCAATTATAGGCAACCGTACGTCCTTCAACATTGAGAAAACCTCATACCGTATAGTCGGCTATAAAAGGCCCCGACATGAAAAATATGAAACAATTCAATTGAGAAAACTAACGGCCTAATTTATAACAAAACAATTTACGAAAAACCGAAATGACAGACATGAACCACTGAACCACAGACTCCTGACTTGGGACAGGCACTTACAGAATGTGGCGGAGTTAAACATGTTTGTGAGCGCCCAACCCTTCCTTAACCTGGGAGAGTGGTGTTACAGCACAACATTAGAACAAACTGTAAAAATCAGTGGCGATTGGCTTAACTGAAAAGATCGGTACCAGACAAAAAACAACTAACATAAAAACAATAGACACAAAACATCGAAATAAGAATACTCACAGTTACTGAAAGTTAGTTCAATTTAAATATCTCCTTTGTCAAATTCAGATTTAATATGAAATATTTTATTCAAATTAAAATAGTTTCACATATGATTATCAAATACATGTAAATTGTCTCTTTACAGATATGATAACAAAATCTTTACTTATGAACTTTCAAAAGAATTTATTAGCATCTTGCAAGAGTTGTTTCGAAATCATTATCCTTCACAAATACTGAACACGAATGTGGAATACCAAATGACATTAGAATTTGATCAGTATATTGAGGGCATTATAGATGGCATTAGAGAGTATCTCAAGGTCATAGGAAATGGAAGCACGAGTGCACGTGCTATGCTGTTTAAAGACATGCTTGGTAATTGATGATAAAGATTAACATATATGTACGAAGGATAACTCAGTGTTCGGTTATATAATATTGAAAATGGTCGTGTTTGACAGAAATTGATACAGCTTTTCGGAGCGGCCTTTTCAGAAACGGTTTAACCAAGCGAATTTAAAATACATATGGACTTTCTGTAAAGGCAATTGTGTGTTTTAAATATTTTTTTGTATTGGCATTAGCTACGATTTAGGCAAAACAAAATATGTTTTTTGTTTTAGTTTCAAACATAAAAAGCGGAATTGTGAAATAATATTTCGCTATTAGCAGAAAGTTTGGTTAAATTTTGTCAAAATAAGCTCAAAAACATCTGTGATGCATACTTGGCTTGCAAATCAATAATTCAGCCTCATTTCTAAGGGGGCCATTAGCTACTCTGTATCAATCTTGCTTTTGTAATATCTAATGATTACCAAACTTATTATTTGTCTACTTCATTATCAAATTCGGCGTAAAGCAATCACCAATCACTCATTATCAAATATTGATTAGACTGTTAACTTCTAGAGACAATACTAGTATTGAAACTTGGACTTGTATAATCACAGTGTTGGAATGTTTTGGGGCTGTATTAAATTGTGCATTATCGAAAATTGGACTGTCTTCAAATTTATACATTGCAGATGAAAAAAAGCTGAAAATTGCCATGAAGATTGAAGCTTCTTTAAATGGCTATGCAGGTAAAGTTAAACTTAAGCATTGCTCTGTTTTATAAATCATTTTGTATATATAATAAGTTGACAATTACTTAATCGTTTTATGTATATAACTTGTTGCATATATTTGTTTTATTAACTATTGAAATTGTTAACATTTTTAAAATATATATATATATATATATATATATATATATATATATATATATATATATATATATATATATATATATAATTATACATCAACTTGCCAGAATTTATGAATTGATAAATTGTTTAACATGGTATTATTGAAAACATTCAATTTTCTCTGCTTTACTTTTTCAAAATTTTCTGACTCAATCTTTCACTAAAACAATACAAAGTTTCCCATTTTCATACTACAGGTCTTAATACTACATCATGCCCACCAACATCATGTCAACCTACATCTAACCCGAAAACAAACGAGTGGATAAGTCAAGTACAAAGTGTTATTGACAGGTATGTACTTATCTCTCTAATTCGAACATCAATTACTTTCTAATTCCAACATGAATTTCTTTCTAATTCGAACATCTATTTCTAATTCAATAATCAATTACTTTCTAAATCAAACATCAATGACTTTCTAATTCGAACATTTAAAAGTTATGTTACAAGCGAAAGTTTGTTGATGTAAATCGAATTTATTGTCTCGGTGGCATTACACACAAGATTTTACAGTTCTACCGAAATGATATATATTATCAATCACTCTCTTATGAAACACATTTTGAATTTTATTCACATTGACACAAAAATCATTTTTTCACGTGAATTGATATTTTCTTAATTTGTATAACTGAACATTTACAGATTAAGAAAGATGCCGAATTCAAACGAGACAGATATATCAACCTTGATACAGGAACTACAAAACATCATCGACAAAAGCCAGGTTTAGATATTCCAGTGCATTTTATGAACATAGTGCTATTACAGTTACTGCTCGACCAGCAAATTTTCGTACACCTACTAGTATTGTTTTCTGAACACAGTCTATTTTCTTAGAACTACTTTTGATTTTTTCTGAACCCCGTCTATTGTTTGTTTTCTGAACCCCTATCTTTTTTCTTTTGTTTTCTGAACTAAGTCTTATTTCTTTTGTTTTCTGAACCACCATCTTTTTTCTTTTGTTTTTTGATCCCCCATCTTTTTTTTTTTTTATGACCCCCCTCCCCCCGTCTTTTTTCTTTTGTTTTCTGAACTACCATCTTTTGTTTTTGTTGTCTGCAAGACCCCCTGTCTATTGTGTTCTGATTTTCAAATTTACATATGTCTTCATACATATCATGTTGTATAATAAATCTGTTACAGCATAAAAGTTTTAATTTGTTTTGTTTATTTTATATGAATTGCCATAGATTGTTTTTTTTAAATGAATATAATAAGTAATATTGAACAATATATATATATATATACCAACAGCACTTTTAGCATGGTTTAACATCTGCAATCGGTTTCAGTAGTTTTAACACCATTTATGTTGGTATGGTCAGTAGACGAATGACTCAACCATAAAATGATCATCGAAAAAAAGTATAACAAAAATACCCAACTCCAAGATAAATTCAAAAAAGGGAAATCCATAAAAATTGACAATATCTAACGTTGGACTTTATCATCAAACGAAACGAATAGAAATCAACTGTCATATTGCTGACTTGGTACAGGCATTTTCCGAAGAAACTATGATGGTGGGTTAAACCTGGTTTTGTATACAAAAAAGGTAAGACTGGTATTTTTGCTCTCTCGCAAATACCACTCCATAGCATGATACATGTTTAATTACACCGAATACAATTAGGCATGCTATATTCCAGAGAAAATACAATTTTCCGGAGCCGCTAGTCGAAGGAGGAAATTTCTCCTGAAGACACGTATTTTTCACAAATAGCCCTCCTGAGCATGCTATAACTCTCTAATTATACCCAATATCAAAAGAGATGATTAAGTTAAACATTTGAAATTTAATTCCGTTATTCCCTTTTGCTTCCAGACAACCGCAGTTAATAAGCTTATAAATTATCTAGCGTCGCCGTGAAGGGTAAAGAGGCATAAGGAAGTTTTGGCAACTACCACGACAGAGAGGATAAAAAAAGGCATTTCCTTTTGCAAATTGTCCGGAGATAGTGAAATATGAAAGAAAATAATACTGTATCAAGTGTGTCCGATGGGCTTTTCTAGAATTGCATCAGGAGCGCTCAAAACATTTGAAAGCCAAGGATATATATATATACGTAAAAAGGTTATGTGGTATATACAAACAAAAGGGACATAAAAATAATGGCAAAATTTATTTATTGGCCTGAGGCTGAGGGAGTAAGAACATTAGTTTTTGAATGATTTCTTGACTTATCAACGGGGAATTTTAAGAATAGTTGATATAAATCATATCCGCACCGAAACAACTACTGTTGAGCTAAAGATGTTACACTCGTGGGGACTAACAGCTCGCCAGCATTTATATCATCCTAGTGCTAAAAATCAAAATAACACTTAATAAATTTCGTGCGCCCGAAACTCTTTTCTTGATTTACCTTCATCAGGAACGCTCAAATCTAAATTATGTACAAATACGTAGTACTATTATGAGCTATGTAACCAAAAGGAACCTAACATAAAAGCCAATTTTATATTGGTCAACTTTGTATAAGGGAATTTAAATCTTAGTTTCTTAACAATTTCTTATCAACGGGGAATTTAGAAAAGTTCTTATAAATCGGGGAGCAGCAATCGACCCTGTGCTAGCAAATAAAAAAATAACACTTTATAAATTTCATGCGGACACACCGCAGTGCTTTCAGTCTGGATTTACCTCCATCAGGAACGCTCAAGACTAAATTATTTAAAGGCCAGAGATGCATGAATACGAAGAAAATTTATATGACCAAAAATACCTAAAAAAAATTAGCCTAGTTTATCCAAGGTCAACTTTGCCTGAATGACATCCGCGGTGTTACACGTGTTTGTTTGATGGGTTTAACTGTTATTGAATATCAAAACTAGACCAATTTCCCCTGTATTTGATTCACCAGCAGGTTCAAGTTATTGTGAAACTGCCTATTCTAGAGGTGGCGTGAATCAGATGTGGATACTAAAAAATTCCAAAGATCTTTTAGAGTACATACAATCTAAGACTCTCTCATCTTGCAATAATATTAAAACATTTGACTTTTCTACACTTTACACAAGTATTCCCCATTCCAAACTAAAAGACAAATGGAAAGAGTTGGTATTACTTTGTTTCATTAAAAAGAATGGCGAACATAGATACAAGTATCTTGTCTTGGGGAGGGATAAATCCTACTTGGTAAAGAATCACTGATTCAAACAAAAAATTCTCTGAAACTAACATTATCAAGATGCTTGATTTCTTGATTGACAACATATTTGTTACATTTGGAGGATGTGTTTTTCAACAGACTGTCGGAATCCCAATGGGAACCAATTGTGCCCCTCTTCTTGCCGACTTGTTTCTTTATTATTATGTGGCTGACTTCATACAGGAACTTCTTAGGAAGAAAGATAAGAAGTTAGCAATATCCTTTAACTTTACGTTCCGGTATATAGATGATGTTCTCTCACTAAACTGACTATGTTGAACGAATCTATCTCATCGAACTAGAGATAAAGGATACTACAGATACAGTTAAGTCTGCCTCATATCTTGACTTACATTTAGAAATTGACAATGAGGGTCGGTTGAAAACAAAACTTTACGAAAAAAAGAGATGATTTTAGCTTTCCATTTCTATGTAGCAACATTCCACCAGCGCCTGCATACGGAGTATATATCTCTCAATTGATACGATATTCCCGGGCTTGTATTTCCTATCATGATTTCCTTGATAGAGGATTGCTGCTCACAAGGTAGCTTTTAAACCAAGAGTTCCAAATGGAGAAGTTGAAATCATCCCTTCGTAAATTTTACGGACGCCATCACGAGTTGGTTGACCGTTATGGAATGACCGTTTCACATATGATTCGGATATGTTCCTTATGTCGTAACTACACTACCCTTCCCTTTTCACGAATGTGACCTGCCGAATTAGACTATTTACCGGATTTGTAATAACATAAGCAACACGACGGGTGCCACATGTGGAGCAGGATCTGCTTACCCTTCCGGAGCACCTGAGATCACCCCCAGTTTTTGGTGGGGTTCGTGTTGCTTAGTCTTTAGTTTTCTATGTTGTGTCATCTCTACTATTATTTGTCTGATTGTCTTTTTATTTTTGGCCACGGCGTTGTCAGTTTGTTTTCGATCTATGAGTTTGACTGTCCCTCTGGTATCTTTCGTCCCTCTTTCAAAATATAAAAGTTATCCAAATGCTTTCAACAGCAACATAGCACTAAATAATTGAATAGTACAGAGTTTATATCCTTTATTTGAAACACTTTACAACAATTTTGCGTATTTCCATAAATTCCGAATGTTATTCAGTGCTATGTTGCTGTTGAAAGCATTTTTTTACAATATAGGAAGTTTTAGATATTTCGTAAAAGTTTGCATCGCAGGACACCGTTAACCATTTTGAATTTACATGTATCCAAAAGACTATATATAGCTTTACTTCAGACATAATTTGTCTTGGTTAAGGATGTCCTTCTCGCACAATTTTTGGGAAATACTTAAAATTTTCCTAAATCTGTCAAAATTACGATTTTAATTTGGTGATCTGTTTAGAATATCCAATTCTTCCACTTTGTCTCCGTCTATTTAGTGGACCTAAGCTGGCATATCGAAGCATATTGAAATACGAGGCTTCAATGATGGCTATTGTCATATATGACTGTAAAATTAATAAATAAGCTGTCATGGGGTGTTGTCAACTGCACGCCCAAGTATTACATATTCTATACCATATTCCAATTCACAATAGGAACACTAAATTAGTAATATCAATTTTATCAGCAATCAAAACCGGGCTTTAAAGTTATTGTGAAACTACATACTCTAGGGGTGGCGTAAATCAGACGTGGATACTAAACAAACTCAAAAGATCTGTTAGAGTACATATGATCTAAGTTTCTTTCCTCTTGCAATATTATTGCATATTTGAATTTTCTAACCTTTACACAAGTATTCCTCATTCCAAACTAAAAGACAAATTGAAGAATTAGTCCTGCCTTGTTTCATAAAAAAGAATCATCGGGTCAATAGATATGTTCCAATTATCGTAACCACAATCCCGTCCTCAATCCTTGAATATGGCCTACCGAATTAGACTTATCACCGGGTTTGTACTTATATGAGCAACAGGACGGTTGCCACATGTGGAGCAGGATCTGCTTACTCTTCCGGAACACCTGAGATCACCCCTAGTTTTGTTTCAAAGGGATTCGTCTTGCTCTTGCTTTAGTTTTTAGTGTTTTCCTTTGTGATTTTTATTTTTTTGAATGTCTGTGATGTTTATACCAGTAACAGTCTTGTATATCCTTTGTTATGAAAAACATGTTTTAATTTCAAAATTTCACATGACCGATGGTTTATGAATAAGGTGATGTCTTATAACTAGATAAGATTCAATTACCAATCCGCAATTACGTGATGCTTAATCGCTTGATATAACTTATCAACATGCAATATAGGAGTAACACGACGGGTTCCACAGGTGGAGCAGGATCCGCTTGCCCTTCCGGAGCACCTGAGATCGCCCCCGGAATTTAGTGTGGTTCATGTTGCTGAGTCTTTAGTTTTCTATGTTATGTTTTGGATACTGCTATTTTTTTTTTTGTCGTTTTTCTTGCCATGGTATTGTCATGCAGTTTTTTTTTTCGACTTGTGAGTTTGAATTACGGACTTCCCCCTTTTTGAATTTACATTAAAAAAAGTTTGGTATTTTTGTCAATACTTTTTTACCAGGTCGTCCAAAATTGTTACGATGCAATTTCCGTTAAATCATGGTCAAAGGTTAAGTATGAACATTTTATATTTTTGCGACCTTTTTCTGGTTCTTGTATGGTGATAAAATGATACCAAACACTTGTGAACATTATCGAACAGAATACAAAATTTCTTATCAATTGCACGTTAAAAAGTCAACCACGTAAACAATTGCAAAAGTCCTCTTAAAATAATATAAATCAAGCAAAATATTACTTTGGGTACAATTTTTTATTCCAATATTAATATTTTTTTTTCTTTTAAACATAAAGGAAATTTACATGGCCACGGAAAGTCCAACAACCATTAATAAATAGGGATTGTTTTGCTTTCCTATAAGTAGATAAAACAATGATGGTTGTCAGTATCTCCTCTATCAGGTAGAGGCACTTCCCAGTAATTAAAAATGAGAAAGGGAACATGCGAGCTGTATACTGTTTTTTTCGAAGTCGAACTTATTTACAGTTGTAGTCGTATTCAAAATGCCAACTGAAATTACAGCTCCTCAATCAATGGTTCGGTAGATTGATATTGTAAAAATTGAATGAGCAGCCATCTCACTAGTGGAGCAGGGTTTACATGTCGAGATAGGTGTTGCAAAAGTAGAGATTGCGAGTTAGAAATGTCGAGATGCGAGTTGAAAAGGTCAATATTAATATTGGGAGTTAGAAAAATCGAGCTGTGAGTTGAAAAAGTCTAGTTGCGAGTTAGAAAAATCGGACTCCGAGTTGTGTAAAAGTCGAGTTGCGCATAATAGAAAAGACGTGATGTCAAAAACTACCTAAACAATAAATAAAGTTACCCTAATAATCCATACGTTTTTCGTAATCGATCTCTCCTACTCGCGAGTCAATAAACTTTTCTAAGTACTAAGAGTACAAAATATGTGCTCAAAACACCAAATCCAGTATATTGATTGGTTGATTTCTGAGACCATGGAAGTATTATATTGACGTCAATATAACTTCGTGCTGAGAGTGAGACTGAGTACGATAATCGGCGTACTCCAAAAATTTATTATTGCAAAGCGAGAGGTTGCTGTCGTAGAGAACGGGATATAACAACTGAATTATTCGGGTTGAGAATATAGCATTTTATATGGTTTTTATAAATGTAATTAACAATTGAATAGTTTTTTTTTTACCATTTAACTTTAATTTCGGAAAATTAATGCACATTTTTTAATTTAAAATACGTCATTATTATTGCAAAGTACTTTTTGGTTAGTGAATGTTAATCTTTGTTCAATAGTATTCTGCGGAAAAATAAAAAAAAAAAAAATAATAAAAATAAACATAGAACTAAAGTTTACGTAATCTTAAAGTCGTCGTTTTCATTGATTAATCAATACTATCCAAATAACCAATTCACTGGGTTTTCTTAAAGAACTTAAACTGATACTAATAAGGGAAAATTTCAGATTTAAAAAGCCTTTTCTCCTTAAATGCAAATTTATCAGTTTGATTCTTCAAAATCACGAGAGAAATCCCGCTTCGTTTTATAGATAAATATAAGTTTATAATGCATCGCAGGACAAAAACTGAATTTCACTATATTGCAAACCATGAATATTGTTTTATAAATTTATTTATACGACTATACCTCATAGAAAAATGAGGTTTCTACCTGATTTTACCTAGATATGGAGTCGGTGGCATATTCGACAGTCTTGCGGCAAGGTTAAGCAATGAACAGAGGTTAATCAATACAAATATTAAATGCAGTATCATTAAAAATCAAGGAATTGTATTTCTATTTGATATACAATTCCTTGAAAAAATGTAGCACGATATTTGAACTTTTGATTCTTTTGACCTTAGAAGTAAACAAATCATTCATTGGTCAGTATAAACAAAATAAGAGAAGCATTTAGTCGTTGCAGTTGTAGAACGTAAAACCCCAAAGGTAAAAATATGTATATCTTTATGATCGGTTTAGTTATCTTTATGGATCTATGTGACATTTATAGGTTGTAGTATACATGTCATAAGTTTGTTATCTCTTCTTATCTTAATCATCTACAAATTACCAGATTTACTAATCTAAAATTTAAGGATTAAAACTTACAAGTTTTAACATTCTCGTAAATTCCATATTTATCTATCTTATTTAAGAGCCAAATATGCCAGAAAACCATGCAATAGGCTCCAAATACAATGCTATCATATTGACCTGATATTTTGCAAACATGATACATACATGAAAACTATTCACTGTGCAAAATATGAAAAAGAATATTCATTGATAGTTTCTTTATGGAGCGCTATCCACATATAACCAAGGATTTGTATAGTAATCCTTGATGTAACCACTTATGGTCAAAATAAAGCTAAAAATAAGGCAATTTTAGCAGTTTTAGCTGATAAATATCAGTGTTCATCATCATGTTGCTGTTTTACTGATAATAACATGTTGTAATACTGTATTTTAACTGTCAAAATATGTTATAAAAATTCCTCTATTCTCTAATTTTTGTCCAAATATCCTAAGATTTACAAAACTGTCAAGATAGTAAAATTAGCAATTTTTATAAGTGTGTATTTTATAAAAGAAAAAACGTCCTTCCCATAAAATACATCAGAAACAAGAAGAAAATGAAAAATAAGTAAAATATAAAAAAAATAAGGTGTGTATTGTTAGTTAATAAATTTTTTGGCAAATGTGGATGTTCTTTAATGGCAAGAGAAAAAGTCTCAAATATATCCTGGTACATGTATCTATGATGTGTTTATAATAACATATTGCTGAAAATACAAATAAATGAATAAAAAGAATCCCACAAAAAGAAATCATAGGAAAAATTAATGAAACAGAACAATATCTACTTTTATTATACATATTAATTAACACTTGTCATACATGTTTGACAAGGAGTTATTGTTCCGTTATCTGGGTGTCGACAAACATGTAAACATACCCCACAGTTGTTCATTACATTAATAGGTGTAAGACAGGGAAGTCTTCCCCTACCTCGTGTCTAGGAACTATGTACACATATATAAACAGTGTTCAATAGTTGTTCTACTAAATCATTTTGCAAGCATATATTTAAGGTAAGTGAATATATTTTGTTTATAAATTTAATGTAAATAATATAAAAATAAGAAGATGTGGTACGATTGTCAATGAGAAAACTTCTCCACCAGAAGTTCACTTTTAAGATCACACCTGGTTTTTGGTGGGTTAGTCTATATTTTTATGTAGTATTTTGTAAACTGTTGTTTGTCAGTCTTTTTTTAATGATTTTGTCAGTCTTTTCGTCGTTTTTCGTTTTTTTTTTTTTTGTGCAATGGTTTTGTCGATCTTTCTTCGCCATCTGAGTTCTGTTTCTCCATCTGATATTTTTCGCCTCTTTGTACATATGAATAAAAGGACATGTGGGGTACATATATATCAATGAAACAGAAACACAACAAAAACAGACATTGGCAGTAGTAAATAGTTGTTATTTTGTTATTCATTAATGAAAGTTAACTGATTTATGATTTTGTTTTAAGGTAGAAAGTATACTATTAAAAATATTAAAACATTGAAAATATTCTTAATTGACGATGAAGGCTTGTAAACGTGATTTTAGATTGACGATAGTCGCATTGTCGAAGAATAGGCAAATAAATGTTATGTAGTCGGATCCAAATTGTGTTACTCTTCCTTTCTACTATTTTCCCCCCAAAAATACTCTTTCAATTTAAGGCGTGTGTGGCATAGCTTCTCCTGATCTAGAAGATTTATTACCCTCCCCCCATTATTTGCAGTAGTAAAATTAACCATTGGTTAAGCAAGGAGTGCAAGGTTTGATCCCCGGTTGGCCCAGTGGCACAGTTGGAAGGAAAATCATACGCTAATTTATATTTTCTTATATCTGAAACCCCATAGACTATAGATTATAGCTGGACTCGGATATCATTTTGGATATCGTCATTTATGGAATTAGGAGTATCGAGGTGGAGAAAATGTAGCGGTACATCCCCTGTTAAAAGTGTATTACTGGTCAACATATTTTGTTTTTTTCTTGGTGAGATAATAAGGGCTATAGGACTATTAGGTGATCTATTGGTCATACCTTTATAAACAATTGGTATTCATTATTTTAAAAATTGGCCGGTATATAAAAAATTTCCATTTTAAAAATATTTGCACCTGGGAACGATAATACTATGAATATAAAATCATATTATCTGTTTATGTATATTTTGCATGTTTGTTTGAGGTATTATAAAGTTTTGGCGGGAATAAAGACAGCGTCGCTATGGCTGGTTTAAACAAATTTAAGCCCAGTTATGCAATGTTTGTATGCTTAAGAAGTATCTAGAAGTTTATGAAATACTGATAAAGCTATAAAAGAATCACCTTACAGAGAAATACTTAACTGGCCGGGACATTTTTATCTTTCAGAAGTAAGTAATCCAGTGATTAGAAGATATGAACTGACCATTGTTTCCTGATAATTTGTAGATAATGAATAATGACCAAAATATAATAATTTTACAACCACGTGATTTCATTGAAAGATTCTTTAAAGTCTGATATCTATAGGTCGAGATAAAAGTTACAATCATATATAACTTCTATCGGTAACTGCGTAACCAAGATATGTTAACCTTTATCTCTTGATATAGCTTGGTCAAACTGGCCTCTGAACGGTCAAACGGTCACTTTTAATAGTGTCCACTACAACTACCTGCGAAAGAGGATGTATAGACAGCATTACAACAAGCATCTTTCAATCATTAGACTACAGGTAAGATACATCACATTAATTTATCAATTATTTTTATATCAATGGAATGTTTTATGTTTATATTCTGAGATAGTAAGGTTATTTAACAGGCCAAAGAGTGAACAGTGTAGATGTCGCCCGAAGATGAATACAGGTATAACACGCCTTGGTTTGTACATCTAATGACACATATCTACAACTAGTAACATGTCTGTCCTCTAGCAATTTTTCTTCCCCTGCACGATGTTTGAAGTCCAGTTTGTGTTATCGACCCTTCTCGTCCCGTTATCGCGGATTATTACTACACCCCTTCACGTTGTAACCAAGCCGAGATAGCGTATCTATAGGTCATTTACACAAGAGAAATTTTATGTCTCTTTCAGGTCGTAAAGGGGTGTAGGACAGGTAAGTGAATAATTATTTATTTTTGTTTTGTAGATATTTTACAGAATGAATTATAATGCCCAAAGTATTTCGTGAATTTCGGTATACTGCAGTCGTATACAAATTTGTATTATGCTGTTATTCACGAGAGGTGAATGGGTCAGTTTCAACATGGACATTGGTCAACCTTTACGCTATACAAAGGTCAGTTACAATCAATATACTGTTCTTTATCGCTTCAGGACTCAAGCAAATACCATTTTGTATTTTGTTTCTTGGCAAATTCTTTCCTTACCAATCTGATTTTTCTTACATTTGTGATTCGTTGCAACACCAGCAGTACATTGTGCTGCCATTAAAAACAGACATAAAATAAAGACCACGTTTCATTGCGTCTAATGTTGATATACTATATTTTCCCTTAAAATGCTGATATGAAGTTTTTGTGTATTTTCTTAACATTTTAAGATAAAAACACCTATACCTTCGGCTATATTTTGTTACTAAATCACACGACTTAAATTGTCACGTGTAGTAGTATATATATATACTAGTATATAAAACATATCATGAAAATTAAATATTAAGCGCACTAAAATGTTTTCACCTGTGCAATTTAGGGCATTTGGTTTCCTTTTCATTAAAAGATATCATGAAAAGATTATATTTACCAAGGAACTAACGTGCTTTAGAAGAATGATCGAACAAGTATAGGTGAGGGAGGAAATGGTTTTATGGTTTATAAGTAGACATTAAAAAGCTGCATAAATTTATTTTCTGACAAAATTGCATCCATAATATTAAAATGAAGAAAAAACACACGTGTTGTAAGTGTACGATACAAAGTGAATTGAATAAAGCGATTTTTTCTTTAACTGAAATGAAAATATTTTTTGTATAGGTTCCGTAATGAATCAATCACTGCAAACCAAATAGAAAGATTGCGAAAGCCAGTTTCTACCCCGATCCTTCTGAAAACGTGAAACATGCTTCTCATTTTATTAATATGAACTGCTTGTTTTGAAATCAGGTGCTTTTAAAAAACGATCAGTATTAAATCACTTGTTGAAGACCATGTAGTGACCACTAGGTGCATTTTTGTGTTGTTTGGGGTGATGTCTCATTAACGGATACACATCTCCTTTTATTTTCTTTCTATTCAATTTGGAGTAGACAACTTAAAAGATTTATAGTCTGGTTGAGAAAAAAATAAACAATATAATATCTTTTGTAACGGAAAACTGGAAAGATACAATTTAACTGTTTCAATGTTGACGTCGCCGATTTTTGTTTGTTTTCGAACCCTTAAAAGTATATCTATTTAAAAAAATATAAATAAGAA
This sequence comes from Mytilus coruscus, assembly GCA_017311375.1. Taxonomy (NCBI): domain Eukaryota; kingdom Metazoa; phylum Mollusca; class Bivalvia; order Mytilida; family Mytilidae; genus Mytilus; species Mytilus coruscus. The sequence continues at coordinate 18,574,902 of CM029595.1, read as the reverse complement.
AGAAAAACAATCTGCTCGTTGCGCTCGACATCAGACAAACAGGAATACTTCTATTGCTATGATATCCCTTATGATGATATGTATTACATGGGAAGGAAGTTTTTAACTTATTTTTCAAAATACTAAATTGATCTAACAGACTCTTTAAAAAAGTTATAAAAAATTCCAGGCTTATAATTTTGTACGCCAGACGCGCGTTTTTTTTTACAATAGACTCCTCAGTGGCGCTAGAATAAAAAAGTTAAAGGCCAAATAAAGTACGATGTTGAAGAGCATTGAGGAACCAAAATTTCGAAAGGTTTTGCCAAATACAGCCAAGTTTATCTATATTAATTTTTTTTGGTGCTTAAAATTTCCCGGGGAAAAGGGTGGAGGGGTAATGATATGAATTTGTAAATAGTAAATAGATCACACTTTATTGTTAACCCGAAAAATCCAGTCGTTTAATTTCGCTCATTTTGATCACTCCATTAACCTCTGGAGAACACTGACGCTTACATGCTACAATATTTAAATTATTTTATGATTTTCTAAAACAATCAGGATATATTTTGTCGGTAATTGTACAAGTCTTAATTAACTATCATAATTATAGTTGTGCTATAGACTATCAAATAGACTTTGTTCTTTTTGACAAATAAGAGTTGTCATTCCTTTATCGATGAACTTTTGAAAATAATAGGGGTGCTAAAAAATATAAAGAAGAGAGAAAAATGACATAAAAAAAATAATACAGAAATGAAGGACCTCCATTCAGATCCTCATGTTTTGTTGTCAAGGTGGCATTTGCAGTTACAGAAATATTTCGTTTCCAGAAATCTGGTTTAGGGTTCGATTCTGTTGATCCTCAAGGCTTACTGTTGAATTTTTTTAAGTAATCCAAGAATATTTCGCTAAAATTATTCCCTATTTTTTGGGGGTATCTGTAGATGACTGTAAGATTACCTTAGCTGTATTTGGCAAAACCTTTCGTAATTTCGGGTCCTCAATGCTCTCCAACGTCGTATTTTATTTGATGTGGTTCGTGTTGATCAGTCTTTAGTTCTCTATGTTGTGTTTTGTGTACTGTTGTTTGTCTTTTGGTCTTTGTCTTTTTTTGCCATGGTGTGTCAATTTATTTTCGACTTACGAGTTTGAATGTCCCTTTGGTATCTTTCGCCTCTCTTTCACTAAATATTTAAAAAAGTTGTAATAAATATCATTGAGTAATGTTGATTTCCAATACTATTAGTATTTTGGTACGATTTTTTTATTTGAAAATATTAAAAAGGAAAAATAACAACAAGTAAAGCAGGTCACATCTTTCCTTTTACTACGTATAGGACTTGGCCCTTTTCTTGCGTCTGAAAAGTAAAGAAAAAAATGTATATCACTTGACAAAGATAACAAATATTCAATTATTATTTAAGAAAGGCTATCAAAATATATGGAAATGTTTACACATATTTATTACGGTGAAGTTTTACCATTCGAAATCATATATATATATCTTTATTCTCAAACAGCCAATGCATAACATCGGCACAGAGAACATTTGAAAAAAAAAAACATAAAATTTACAATATACAAACTATACATGCATATACAACTAACAATTATAATTATAAAACATACAGAAAACATAAAGAGTCACAAGCCAGGAGGACAAACACAAGTATTTACATATTTGATATATGTGCAAAGTTTCTTTAAAACTTCCTTGCGATTACTGGACATTAGTTCCTGAAATTTATTTGCATTATGTCTTTTTTGTGAAATAAGTATTTTTACAATGTTTACGGTTCTCAGTTAAAAAATTGAATTAAAAAATATAGTGGTACTCGTCACCAACTTGACTGTTAGAGCATAAATTACAAAATCGATTTTGTCTTTCTATGTTTTGCCATCCAGGGCGGATCCAGGATTTTGGAAAGTGGGGGCGTAGTATTCAAGTTTTTTTGGACCTTTTTTTGGCTAAAAAACATAAAATAAGTGTGAAATGTATTTTAAAGTGTAGGGGTTAGACATTTTGGTGCCGTATTCTCTCCATTAATTGTCTATTATAAAATGATTGGCTGTATCCAAAGTTATGTACTAATTAATATATTTGATGTGGGATTTGTCAGTAAAAAAATGGACATGGAAAATTCTCGTTTGTTGTATGGTTAGTTAGCATAACCTCACAGATTTCTTGTTGTAAACAAGATATGCGGCTATTCAATGTAATTTACAATACGACCGACACGACACGAAGAAAGACAAACAAGCAATTTTTATCCAAATGTTTGGTTGAAATGTTTCAACCAACAAATGAAGTGAGGGGTTCCAAATCAACCAAAGGCTACGAATGAGTCGGAAAATGACAATGAAGTTGTGAATGACGGTCGACACATGGAGACATATAGGCCACACCCATTAGGCAGGTTTCAGTTGGGCCTTGAAAAAAGTATTCAGTATATCAGTTAGGCGAAACAGACATTCCGGTCAGATATGGGATTCACATGCACCCCCCAAAAAAAAAAGTTACACCGTTTTTATTCATCATGTTCATTTATGCAAAATAATTTTGTTGAAAAGATTATATTTACCAAGGAACTAACGTGCTTTAGAAGATATATGTGAGGGAGGAAATGGTTTTATGGTTTATAAGTAGACATTAAAAGCTGCATAAATTTATTTTCTGACAAAATTGCACCCATAACATTAAAATGAAAAAAAAAAAAAAAAAAAATACACGTGTTGTAAGTGTACGATACAAAGTGAATTGAATAAAACGATTTTTCTTTTGTTAAATGATTTTTTTCATAGGTTCCGTAATGAATCAATCACTGCAAACCAAATAGAAAGATTGCGAAAGCCAGTTTCTACCCTGATCCTTCTGAAAACCTGAAACATGCTTCTCATTTTATTAATATGAACTGCTTGTTTTGAAATCAGGTGCCTTTAAAAACGATCAGTATTAAATCACTTGTTGAAGACCATGTAGTGACCACTAGGTGCATTTTTGTGTTGTTTGGGGTGATGTCTCATTAACGGATACACATCTCCTTTTATTTTCTTTCTATTCAATTTGGAGGAGACAACTTAAAGATTTATAGTCTGGTTGAGAAAAAATAAACAATATAATATCTTTTGTAACGGAAAACTGGAAAGATACAATTTAACTGTTTCAATGTTGGTCGCCGATTTTTGTTTGTTTTCGAACCCTTAAAAGTATATCTATTTAAAAAATATAAATAAGAAAGAAAAACAATCTGCTCGTTGCGCTCGACATCAGACAAACAGAAATACTTCTACTGCTATGATATCCCTTATGATGACATGTATTACATGGGAAGGACGTTTTAACTTATTTTCAAAATACTAAATTGATCTAACAGACTCTTTAAAAAATTACAAAAATTGCAGGCTTATAATTTTGTACGCCAGACGCGTTTTTTCTACAATAGACTCCTCAGTGGCGCTAGAATAAAAAGTTAAAGGCCAAATCAAGTACGATGTTGAAGAGCATTGAGGATCCAAAATTTCGAAAGGTTTTGCCAAATACAGCCAAGTTTATCTATATTAACTTTTTGGTGCTTAAAATTCCCGGGGAAAAGGGTGGAGGGGTAATGATATGAATTTGTAAATAGTAAATAGATCACACTTTATTGTTAACCCGAAAAATCCAGTCGTTTAATTTCGCTCATTTTGATCACTCCATTAACCTCTGGAGAACACTGACGCTTACATGCTACAATATTTAAATTATTTTATGATTTTCTAAAACAATCAGGATATATTTTGTCGGTAATTGTACAAGTCTTAATTAACTATCATAATTACAGTTGTGTTATAGACTATCAAATAGACTTTGTTCTTTTGACAAATAAGAGTTGTCATTCTTTTATCGATGAACTTTTGAAAATAATAGGGGTGCTAAAAATATAAAGAAGAGAGAAAATGACCTAAAAAAAATAATACAGAAATGAAGGACCTCCATTCAGATCCTCATGTTTTGTTGTCAAGGTGGCATTTGCAGTTACAGAAATATTTCGTTTCCAGAAATCTTTGGTTAATGGAGTTTTGGGTTCGATTCTGTTGATCCTCAAGGCTTACTGTTGAATTTTTTTAAGTAATCCAAGAATATTTCGCTAAAATTATTCCCTATTTTTTGGGGGTATCTGTAGATGACTGTAAGATTACCTTAGCTGTATTTGGCAAAACCTTTCGTAATTTCGGGTCCTCAATGCTCTCCAACGTCGTATTTTATTTGATGTGGTTCGTGTTGATCAGTCTTTAGTTCTCTATGTAGTGTTTTGTGTACTGTTGTTTGTCTTTTGGTCTTTTTCTTTTTGCCATGGTGTGTCAATTTATTTTCGACTTACGAGTTTGAATGTCCCTTTGGTATCTTTCGCCTCTCTTTCACTAAATATTTAAAAGTTGTAATAAATATCATTGAGTAATGTTGATTTCCAATACTATTAGTATTTTGGTACGATTTTTATTTGAAAATATTAAAAGGAAAAATAACAACAAGTAAAGCAGGTCACATCTTTCCTTTTACTACGTGTAGGACTTGGCCCTTTTCTTGCGTCTGAAAAGTAAAGAAAAATGTATATCACTTGACAAAGATAACAAATATTCAATTATTATTTAAGAAAGGCTATCAAAATATATGGAAATGTTTACACATATTTATTACGGTGAAGTTTTTACCATTCGAAATCATATATATATATATATCTTTATTCTCAAACAGCCAATGCATAACATCGGCACAGAGAACATTTGAAAAAAACAACATAAAATTTACAATATACAAACTATACATGCATATACAACTAACAATTATAATTATAAAACATACAGAAAACATAAAGAGTCACAAGCCAGGAGGACAAACACAAGTATTTACATATTTGATATATGTGCAAAGTTTCTTTAAAACTTCCTTGCGATTACTGGACATTAGTTCCTGAAATTTATTTGCATTATGTCTTTTTTGTGAAATAAGTATTTTTACAATGTTTACGGTTCTCAGTTAAAAAATTGAATTAAAAAATATAGTGGTACTCGTCACCAACTTGACTGTTAGAGCATAAATTACAAAATGGATTTTGTCTTTCTATGTTTTACCATCTTCCTAGTTCTATTGGCAATTTAGTATTTGTTGTTCTGTATTTGCAGAAAACAATAGCATTTTTATAATCTAAAATATTAAAGTATTCCTCAAATTCCATCAAGTATCAATTAGTTGATAACCAACAGATTATCAATAGTTATTGACCAATCCAATAACAATAATGGTGTGTTGAAAATTTCTTTGAACATTTTGCACTAGCAAATAACATATCTGATCTTTAATAAGACCAAATTTAAAAACTTCAAATATCTCGTTTTGACATCTTCTTATTAACAATTAGGTACATTGGCATCACGGCTTCAACAAGCACGGTACAGGATGCTTTACTGAAAGATACTTTGATTAAAATATGACTTTTTGTAAGTTTATATGTTTTTAATTGTTAATTTAATCTAAATATATGCATAATAAAAATCAATATAAAAAAAGATGTGATATGATTGCCAAATGAAACAACTATCCACAATCGACCAACTGACGAAGATGCAAGCAACCGTATGGCCTTCACCAATAACAAAAACTATACCGTATAGTAAACTATTTAAAAGACCTTCACATGAAATAATATAAAAGAATTCAAACGAGGTACCAACTGAAAAAAAAAAAAAATAGACAGCAACCATTATGCCTTTTGGTTTGTATGAAGTTTTAGACTTTCGAATATTTTGACAACAAGAAGAGACAATAATATGATAGACAGCAACCATTATGCCTTTTGGTTTGTATGAAGTTTTAGACTTTCGAATATTTTGACCTGGAGCATCACAGAAGAGACAATAATTGTCGAAAAGCTCATCTGGTGCCGTAAAATTTGTAACGTTAATGTTTTACTACCACTTAGTCGATACCTCTGCTGGTGGGTATTTCGAGTGTACCCCGAGGGTATTACCAGTCAAGTTGCCATACTTCGTTACTGGCATAGAAATACAGATATTGTTTATTTAGATTCGCTGCCATAAGATTTCAAAATCATTTTGAATTAAGGAATGTATTTTCCTCTTGCACAGCTCTGATTCCTTGCCATGTTTGACTATACTTTTGGTCCTTTTTGGTTTTACCAGCTCTTCAACGTTTGTATTAGATTTACGACTTTTATATATTTTTGCCTCGATCATCACTAAAGATACATATATTGTCGAAATGCATTGCACCTGGTGCACTAAAAGTGGTACCGTACAATGACAACCACTGAATTACAGGCTCCTGACTTAGGACAGGCACATACAGAATGGGGCGTGCTTAAACGTGTTTGCGAGCGCCCACCCTCCCCTAATTTGAGACAGTAGCGTAACAGCGTAAAAATCAGTTGAAAAAGACTTGACTCATCGACATTCAATTTAGAAATGTATCTCCCTCATGCATAGCTCGGATTCCTTGCCATGTTTTAATGACAAAGCAAAAAAAAAAAAACTAGTAAAAAAGCCAGACACAAAGTATCGATCTTAGAGTATTCGCAGTTACTGAAAGCTAGTTCAAGTCCAAATACAACTAATAAATATATTGACTAAGACTAAAATGGCTATTTTCTAATTGTTACATGCCTATAATGTCACTATGCCACTATACTTGGTATTTTGGTACTGATGACAAAATTTAGCAATTATATTACAATAAAATTATCCAAGTATCTGTTAAATGGTTGAGCTAAATCTATAAAGATTATAAAAAAAATATAATAAAAAAAAACCAAAAACGGAACTGATATGCTTTCGTGGACACATCGCATGTTTTTCGATAAACGTTCATCACGAAAACTATAAAAACCTAAAGGTCTAGATAGACCAGCTGAAACCGTCAGAGGTCATCTTTGATTGCGAACAAAATAGCGTAATTATAGGAACTTGAAAACTATAAACAAAAGGTGTTAAAATTAAGCTAGTGGTCGGGTGATACACTCTGGGGCTTATAATCCACCAGAAGCGGTGACGACCAAGTGGTAAGGAAAATCGATATATAGTATACTCATAACTCTGGACTGATCATCATCGGGTACGCTCACGAACCTAACGTTTGAAAACTATAGATCTTCGAGAGCACAAAACCAAAAGGATCTAAACAGAACAACCAAACTTGACGTATAAGGTATAAGGTAGGTGCAATCTTAGTTTTAACACAAACACATAGTTTGATAAACAGGAATTTCACAAACAAAAAGGATCGTTTAAATCATGACAGAACCGAATTACTGGCTACTGGCATGGGTTGATTGTACGCTCTGAGACTGATAGTTTACCAGCAGTGTCTGAGACTGATAGTTTACCAGCAGCGGTAGCGACTTAGTGTTAGTAAAATAATATGATTTGATTTCCATTGGCAAAACACGTCTATTCCATAGTCCTTTTTTAATAATATAAATCATGATTGAGAAATAATGAAATGTCTTGCTTCTCATAGTTAATTCTCTTAAACATTGGACATCAAGAGAAAATGTTTGATCGTTTATGATAAATTCAAATTAAACTGTAAAAATAAACGACATGAAACATTGATTTGGGTTTAAATAATATTCAATATGATTTATAAGAAATTTTGAAGTTTGGCACAAATATTGTAAAGTTACTTACAGAGAAAATCTGTTGGTACTCGGTCTTGGTGTTAAGTCTGAAAGCAACTTTTGCCTAGCATTTTGTTGTGGTGATAACAAATCTGCTGATAATTCTGTAGACTTAGTGATGAATACGTCTGATTCTAAATGATTTTCATCGGAAAGAGAATCACGTGATTTTGACATTTCGACTGCTGAGTTGCATTCATCGAATGGTTTACATTCTTCAGCAGTTTCTTTAGAATGACAAGAGTGTGGTATAAAAGCTACACTTAGATAACCACCTTTGTTACCGGAAGATGATTTTGAGTTACTATGAATGGTCCTACACTGCTTACATGGATCTGTCGATTTGACATCTGTCACATCTGGCTGAGCCTCTTTCAGAGATTGACCTTGAGCAATGTCGGGTAGGTCAAAAGATAATTGTTGTTGTTTCTTACTGTCATCTGATTTAGATTTCGTTGAACTCCGTTTATAGTGGACCACACATTGCGCTGCTTGTGGAATGTGGATTTGGACATGATATTGATATTGTGGATTAGCAACATGACATTGTTTTCTAAAACATCGCAAATGATTCGCGTGGTTATTTTTATCATCATCATGGTTACTTCCTCTAGGAGAAGTGATCGAGCAACACCTTCTAATATAGCTACACAGTTTCCTAATGAAAGATTTCCTCAGTAGAATATATAACCATGGGTCTAAAGTTTGATTTAGACTCGCTAGTCTCACCGTTGTCAGATCTATCAAAAAATTGGATTTCCCTGTGACCATTGTGATTATTATCTGAACCTGCAAAATAGTAGAAAATACGATTATACATTACGTTATCTTAATCTGGGAAACATGATTTATTTATAGGTTGTGTTTGGCTTTCAGTAGTTTTCAGTAACTGCGAGTACTCTTAGAGTGGTACTTTGTGTCTTTATTTGTTTTGTTACTTGTTTTTGTGCTAAATGTCAATCTGATAAGTCAAACCTTTTTCAACTCCTTTTACTGTTTACTCTCATGTTATGTTGGCTGTTACACCATTGTCACAGGTCAGGGGAAGGGATGCGATGTCGCTAACATTTTTTTTCGTTTATTGTTTTGTACATAAATCAAACTGTAGGTTTTCTCGTTTGAATTTTACTTGTATTCATGCCGGTGACTTCACGTACTATATGAGTTTATCTTATTGTTGAAGGCCGCACGGTGGTGTATAGTTGCTTACCTTTACGTCATTTAGTCTGGTGGATAGTTGTCTCATTTGCAATCATAACATCTTATTATTGTTATATTGATGTCGATTTGACAATAGTTTTTGTTCAGTTAGAGCCGGCGAAAATCTGTGGTATGTATCTTGAGTAAATTTTAGCGTCATATTAAGTTGTGGACACGTAAAATAGTAAAAGTGTTCTTGTGTAATAAATCAGAATTACAACTGAAAAAGAAATTCACAATATACCGAGAAAATGTTTTCACTAAACGCTACTAAAACCTACGCGTGTATTTTGTTTTTTAAATTTTGCATATGGCATCATTTATAACTAAATGTATTTTTGAAATCAAAAATAGTTTTTGTTTGCTTCATTACGAACTCGCCGCGTGTCATTTTAAGGCGAAATTTAAAATGACTAAATAGACTAGACAATTAATTTAGGCATGCACCAGAAGCTGTATATCTTTATCCAACTAAACACAATGACATTAACAATATAATATTGATGAACGTTAATGATTTATGGTTTCATGACTGTAATCACCATTTGCTAACCGCTTTGTGTTTCTAAATGAATTGCTGAAATGGATGAATAATTTTTATTGAGATATAACACCACAAATTACCATAATTGATGAACTGTCAAAAGTCAAAGCTTTCATTGGAATTAAAAATAAATACTGATAACTTTTAACTGCATTAAGAACCTATCACGCAACTGATATTTTGTAAATTGAATGAATGGATGGTTGTCTAATGTCCAGTAACAAGTTTATATGACATGAATATGAATCCTTCTTTGTACGCTTAACCGAATTTATAAAGTGCTTTAGCCTGACTTTGATCCGACTAGTCTTTGCTCTTGCTCGTAAAAATCCTTATGCTGCAAATACTGGCCAATTTTCATCTATGTATATGGTTATGAGTACCGATCTGAAATTTTTTACAGTTTGTTCGTATATTCAATTTGTGTAAAAATAAAGATATGTTGTATGACCACCAATAAGAAAACTTTCCATAGACGAAAACTTAATTTGTTTCACCACTGGTCCATGGCGAGCGGGAGGATTAATCGTTCACAATGTTATAGAACCAAGCCCCATATGCATGTCCCTATTCAGGAGCCTTTGATCGATGGTTGCTGTATATTTTGTTTTGTTTATGTTGTAGCAT